>JAWWEW010000069.1:1420513-1457621 GCA_035583185.1 Anabacerthia variegaticeps
GGGATGGAGATGGGATGGGGATGGGAATGGGGATGGGGATGGGGATGGGGATGGGGATGGGGATGGGGATGGGGATGGGGTAGGGATGGGGACAGGGATGGAGATGGGAATGGGAATAGGGATGGGAATGGGATGGGGATGGGGATGGGGATAGAAGGGGTGAGGATGGGGTCTGAGTGCTGCGCTCTGGACCACGGGGCAGAGCAGGGAGCTGGGAGCCTGGCACCCACACCCCTGCACTCCCTGACACACAGCACCCCATCCCCTGTGCACACTGACCCTCAGCATTCCAGCACCCCCATATGCTGACCCCCAACATCCCACCCCCCGACATGCCAGCATCCATACACCCTGTCTTCCTGTACCCCCACATCCCAGCACTCCTGTATGTCTAGCACCCCATTCCTTTGGACCCTGTACCCCCCTCTCCCCTCCACACCAGCCTCCAACATCCCTGACCCCCTCCTTGGCTCCCCTGCCCTGATCCCTGCCCCCCAACATCCCTGTCCCCTGCCCAGCCCTGCCTGTACCCCCGAGGATGCAGCTGTGGCACTGGGGGAGCCCTGGGCTGGGTCCTCCTCAGCTGCCCAACCACGCTCAGAGGAATCCCAAATACCTGGAATATTTTCCTGCTATTAGTTTACCGTGCAAAAATAAAACAGTTGCCCCAAGGATAGTGTGTCACTGGGAGGTGGCCACAGGACAACCCGTTTATTAAGGCATTATCCACCCCCTGAAAACTCTGGATATGTGTAGGCTTCGGGATCAGCTGTGCTGATCCTCCAGGCAACACACTCCCTTCTCCTGGCCTCAAAATTCCCCTTTTTTGGGTGGATTTTCCCCAAGAACGCCCTGCAGCTGCCTCGCCTCTGCTCTCCAAACCCCCGTTCCATTTTAATTAACCACCTCAGGCCCTTCCCTGATGGAATCACATCACGGCATTATTCCCTCACCCCAACGTTGTGTCATATCCCTCAGGGATTGGGGCACATTTTTCTTCCCAGGAGCAGATGAGCATTCCCTGTCCTTGGAGCTGCAGGAGCCTCTGCCCTCGTCCCCCTGGGTGACATGGCTCAGCTGCCCAGGATGCCACGAAGGTACTGCTGAAGATGCCAAGCCCCAACCTCCCTCCACCAAATCAATTAATTCAGCTCCAGTAGCAGGTCCTTTGGGGCCAGGACTTCCCAGGGTTGCAGGACCATGACTTTGGCTGTGTCCATCGGGACTCTGCTGTCCCAAACCCAGTATCTGATGGTCCTGATCCCAGCGAGCCATAAAACGAGCCTGACACTTACTGTGGTTCCGGTTTTGCTGGGTTTAAGCTGCCTTTTATTAAACTGGGAAGCCGGATTTCTAGCCCTGCTCGCAGAGTTCAACCTCACCTCATTAGCCAGGGAAAAGCTGGATGGGAACTGCGGGGTCACACAATTTATTTTCACTAATCACTCCCCATGATTCCTTCAAAAAAAAATAAACTCCCAATCAAAAGTCCGAATTCGTTAATTATTTCTCTGTTTGATCAGCAATAGAAACCATCAGCAAAAATCCGTGCTGACACCTTCTCCTTAGAAACACTGGGGTTTCTCTTCTCCCACAGGGCAGCCGGCATTCCACAGCTCACATTAGGCTTTAAGGACAAAATATGATAATCCGAGGGCTGTGGGTTGGGGGCATGTGATGCCTGATATTTGCTGCCGGTTCACAGAGGGGTGACACGTCCCTGCCTCGGCTCACACTTCCCTTGGCAGGAGCAGCTGTGCTGGGAGCAGGGCCCAGGAGCTCCCAGAGCCCAGCACACAGCGAGGGGCTTTAATTGAAGAGGCCTCTAATTATTTAATGTCCTTCCTCCCGCAGGATGGGGAGCAGCTATAAATCCCCGCTGCAGAGGGTTTCAGATCTGGCCACAAAGGCACTGAGATGCTCGTGGCTCGTCCCAGGGGGGTGGGATGGGCTTTGCATCTGCTTTGGCTGCTGGACCAGGACGTGTCTCGCTGTTTTGGGGAGCAGCAGCTTCCAGCTCTTAAAGACAAGCAGATCAACAGTTCATAGCCTCGTGGGGCTGGGAGCAGCGTGGCTGCATCCCTGTGAATCATCTCAGTGGGATGAGGAGAGCCACAGAGGGATTTTCATCCCAATCCTTTGGTGCTGGAGACTGTGCTCGGAGCCTGAGAGGCCCCAAGAGCCTCAGCCAAAGGGACCCCTCACTGGGATGACTGGGAAACACACCAGTGGGTTTGGGGAGCCCCAGCCCCACCAAAGCCCCAGGATCCTGCTGGAAGCCCCATCCATAAGAATCCAAGCCTCAGGCAGGGCAGCTGATCCTGCTGGAACACGCTGCCTTCGTGTCAGGGAGCAATTACCCTCCAGCCCAGCACTTAACTCTTCACACCTCCCAGAGCAGTAAAACATGCAGCACCATGGAAAAAAAACTCATGGAAACCCTGCACTTGATCTCTCCTTGATCCTCCATGGGGGAGGATGGGTGGGCAGGGGCTGAGGGGCTGGTGGTGGGAGTTTGTCCATCCCCTGGGCACCCACTGGGTGCCTGCAGGAACCAAAGGGGCTGAGCACTCGGTTTGAGGGGTCCTGGTGACATCCTGCTTTGTCTTGGTGGCACCAAGCCTGTGGATGAGGGTCAAGGAGACCAGTTGTGCCAGTTTAACCAGTTGCATACTCTGAGTATAGGCCAGGTCTGACTGCACACAGTGGTAAATGGAGTTAATATTCCTTAGGGAGAAATGGGATGGGGAAAATGAGGCCAAGAGGAGGCACAACAGTGTCCCACCAGCAGTGATGGGGACAGGCTGGGAGCTCTGATCCCACTCTGGTGCTCACAGCACATTTCCTACTGCTTTTCCCTCTTCCAAAGCCCTCTCTGAGACCAAGCAAAGGGAGGTGACCTGGTCCTGCCAAGTTTATATCCAAAGCCTTAGGGACCTCATCCCAGAAAACCACAGATCCCCACACAGGGCACCCAGGGCTGCCCAGGGGTGTCCAGCTCAGATCTCTCCCTCTTCTCCCACCTCCCAGTTCCCTCTGAGCCACTTCTGGCAAACCGGGAAGGGGGGAGGAGCTGGGATTGTGCCCGGGGAGACACCACACCACAGTGGTCATTAAAAATCTTCCCAGGCCCCCAACTCCCCCATTCAGCCCGACAACCATCAATCTACAAATTATTTTAAAGCACCGTGCCAGAGCGGAAGGTGATTTATGCCCTACAAGGCTCGAGCTATTTTCATTTGTCTGATTTATTAACGTTACATAAAATTACAGAGAGCTGCTGATTTATTGTCATTGGGGCTGCTGGATCCTCGCTGCTCTCTGCCTGGATTTGGGAATACCTGCTCCCGGTGACAAGACCAAAACCACACCAATTCCCAGGAGGGACAATCTTGGATGTGCTTTTGGAAAGCAAAGTCCTTTGGCCCCCCAGAAACTGCAGTTTTCCCTCTCGGGAATGGGTCTCTTGTTTACAAAGGGCTTGTGCTGAATTCCTGGAGGAGACGACGCTCGTAAATAAGCAGAAATTGGGGAATGAGCTCCTGGCATGAGCCTCAGTCCTGGCTGGAGCAATAGGAGGCTCCATGGATTGTCACATGTGGAGGGTCCCAGCGGCACCGACCCCTCCCCAGCCCGAGTGAAGCCTCTGGTTTCAGTGGCCGCAGTGCAGGGGGCACGGGGCAGTGCAGGGGCCCAGGACCCCCCCTCAGCCTCTGCCCAGAGCACAAAAGGGGTTTAACAGCTTCATCTCCCACATCTGGTTGTGCTTAAAATCCCTGTAGCTAATAGGGCCTTTTCCAGCCCAGTGAGAGCCGGGGCTGGGGAGAGTTCCTGGGTTGAGCATCCCAGCTCCTGCTTGCAATTGAGCTCAGCCCCTCCTCTCTGAGAGAGGTGGGTCTGCCCCAGTTCCCTTCCCTTTCTGTGTGGAAAGGGGAATATTAACCCAGTTCCCTTCCCCTTCTCTGTGCAGAGGGGGACACGACCCCAGCCTGGTGGCTTTGCAGAGGGGGAGCAGCAAAATGGGTGAGCTCTGAGCCCCAAAGCATCACAGGGACCCCCTGCACCCCAAACTGTGCAGAGGTGGAGAATGGAGAGGCTCCATTAGCAGATTTATTTACTTGAAGTGGCTCCCAGGGATAAACAGGGATCCCTGTCCATCCCAAGGGAGGTCCTGTGGGCTCATCCCTGCTGGGTGAGCAGGAGCAGGGACAGGACTTCCAGGAGCTCTTTGTTCAGTCCGTTTGTATAAGGAAAATCATAATTCAGCCCTGAGCTCTCACCCCGGGGCAAACACATCCCCTTAATTAAAAAAAATAGCCCCGTGAATGTGAGAACGATTTGGGGATGAGCCACCAGGGTGGAGCCAGCAGCACCACAGGGTCGGTGCTGGCTCTGGGTGAGGGTCTGGCCGGGGGTTAAATCCCCAAAAACACCCAATTCAGCAGCAGTGGCCACAGACCCGGAGCAAGCACAGAGGGAGAAGATTTATCTTGAGAGGCCAAATCCACTTAGAGGATCTTTAGGGGCCATAAATTGATTGCTCAGGGGACACCGCGACGGCAACAGGAAACAGCCCCGTATTTACGGAGGTTTCTGTGGTTTTTCTGCGTCACGATCGTGCCATCTCAGAGGGGGCTGAGGCTGCAATCAAAGCCCCTGCTCGTGGGGTGGGATTTAAAGGAGGTGCTGGATCCTTTGGTGACGGGGACACAACATCCCCATGGCTGTGGCAGCCCCTGTCACTCCAGGAGGGGAAGGATCGCGGCTCTCCCTGGGATGGCTCCATCCCAGGACCAAATCCAGCATCCCAGGACCAAATCCAGCATCCCAGGGAGTTGTGAGTCCCGTGGCTGCTGCTGCCCCAGCTGGGCAGGAAGAACTGGGGGTGCAAACCCAAAGTGGCACCAGGACAAGGACAGAATCAAGCCCCTCTTGAAGAATTGCATCCCGACAAAAATAGCGGCCTAAAACCAGCAAATAACAGCAAACCTGACTTTTTCTACCCCATTTCTCCATCTGACTCCTCTTTTCTTTCCCATCCTCCTCCTTATTCTCAGCCAATGAGGTGTTTGCACCTGAAGTGAGAGGCAGGGGGAGTTTCCCCCGAGGGATTTGGTTCCCTGGAGCTGCAGGACTCACCGGGATGGGACAACCCTGAGGATGCCACAGCACAGGGAACCCCGTGAGGCCAAACCACATCTGTACACCCCCCTGGGCAGCCCCAGCACAATCCCTCCCCCACCTATTTTCCACCAGTTTTCTTCCAGGGGGCCAGAAATTCCTCTGCACGAGTGGCCTCATGGGCAGTAAACATCAGCCCAGCCCCAGGGTGGGCACGGACGGGGCCAAGCACGGGGAGAGGGTTCTTGCAGCACCTTCCCCCTGAGCTAACCCTGCCCCGAGCCTCGGAGGGGCTTAATTTAAGCTTAAAGCTGTGGAGAGCCGAGGTAGAAGGAGAGGACGGGGCACCAGAGCATCCCACAGAGAGAGGAAAACCCCTGGGAACGCTGCAAACCCCGGAGCATCCTCCTCCCAGCACCCTGCCCTGCAGAGCAGCAGAGGTTTGACTTCGGAGAAGTACCCAAATTTTGCAATTAAGGGCTCGTTTGCCCCTTGCTTTTGACCCAGGCGGTTTCCAAACCCTCGCAGTGCCTTCCCCGCGCCGCGGCAAAGCCCCGACGGGAGCACAATGGAGTCTTGTTTCTGGTAACCCGAGATGCCTCGGTCCCAGCTCTTTAATTTTAGACTCCAACATGCTCGCATTCCTCAGCACTACAATGGCAGATATTTATACTCTGGAATGCAGAGCCCAGTGCTAATTTAACAGGGCTGGGGAAGCCGGGGCAGCTCTGCCGAGCCGGGGTTCTCGTGGAGATAAAATTGGACCAGGCGGAGTTTTATGGGTTTGCAAATCTTGGCGTTTGTTCTCCGGCCCCCTGGGATCCCCATAAAAGTTAAACGATGCTCCCTGGGAAGGCACCGGCCACCTCTCCGAGCAGATGGACAGGGCAGCTGGAATGGGTGGGCGAGGGTGGCCGGACACTGCTGCAGGAGCAAGCTCTGATCTTCACTGAGGGGCTGTAGAGAGTCATGGAATGGCTTGGAAGGGACCTTAAAAGTCACCTAATTTGAGGTTCAGCCCCCCCCCAGTGGTTTGTCTGGATGCTGAGTCCATCCTCTGGACACAGGAGAGGGGTGTCCGGGTGTGCAGAGCACCAGGGACCTGCAGAGGGTGTTTCAGCCCATCACACAGGACCTCTTGCTCAAGCTGATGTGTCTGTGGAGGGTCCCCTGTCCCAGGTCTGCTGCAATGCCAAGAAGTCTCTTTTATAAGCCCCAACATTACTCTTCCAGGTTCTTCTAGCAGGCATTTTCTACTGTTGTTCTTGGGAAGGACCTTCTCACTGGGCCACAGCAGCACCTCCAGCTCTTCCCAAGGGGTGACTTTCTTTTGGTTCACCAGGACAGGGGGAATCTCAGGCTCTTCTTCTTGATGACCTATAAAATCCAGGAAAATAAGAAAAGCACCCATGAAGCCTCCTCAGTGGGGCTGGTGGGGCTGGAGCTGCCACAGGACCCTCACAGCATCTTCACCTTCCCTTGCCCCTCACTTCTCCCCACCGCTAAAGGATGAGGATGGAGCTTTCCTTGGGTGTTTGGGTGGACATCTGAGGGAGGCCTGACCCTGAAGGAGGACGCTGTAGGACATCAAACGCCCCGGGAGCACCGATGATCTCCATTTCAGAGCCCTGGAGGCCGTGGCGTTGCCCACTCGTGCGTGGAGGAGGCCACGGCGACGCCAGCCAAGTGGTCCCAACCCCAGCGGGTCGGGGGGCAGCAGCTAATTGAGAGAGGAGCAGCATTAGCAGATAAGGGGCGAGGTCAGCCCAGCAAAGCTAAATCCTTGACCTGTTATTTAAAAGGTCAGGCAGAGTTCAATGGACTACTCCAGGTCAATTCACTCAATTAAAATATTAAAAGTTCGAGGCAGGAGCACAGAGATGGAGGTTATTCCCCTCTCTGCACGGGGGGAGAGAGATTAGGGATTATGGCAGGGGGTCCTGGTGGGCAAGGGAACGTGCAACAAGAGTCAAGGAGCGGAGATTCAGTCCCAAATCGGATCATGGGATCATAAAGGTTGGAAAAGCCCTCTAGGAGCATGGAGTCCAACCATTAACCCAGCACTGCCACACCCAGCACTAACCCCTGTCTCTCCTCACCACAAATGGTGGTTTGATGATTGTCAGATAAAATCTCTGGTCATGCCCAGTGCTGCAGAATCCTGCAGACAGCAGAGCTTGGCCTGGACTCAGGAGCCCAAACTCTGTAGGAGACATCAGGGAGAAGAGAGGAGAATCCATGAACCCCAAACAGCCTCAGCCTTACATCCTCAGCCTCCTCCTGCTGGCGTGTCCCACCACCAGCCATGAGAAAGTCACCCACAAGCTGCTCAAGGATCAAGCAGCAAAGCAGAGGTGACACCAGCAAGAACTGGCCTGTCTTTCCATAAATACTTGAGGACAAGCTGTGATTCTTCTCCCTCCTGCCCCAATCTTTGTCCAGCTCTAAGCCTGGCTGGTAGGGCCATGTGGTCTTCTCAGCAGCCAGGCTGTGATCTCAGCTCCAGCAGAAAAGATGGAAAACTTGGCAAATCTCATCAGCTGGATGAAGGAAACCAGTGTCCTGCCTCGGCTGAGTGATGCCACCCATGGTTTGTGTGCCTGAGGTCCCACATGGAGCAGCAGAGGCTTTGCCCGTGGTGGATCAGCAAAGGTGGCTCCTCCCCACACGCTTCAAAGGATAAATAAAAGCTTTCAGCAAAATTAGCAACAGAAGGAATAGATAAACACTAAGGAGATATTGACTTCTGTTGAGGTGAACGTCAAGATTTATTGACCTGGGGAGGTAAATATTGACCAAGGCAAGGCTAAGGTCAATAATTAACTCAAGGGATGATAAATCAACGTGCAATGAAACAGGAACTCTGGGCAGGCGTCGTTCCAGACGTTTTGGATGTCTCCATTGAGGAACTTCTTGACTTTCTGCAAGACTTTTGGTTCAGTAGAAGGACTTCAAGCACATCATGGATGTGCCCACTGACTTCCAGAGACCAGGACAGTATTTTGATGAAGTAAATCCTAAATTTGAAGATTCTATTGAGCTCTGAGCCTCAAAATTGGTTCATTTTTGGAAGAAGACAACCATGGGGCTGGGGTGCATTTATACCAACTGCTGTTACTTGGATGGTTCAGGACAAAGCACCAATTGCGTGGCTATTTCCAGGCTCATGCAAGTCCAGATTTGACCCTTGTCTCTCATGAACCCGTGGAGACAAAGGTTTTCTTCTGAGCTGAGGATGTCCTGGAAGCAGGAAAGGGCTGAGAAGGTGATTGCTGGTCCCACACCAGGGACAGTGGCATTTACCATCCAACAGAATTCCACACCAGGGGCCAGAGGGAGACACTGTGGGTCTGTCTCTGCAGGATCTCAACTCTCTTCCCTCTGCAGGGCAACGAGGGCAAGTGGAGTCAAACCCTGCTTTGTATGGACGTGTGAAGGGGGAGGGAGGTGGCTCCACCAGCACAGAGCAACACCATCACTTCCTCACATCCCAGGGTCTTCTGTCCATCCATCCCTCCACCCATCCACCCATCCCTCCATCCCTCCATCCATCCACCCATCCATCCATCCACCCATCCATCCATCCATCCATCCATCCACCCACCCACCAACCCACCCACTCACCCATCCATCCATCCCTTCATCCACCCATCCATCCACCCATCCACCCACCGCTCCATCCATCCATCCATCCATCCATCCATCCATCCATCCCTCCATCCACCCATCCATACATCCACCCACCCACCCACCCATCCCTCCCTCCATCCATCCATCCATCCATCCACATCCCACCTCTCCAGGCAGTTTGACCCCTCCTGTCCCCAACACTGGGGACACAAGATGCTCTTCTCAGTCTCCACAAGCCCTTCCCCTCCGCTGCTTTTCATGCTTGGTTGGGTGCAGCACCTGGATCTGTTTTCCCCCCAACAAGCCTCTACAAGCAGCTGCCTCATAAAAATCCCCGTGCTCTGGTTTCCCCCCCAGCTCCAGGCAGTGCTGCCAGTGGCACAGCTCACCACAGCCCAGGATCTGGCACCTCTGAGGGGCTGTGGCACTCAGAGTCGTGCCCTGCCCTCTCCCGTGGCTCTGCTCACACAGGTAAGACCAAACAGGCAGGAGGTTCCCAACATGATTCCAGTGGCAGGAAGGGAAATGCTGATGGCAGAGGGGCTGACGCTTGACAGAAAGCAGAGCAACATCTCCCTTGTCAAGAGCTTTTCTCACTCGGGTTGCAGTGCCCTGCACCCTGGCTGACCCCGATGTATACGGGAATAAATTAGTTAAGATAGAAGAAACACCCTCGTTAAGCTCCTCAGTGTGAAACTGCAGCACGGGGGGGTTGGGCAGGTAGGAGGGGGCTCCTGGACCCACCCTGGTGGATGGTGGGAACCAGCACATCACCCCCATGAGGATGCAGAGGTGGAGGAGACCCCCCCCAGCAGGCTGAGCAGCCTTAAGGGAGCACTTGGTGCTGTTCAGCTCAACTTCCAGCCACTTTTGCACCGAACATTTCTAATATTCTGGTTCTGGTGCTGCCTCTTTCCTGGCTGCAGGGAGATGAGGAGGAGCTGGGTTTTCCCAAGCCCATCCTGCCCTGCCCAGCTCCCCACGCGTGCAGCCCCTTCCCCCGGGAGTGCAGGGCCGGGGCACAGCAATCTGGCAATAATTAGGGCAGGGAAAGTCAAAACCCTGCTGGGTTCCTTCAACCATCAACGTGTCACGGCCCAGGAGGGAAGGTTTTCCACACGCCAAATTCAGATGTCAGCAGCAATAACCCCACAGATGGACAAGGGGCAAGAGGCACATCGGTGGCACTGGCCCCACCACCCTGCCCCCAAAAAGGGGGAAGAAGGGGGAGGAGGGGGGCACAGGGACCCCCACAGCCCCAAGCTCTCTGCAAACTGGTTACAGCCAAAAAGGACATTGGGACTCTGAGCTGCCACAGGGGATGGTGGGTTTGGGGCACTGAACCAGGGTGAGGGTGGCACCCAGTGACACAAAGCGATGCCTGAGAGCTGGTGGGGATGTCCCTGCGTGTCCTGTGCCCCCAAAGCTGCTGGTGCTCATCGACAACGTTATTAGAGAGGCAGAGGTGAGGGATGGAAGTGGTTTGACCTTGGAGAGAGGAGCTTCCCTGTCATCCCTCCCCTTCCCCCCTCGCCCTAACGAGGGGCTTTGCAATCTGTCAGCGCTCCGACGTGCCAGCAGAAAGCACTTTTTATCCAAGGCATTAATTTAAGACCTATTAAACGATTGCAGAATTGGACATCTCGAGGTGAGAGGGGTTGCAGAAGAGCACCAGGGGGTTTAAACCCCTTTAGGATGTTCAACAAGAGCCACCCAGGAAGGCTGCAAGCCCAATGGGACAGGGCAGAGTGCTCGGTCCATGGAGCATCCTGAGACAGGGATCAGGTGCCTGGGAAGCTCTGCCTTCCCATCTCAACCCCAAAAACAAACCCAAAGGCTGCTCCCACCTCATACAGACCGTTCTGGGTACATTTGGAACCCCCCAGGTCCCTCCCCACGGGGCTGGGGGTGGGTGAAGGGGTCTCCCCTGGAGCGTGGAGGGTCTGCATTGTTTTTTTTCCACGTTCATAAATCACTGCTCTTTGTGGCCCCTTCCCCAGGCACGGCACAATTCAGGTTAGGTTATAAATAGGATCCTGGGCTCTTTCAGGTTGATAAAGGCCGAGGGGGGTGGAGCAGCAGGGAGGCGTCACGACTACATAACACTTTCATTGCCCTGTCAAAATAAAGAATACCGCCGCTGCCGACCCCTTCTCCCGCAGCATATATCAGCCAGGCTCCTGACACCACGTTTCAGGCCAAAACAGGGACGAGAAAACCCCCCACAACAATCCCTCCCCCTGTTTCCCAAAGGGGTAGAGGCATTGGTGGCTCAGATCCACTTGTGCTGGCCTCCCATGGGAGCTCAGCTTCATGCTCTGAGCATGGTCCACTCAGGTGCCCTCCAGGTGTGGGTTGGAGTGGGGATGGAGGTGCTGGAGCTGCAGGAACACAACCAGTGGAAGGGGCAGAAGCCCCTCGGGGAGGGTGCAGTGGCAGGAGGAGGAGGATGGAGCTCCAGGGGATGAGATGCAAATGCCATCCCACAGCATGTCACTGCCTGAGCCCCATCCCTGCAAGGTTTAAAACAAATTCTCCTGCCCCACCACGGTCTCTGAGGCTGGATTTTGTGTGGTGACAACGCATCAAACCTCACTCAGACCTGGTCCCCAAGTGTCCCAGGGCACAGTGACCTACTGACCCCTCTGCAGCCACCCCAGGCCATCCAGACAGGAGCTGGAATGACGATCCCCAGGGACACCCCGTGAGGACTGAGCACCCCAAAGCCTCATCACTGACAGCAGGGGACAGGGATGAAGGTGAAGGAGAAGATGACCCGAGCTGGGGGAGGTCTGTGCTCCATCCTTGGTGACAATGATCATCAGAGGGATTTATATCAGTCAGAGGGCAGGGGGACACTGCTGGGAGGTTCAGGAGGTTCAGGGTTTGAGACTGTGGTGGCCCCAGCCCAGGGTTTGGGATTGTGGTGATTCCATCCCAGGATTTGGGACTGTGGTGGCTCCAGCCCAGGGTTTGGGATTGTGGCGATTCCATCCCAGGGTTCAGCCCCAATTGCTGCAGGATTAACACCCAGGCACCTCCCATTCCCCTGGGATCATCCTCCCAGCCCCACGAGAGGTGCCATCACCGTGTCCCCTCCCTGTCCAGGACCCCCATGCCCAGATACAATGAGCCCCTTTACAAGGGCAAGGAGGTTCCCCCCAGCGAACCCCAGGCTGAGCCCAGGGACAAATCGGACACAGATCTGCCTTTAACAGCTCCAGTGATAAAAATGCCAGTTTATTGGAAACACATGGAGTATTTATAGGGGACATCAAAGCAGGAAGGAGGTTTACATAGCAACAGGCCAGATTAAGCAGAAGGCATCTGCTTTTTCGGCAGCCATGGGGCTCTCGGGAGGCACAATAAATTGGCGGCACACTGGCCCTTTCATTCCCTCCTTTGGGGGAAGCAAAGGTTGGCAAAACAAAACACAACCACATGCCCGGCCGTGTAAAACATGACAGGAATGGGAGCGTCGGGTTACGGCAGCGCCCCGACCCCAACACCGGGCTGGGGGGACACCCCGGGGTGGGGGGGACACCCCTGGGGACAGGCAGCCCCTGTCACAGCCCCAAATGCCTCCTTGGCTCTGTGTCCCCTTCGTTCCCACCATCCTGGACTGGGGATGGCACCAGAATGTCCCACCGTGGCTGTTCCTGTGTGGTGATGCCCAACCCTGCCCTCTGCCAGGGGCAGGATTGTGCTCTAAATGTGTTTTATGTGGAAGGAAAAGCCCTTGCCTTGCCCAAAATGCACTAAAAGGAGCTGTTTGGGGTTTATTTGATCCTTGCAGGTGCTGTGGGATGAGAGGGGAAAAATCGTGGAATCATTTAGGTTGGAAAAGCCTCTAAAATCACGGAGTCCAAGCAGTAAAACAGCAGCAGGCAGGGGAGATGGGGTGGCATCTCTTGCCCAGCTCCCCTGCACCACCAGCCCCTCACAGCTCCCTTCCTCGGCTTCCCCACTTGGAAATATCCCAGTAGGACTGGGATAACTGGGAATCACCACATCAGGGATGCCCTGATGCTCAGACAACAGCGGGAAGGACCAGGCAGTGCCAGGGCTGGTCGTGGAGGACCAGCAGAGGCTGCAGGGCTGGGAAGCAGCTCCGGGTGGTCCCGGGCAGGTTTGGTTTCCCTGAACCCCCTGGCCCAGGGCTGAACCAGCAGTACTGCTGCATTCCCAGGCTGCAGAGCCTTGTGTTAATTAACCTTCCAAACACTCCCCTAATATTTTGCCAAATCTAATAAGGCAGTGCTGGCCGAGGAGCTGAGGGAGGGAGGCTCTGGGGGATTCCCTGTGGATCCAGCAGATTTCTGCTGTCCCCCCAGAGCTTCCCCTCCCTCCCCTGGAGGGTGTTGGAGCTCATCATCATCATCATCATCATCATCATCACTCCTGGCGACCTCAGCCTGCCCACCCCCAGTCAAAAAAAACTGGGAAAAGGGAAAACCTGTTTTCCACCTGAGAAACAGCCAGCCCAGCTCCCCCAAAATCCACCTTAGTCTGGAGCAGCAGCATCACACCCTTCTGAGGGTGCCTTGGGGCACAGACAGAGCAGGGGAGCAAATCCACATCCTCCTGCTGACCCCGGGATCCAGGGCCACAGCCTTGCCCCCTGGAATCCTTGGAAAGGGTTAATTCCCCCACGTGCTGGCCACTGGGTGTTCACAGTCCTGCAGGGGCTTGGGCAGAGATGATAAATAGCTGGGGACGTCCTCTCGCCTCCGCTGCCACCCCGGGGCCCAGCTGGGGACCGGCGTTTCCCACCTCCTATCCATCATTTCCAGCTGGCCTTGTCACATCCTGTAAATCACCAAACCTGGCTCCATCCTCCTTCACTTCCCTTGCCCAGGTTTGGGGCATCCCACCCTTCCCATCCCCGTGGTGATGCTCCAGGTGGAAGCAGCTCCACCATCCCACTCTCCTGTTTCGGTTCATTCCCTGTCTGATCCCATAACTGGGTGTTTATTTACACAGCCAGGGACTCGGCTCCTCTTTTAGCTCCTTGAGTTCTCCCCTGGCTCCTGTTTCTCTCCAAAAGCAGGAGACCCCTTGGAGCTGGGGGAATTTTTGAGGGTTTTTTCCTCAGCTCCAGGTGCTGCTTTTCCCGTGGCTGAGGAACCACAGGGAGCCTCTGGAAAACCCGCTGTGAGCAGCAGCAGCTGCACTTGGAGGGGAGGAAGAGGATGGGTGTGCGAGCATGACTGTGCACACTGCTCTGCTGGGAGAGGAGATATCCAGACAACTGCTCAGGGAACAATGTTTTATAAATACATGGAAATTCCTGCGAAGGACAAAGCCATTTCCCCGACACAAGCATTAAAAAAAAATCAATTATTTCATTCATGGCCACCACCAGCCCACGGGACCTTCCCTGCTGTGCTTGGGCTCATTCCCAGGGCTTGTTGTGCAGCCAGGCTCTTCCTTATCCCATTCCAGACACCCAGGACCTAACAGGTCTTGCAAGATCACAGTTTCAAGAGATATTCCCAACCTGAATCATGGAATATCCTGAATTTGAAGGGACCCACAAGGATTGAATCGAAATACTGAGCATCTCCACTCCTGCACAGGGACATGTGTGACCACCATGGTGCAACCTCTCCCTTCCCTGTCCTGGGGTCCTGGGGAAGAGCAGTCCATAAAAACAGAATCTCCATAAAAACGGAGTCTCCATAAAAAACGAGAGCTGAGAAGACTGAGAGCTACAGCGATAACCAGGAAAAGAGCTGGAAAAAAGCCCCCAGGTGAGGACAGGGAATGTGGTGACTGGATGTGGTGGCCTTTACCTGCCATTCCTTATTGTCCCAGCTCCTGCTGCCTTGTAAAGGGCTGATGGATAATGCTCCTCACGGAGCCGGGCGATGCCGTCACCTCACTCCCTCCACACACCACGATCCATCTTCTTTATAGCACGGACCCGGAGCCAGCACCATCTGCGGCACCAGAAATACAATTACCAGGGGGGGTTGAGCCTCTCTCCTTCCAAATTTCATAGAGACCTCGCAGAGCAACCCTAAATTACTCCCCGCTCACCAGGGACCTCCTGCGGCACCGTTTCCCTTTAGGAATAATTACAGCCAGGAATTAGCAAGTCTGATTTGCTCCCCACTCCTCTGTGCCCTCCCCGGCGCTTCCCCCTCCTCCAAAATAAAAAAAAAAACACCGGGAGAAATTGAAATTGATCCCTGGCTCCGGCGCTGGCCAGCTGTAATTTAATCAGAAAAGCCTCTCTCTTGGCATTTATTTATTTTTTTTAACCCCAAGGCCCTAAATTAAAGAGGAGGATGGCGGGGTGGGAATGGGAATGGAGGGGTTTGGGAGATCCCTGAGTGTGGAGACTGACCCAGGCCGTGCCAAGGGGTGATGGGCAGTGCCCAGGAGCTGTGCCAGGCTCACACCACCCTGGTTTGGTGTCCTGGTTCCCAGTGCCTGCTCCTACACTCTGCTCCCCACGATCACTCTCGACCCAGTGGCTCTCTCCCCTTGGGGCTGTTGGTTGTGCTGCCCTTGAGCTGGAATCCGAAATAAAAACAGGCAAATGGAAGAACTCTGGTGAAAAATCCCCTTTAAACCCCTTTGATCCTTTGCTATGGAGCAGAAATGAGAAAAAAAAAATCATTGATAATGCACCCAAGCCTTTAATTGCCTTTTCAGGCAGTGCAGCCGGGCTGTGCCAAGGCTGAACCCCTTCTGCCTGCGCCAGGTTGGTGAAATCCCATGTAAATTTGGGGCACTACGGTCAGATTCCAATTTTATTTTGTATTTTTGTCCTGCTCAGCCTGTGTGTCACAGCATTCCCTGCTCGAGGCTCGGTGCTGCTGCTCCGGATCGAGGAGCTTTACAGCCTTAACACATATTGGAAGGAAATCCCAGTGAATCCCCCGGTTTCCAGCACGTGCTGCTTCCCTGCCCACTGTGTGTCATCATGGAATCGTGGAGCGTCCTCTGGGAATGTCCAGGCAGGCACAAGACAAGGGGTTATTGTCCCACTGGCCTGAGCCCTGTGGGCAGCAGCTCCCCGAGGTGGTCACTGGAGTGTGACCGATGCTCCCACCGCTTTGTCCTCGCCGGTGGCCGGGAGGGACATTCCTCGTCACGGCAGGACCCACTAAGAGGGAGAATCCCCCCTCCGGAGCCACTTGGATAAGGAAAAGGGAGGTGGAGGCAGGAGGTGTGGTCCCTGGAACGGGCAGAGGGGTTTGTGCCATGGTTTGGAAACCTTCGGCTCCCACCTCGCTGCAAAGTCCTGCCTGAGCGGGACCCGCAGCAGGAGCAGCCCCAGCGACGTAAATCACAGCCTGACCCCAGGTTTGCTCCGGCTGCCGAGGGGTGGCTTTGTCATCTCCTGCGGTGACACCCGCCGCTGATTTATGGCCGGGCAGGGAGAGGGATGTGACACCCCGGACACCTCTCACCCCGCCCCGGCAGCACCCGGCCTTTTCCCGGCCGCTCCGTGCCCTCCCTGGGCATCCCCCAGGCGTGGAGCCAGAGGGCTGGATGTGGGGACATGAGTTGTGGCACCGAGTCCCTTCTCCTGCGCTCGGACACGACCCGGCCCCACCCGGGCGAGGAGGGACAGGGTGAGGAGAGCCCGTCCCCAGGTCTAAATCAACGCCCTCCACTTCCCGTCCATGCTGAGTTATTGCTGCTGGTTTTGTGATGGAGATGACCAGGCAGTGAGGGATGAGTGACCTGGGCCAGACCACCAGGCTCGGTGCTCCCAGCCGGACCCTGGGTGAGGGGTGAAAGATCAGGGCTGTCCTCCAGCCCCTCCCCAGCCCTCCCACCTGCTCGGGGGCTCCTGAGCATCAGAGGTGATTTAGTGGGTGTGGGTTCACCAGGAGAGCAGGAGCCCAGCAGGGCATCCCCTCCGTGGAGCTGCCAGATTTGGAGCTCTGGGAAGGGCTGGTCTTCTCCCCGGGACCATTCCCATGTGTCAGTGGGGTTTTCATCTCCCAGTTGTGCTTTACTCCCTCCCTCCCTCTGTCCAGGATCATTTTAAGGGGCAGGTTCCCAGGCAGTGAAGGCTCGGGTAAGTATAATGAAGCCTGGGAGGATGGCAACACATCTGGGAAGGATGCCATCACATCTGGGAGGATGGAATCACGTCTGGGAGGGTGGCATCACATCTGGGAAGGATGGATTCACATCTGGGAGGGTGGCATCACATCTGGGAAGGATGGCATCACATCTGGGAGGGTGGCATCACATCTGGGAGGATGGCATCACATCTGGGAGGGTGGCATCACATCTGGGAGGATGCCAGGAAGTCTAGAAGGACACCTTCACATCAGGAGGGATGTTGTGATGGCTAGAAGGATGCCACCAGCTATGGGAAGATGAGATGACACCTGGAAGGCCGCTGTGACATCTGGGAGGACGCCATCACATCTGGGAAGACGCCGGGAGAGCCGGGAGGGTGCTGGGATGTCTGGCAGGATGCAGCCACATCTGGCAGGACGCCGCCACATCTGTAAGGATGCTCTAACAATTGGGAGGATGCTTTGACATCCACGTACAAACTTTTTGGGGAAAAAAAATAATAATGAAGATGACAAAACACAAGAGCCGAGCCCGCCCTGCCCGCTGCCCTCCCAGAGGTGGCCCGAGCCCGGCCCGGGGGTCTCGGGCAGCGCTGGAGGCACCGGACGGAGTCCCGTTCCCGGTGTAGCCGCTCCCGGTCCCGGTCCCGGCCGGGGCTCCGCCGCCTGCCGTGGCCTCCGGCATCCCCTGCTGGCGGCCGGGGGCTCTGCAAATCCCCCGACGGCGAAGGATGGACGGGAAACCTCCCCCGGTGTCGCCCCGACGGTCCCTTCCCTGGCCCGGCCGCCCCAAGGGGACCGCGCGGTGCTGGGGGGACCCTCTCGGCCCCACCGAGGGCACCGGCAAAGGGGATGGGGCGGTGGCACCGACCCTGGAACCCACCCGGGCACCCAGCTCAGCACCTATCTCGGCACTCACCTTGGCACTCACCTCAGCACCTCCCCTGGCACCCAGCTCAGCACCCAACTCAGCACCCACCTCGGCACCCACCTCAGCATCCACCTCGGCATCGACCCTGGCACCCACCCTGGCACCCAGCTCAGCACCCACCTCAGCACCCAGCCCCGTCCTTACACAACCAGCTCAGAGCCTCTCCAGGGGACAGATTACAGCACGGGGCTCCCGGGATGACTCCCTAAGCCCTAAATCTGCTCCCGTCATCCCCCGAGATCAGGCAGAGCCACGGGGTGGCAGGAGGTGTCACACCGGGGTGGCAGGAGGTGTCACACCAGGGTGACACCGCGATGGCCACGCCGTGTCTGGGATCCGGGCTCTCAGCACCGGGATCCTGGTGTCCAGCATTGGGATTCCCAGCCTGTGGCTCCCAGCAGGATGAGCCCAGCTCGGAGGAAACAGCTGGGATCCTTCATCTGCTCCATAATTTCATGTTCAAGGATGCAGCAAAGTGACCTTTGGGACACTGTGGTTGCTGTAAATGGGGACCGCGGCCTCCCACGATCCGCCTTGGCACCAAACTCCTGCCTTTTTGGCATGAAAATAGCTGATCTTGGGACTAGAAATGCCCTTTCCCAGATCCCACAGCTCAGCTGGCCCCTGAGCCCCAGGAAACACATAAAAACTGACCAGCCACACAGAAGAAAACCCAACCTTTTAAAGGTGAAGATAAGAGAACAGTCAGGTTTCAAACTGAATTTGGGAAACCAGATGCAAAAAACATCTCCTGGGCTAAGGCTGCCCTGAGGGCTTTGGAATCCATTCCCAGGGGAGGAGGTGGGATGGAGGCTCCAAGGCACCTCTCAAGGGGGAATCACAGAGTTTATTCAACCTGCACAATTCAGGTGTGCAAGCCCAGATTTATCTGCTAAGCCAATTCACCTGGATAGAAAGGCAGCCGGCAGGAGTTTTGGGGGTTTCAGCTGAGCCCCTGGGGCTACTCACACCGAGGCGAGACAGGTATAAAAATACAGCCCAGGGCTCCCAGGAGCATCTTGGCTAAAGACACTAAATCCTGCCCTGATCCTGCTCAGGGTGGATGGAGCCATTTTAAGCAACAGTTTAATTTAAGATCTCTTGGATAACCAAACCCACGTCAACGTGCAGGTTGTCACAGCTTTGGTGCTGAAAGGCCACCTCAGCCCCAGAGCACGAACCTCTTTCTCCCTGCAAAGAGTACCAGGGGAGTTTCCAGAGTCTCTCGGTGAGTTTTCCCTGCTGGTTGGGGCCGGGATGCTGCCCAGGTGAAGAGGGACCCACGGGGAAGGTCTGAGCAGCGCCAGGTAAGATCAAGGTGAGGAGAACATCCTCCATCTCCAGAGCCTGCTTGGGAATGCCTGAGGGGTGGGAGAGTTTAGTGGAGTTCTGGAGGTTTTCCTGCTTTCACGGCACCCCTCAATTGACTCTTGGCTTCTGCTTAGTAGCAAAAGGGTTTAATTCCTGCTGCCAGGCTCAGCTGCTTCATCCCTGCCTGCAGCTCCTGTGCCAGGGCTGCCCTGGGAGAGCCAAGAGCTGCTCCTGCCTGCTCTGCTGGGAAAGGTGTTTGCCTCTGCTGGGATGTGCACTGGATAAATGGGCAGGACGGCTGGGAAGGGCCCACACCCAGCGTGTGGCATCGTCTGGGTGGATGTGTCCTCCCTGCTGGCACTTGGCACGACAATCTGGCTGCTTTCTGTTCCCTGCTCGGTGACTCCACAGCCCTGGAGACATTCCCAGTCTCCCACCCACCTGGAGTCACCCCACGGGCCATGGGACACTTCCCCACCTCTCAAACCCCCAGGATATCTCCCCATCTCTCCCTCTGTGCTGTGCTCCCTCCTGGGGGTGTCACATCACCCAGACTCCCCCTGTGTGAGCATTTTCAGGGGGTAGAGGGAGGAATCCGGACCCTCAGGCTGGGAGCCAGCTGGCTCTTCCCAGTGGGATGGGGAATGCCGGAGCCCACACGGTTCCCACGCCCACTCTGTGTCTGCACAGGGGGAGTGACAGTCCCCAGAGCCCCCTCGTGCCCCCGGGAGAGGCTCCCCCCGGCCGGGCCGGATGACAGATGCCTGTGGTGGAGGAGAAAGTGCTGCAGCCCCCACTTCCAGCCTGGATGAATCCGACCCGGAGCTGCACTATGAGGAAGAGGAGGAGGAGTCGGAGTCCTCCGAGCCCTCCGAGCCCTCGGACAGCAGCAGCATCTTCTCTGATGACTCTGTGTACCCTTGCTATGAGTCCTCCCAGGAGACCGACAGCACTGGGGTCCTCAGTCTCTACCAGTGCTGTGTCAGGAACGATGCCAAGCTGGTGTGGGAGAGGCTGGAGCAGGGGGTGACCCGGAGCGAGGCCACGGAGCTGGACATCAATGGGAGGGTGAGTGGCTGGGAGGGGCACCCTGTAGACCAGAAAGAGGATTTTCCAGGAACAGGCAAATCCTGATGGCTGGTGGTTGCTAAAGCAGACAGGGCAGGAGGTGCAATGGTTCTCCTTGGATCCATCCAGTCCTTGGGGCAGAACTTCACCTTGTCCTCCCATCCTGAGCCTGACTGCTTCGGGGTGGGGGAGGACTGGGGGGGCCACAGGAGCATTGGGAGGATGGTGCCAAGTGCTGTCCCCTCTCCAGAACGCACTGATGGTCGCCTGCTCCAAGGGCTTCGTGGACATCGTGCCACTGCTGCAGAAGTGTCCCTACATCAACGTCAACCAGCAGGACAAGGACGGCAACACGGCCCTCATGATGGCAGCCCAGGCAGGTCAGCACCACGGGCAGCCCCTGTGACACCCCTTGAGAAGGGTTATGACCCCTTGTGCGTCCCCCAAAACAAGCCCCTGGAGAGCCGTGGTCCCCAGGGGGGTGCGACATCAGCTACATTTATGGTTCACCTCAGTAGTGCTTTAAAACTGAGGCAAAACTGTAAATTCCTTCAGTGATTTTCTCGAAGGTGCCGTGTTGAGCGGCAGAGCTGGGCTGGAGCCACCCCGTGTGCCCCAGGAGAGCCCTGAGAGCCAACCCATGTGCTCCAGGAAAGCCCTGGGAGCCATGCCATGTGCTCCAGGAAAGCCACAGGAGCTGCTGGGATTTACCTCCCCAAAGGCTCCGAATCCGTGTAGGAACCAAAGTGGTTCTCCTCGTTAGTCTGGCTCCCTCCCCCTCAATAACCATAGAGGGAAGGAGGAGGGTCCCAAGGTGGGCATCACCCATTGTTCTCATTGTTCCTTGCTGGAATTGATTGGTTTATTAGTTCTTTCCATTTTTTGGGCTCTTTCCTGGTGCGCCAGCACTCTTCCCTCCACGGCCAGACCCCAAACAAAACAAACCCAAACCCTTTCAGTCCTGACCCCTCCAAGCTTCTGCATCTTCATCCTCACGAGATGCAGCTGCTGAACCCTTTCTCGGGCAGGCACCAGCCAGTGTTCCCCATTAACTGTCGGAACTCTAACGCAGCTTCTCTCTGGCTGTTAAGGACACATCACCATCGTCAACTACCTCCTTAATTACTACCCCGCTCTCGAGGTGGACCAGCGGGACCCTCGGGGCCTGACGGCGCTGATGAAGGCTGCGGTGCAGGGGCGGGAGGACTGTGTCACTGCACTGCTCCTGGCCGGTGAGTCCCTCCCCGGGGTTTTTGGGGTGGGATGGCATTGCTGCTCAGGGTGGGATGGCGTGGTGATGCCCTCGGAATCCTGCTGTCTGCAGGGGCTGACCTGCAAGCCGTGGATGCCGTGAAGGGGAAGACGGCCAAGGAGTGGGCGACGTTCACGGGTCGCTTCGAGACCATCGTGCGGATCCGGAGCCTCCTGCAGCGCCCACGGGCCGAGCAGTTCGGGACCCAGTACCAGCCCGAGTGGCCAGCCCTGGCCGAGTTGGTGGCCAAAGCCCTGAGCCCCAAATCCCGGAGCAAGAGGCTGTCGGAGAAGATCCGCTCCATGTTCACCTTCAGCTTCCCCCGCGACCCCCAGGAGGACGGCGTGATGGACCACATGGTGAGGATGACCACGTCCCTCGCCAGCCCCTTCGTGGCCACCGCTTGCCAAACCGTCTGCCCCGATAGCCCACCCGAGGTGGGCAAGCGCCGGCTGTCGGTGCCGGAGATCCTCGGGCAGCACACGCCGGACCCGGAGGACGAGTCAGAACTGTCCTCCCGTCCCAGCACGGGCACATCCTCCTGCAATGGGCAGGTGGTGTCGGAGATCCGGCTGCTGCCCCCACGCCAGCAGGGCAGCCGCTTCCTCGGCTTCCTGCCCCTCTGGCTGCGCCGCAGCAACATCATCTTCCCCGGAGAGCCCGTCCCCAAAATCAAAGTGAGCAAAGCCTCCGCCGCGCCCCCCGGCTCCAGGGAGAAGGTGCCCTCCGTGAAGGACAAGGACCTTCTGCAGCCGCCCCAGTGGAGGTACAAGGTGCTGAAGGAGGAGAAGAGAGCGGCCGAGAAGGCAAAGGGTGACGGGGGGAAGAAGAAGAAGAAAAAGAAGAAGAAGCGCTAAGGCAGGAGGTGCCGGGGTGGGGAGGAGGTCCCCGCTGTCTCCTCGGACCTTGTGGCTTTTCTGGCACAGGGGGTGTTTCCCTCCTGGCGGGATGGGAATGCCCGAGGGAGGAGGGTGATGTGGGCAAGCACACCCAGGTGAGATGTCCCACTGCCTGGCCCCTTGTCCAGGTCAACCAGTCTGGGCCAGCACTGGTCAGGCCAAGCCCTGACTCTGGACTGGGCTTTGGGAGTGCCAGGGAGCAGGACTGTGGCACAAGTCACTCCCTTTTCTTCCCTTTTTTCCCTTTTTCTTGTTTTTTTTTGGCCTCTTTGACCTTCGCGAGCTCTTGATTCCGCAGCGTGTGTTGGAATGTGGCTGAGCAAATTAAAATGGAAGTGGTTGCCATGTTAACGGGATTGATTCCATGAATAAAGCTCCGAATTGCTTGTGGGGCTGGCAGGATTGCTCCCCCCTCGCCACCAGTGTCCCCTGGTCACCCTGTCACCTCCTCGGTGACATTGCCCACTCCTGTGTGTTCCTGGGTTGTGGATGGACTCACCAAGGAAAGAAATTGCCTACTGGAAGGGAGAGGGAGCTCCAGGTGCCAGGCACAGGCTGGAAACCAAACTTGGGGTGCTCATGGGCTCCATTCCCAGCTGACCTCCGAAGCTCCCACATTATCCAGGGCAGAGCCCAATGCTGCAGCAGCTGGGATCTGGTGTTTCTGTATTTCAAGCTCCTCTTAAATCCATCCCAGGGTGTAGGAAGGTGAAACAGGAGTGTTGGCTCCTGCAGCAGCCCAGGGGGACAATGGGCAGCATCAAAGTGCTCAAAGCACGAGTCACCTGGGTAATAAATAACCCTTGGCCAGGGATGGAACCCCCTCCCTTTGCTACCCCTTCCTTAGGGGGACCAGAGCCCCCACTTCGAGGCTGCTGCTTTGCCTTTTGGGGGGCACGGGGAGCTTTGGGCTGAGCCGCAGGCAGGGAAGGGATTGTGGTGGGGAAGGAAAGAGCTGCAGCTTCCCCATGTGTTCCCCTGCAGCCCTTGGCTCGGTCGGGCTCCCTGGCATGTGGCTGCCCTTCTTCGCCAGCTCCTGGCGACTCGCAGATGAGCCGGGGGCGGATGGCACACGGAGCAGCCTGGCTCCAGCCGTGCCAGGGGAAGGGGCAGACATCTCCCACCAGCCCCTCATCCCCTTTACCATCGTGGGGATGGCTGGTGAGACCCCGAGGGACAGCAGGATGCGCCCCTGGAGGGTCTGACCATGGTCCCGCCATGCCCGTGCCCTTTGATGGGATGAAAACACAGCGAAGAGCGCCTGGATGATGATGGAAAATCTCCCTTTGGCTTCGAGGGGGTAGTGGGAGGTTGCACCCTGGTGCTGTCGGGTGGTGCCCAGCCCTGCTGATTCACCCCATCTGCCCCACTTGGAGCTGGCACCGTGGTGGGTTTGGGTTTTCTGTCACGTAGCTCCACAGTCAATCCCACTGCAGGGAAATTCGCTTTCCCACAGTGACAGGGGCCAAAGAGACAGCCCAGCCTGGAGCTTCCCACCCATCCCTGCCCTTCGAGTCACCCAGGATTAGGAGTTAGGAAGTTCTAGAAGTTTTTAAGCAAATGTTTATCCCCTCAGTGACGAGTATGATTTAAAAATGGACATGTCCTGTTTGGAAGATGGAATTGCAAGGATCAAACCAGCCAGTACCAGCCTTTGGCAGAGAGCCAGCACACTTGGCTGCCCAGGGTAACTCTTGCCCACAGCCACAAAATCAGGGTGCTGATGCCCACCCTGTGCCTGCTCCCATGGAAGGGATGCAGGAACCATCCAGGAATAGCTCTGGGAGGGGCTGATCTCCAGCTGGATCACAGGGACCTGCAGACCAGAGCAAAGATGGTCATGGAGATAAGATGTCTGCAGGCACCAGCTTCCTCCGGGACGGCTCCTATCTGATGGAAACTGCCCGTTTCCCCCGCGCCAGCTCCTCAAAGCTCTGGCCCCGGCACGGGGAAGGTCACGCGTGAAGGTCCTTCATGTTTTATCCTGGTTTTGTGCTTTTGTTTGTTTTAACTTCCTAGATCACGGCCGATAGAGGGGCGGGCCGGCCAGCAGGACTCAAAGCTCCAGGGGCATGGGGAGGCTCCGGGTGGATTCGTGGGGTGGCTGGGGCTGGTGATGCAATGGGAACGGGGAGGGAAATCAGGCCCCGTGGTGTCTTTAGCCAAGAGGCTGCAATGCTGGATTGGGTCACGGTGGTGGGGGAAAGGCAGGGATGGGGTTTGTGAAGGCACTGGAGGGGGAGGAGGGGATGGGAGAAGTGTGAAGCAGCCAAAATTGGGGGGGCCCAAAGAACTGCCCCGAAAACAGCAAAAAGGGGAAGCGGCGCTTCCGCTGCCCACGGTCTTGTGTGCCCTGGGGGAGTGGGAAGTGCCCAACCTCCCGCCGTGGGAACGGCCCCACCAGCAGCATCCCAGCATCGTGTGGGAACAGAGGGGACGTGCCAGCACCAGGCAAAGCCCCTTGGCCCACCCAGCCCTGCTCTGTGCCCGCAGCCAGCAGAGCATCCCAGTGGAGAGACCATTCGGCGCACCCCCTGATGCCACGTTGCACCCCAAGGATGAAATCCACCCTTGCCCCTCAACACTGCACCCCAAAAGGTTGTGTCCTGTCCAAGCCAGGGAGCCCCTCCAAGGGGCTGTGATGCTCCATCCCCATGAGGGCTGGAGAGGGAGGGATGGCCAAGCATGTCAAGGTCGTTCCTATGGCATGTCTCTAGAACATTCCCATCCCCATCAAAGTAACCAGCTGCTCTCCTACCAAAGGCCTTGGGATGGCCAAGGTAGGAGCTGTGATGGCCACGTCCCCACCATGGGCTTGGGTTTGCTTGGAAAGCTGGGAAACTCTGTGGGAAAGTGGCTGGTGAAGGACAAGGTGGGAGGAACGGGCGAGGGAGAGCAACCAGGATGGAGCTGGGGCCCGGTGAGCGGGAGGAAGGGAGGCTGGTCGTGGCTGTGTGCTCAGCAATAGGAAATGCTTTATTAGCTGGGAGTGGTGGAGAGAAGCCAGGCAGGAAGAGGCAGTAATAAGAAACATTTTTCTGACTTCTCCCACATCCAGACCACAAAGCTCCTGCCAAGCGGCTGCGTCGGACAGCGGGGCTGCCGAGCCCCCGGGGCCGGGCTGGGAAGGGTGACGGTCCCCGAGCGGGACGGGCACGGCCGTGGGAGCTGCCACGGTGCCGGGATGGGCAGCAGGAGGGGAGCAGACCCATGAAGCTCCTCCAAGCCAGGGCACAGGGCACAGAGCAGAAGTGCCCCAGCTCCGAGAGCGGGACCGTGGCTGGGAGAGCCTCGCCGGGGCTGGGCAGTGCCGTGGGCGCCCACGAGACGTGGATGCTGTAGGTGAGTGGGGAAGCATCGTGGGGTCTGGGGCTGCACCGAGCTCAGCATTTCCCCCCTGATTTACCCCCGTGCAGCTGAAATCAGGGTTTGGCCCCGTTTCCTTCACATTCAGTGGGACGCCGGTGTTGAGGACAGGGTTGGAGAAGCTGGAATTGGGGCTGGGAGTGTGGATCTGGGTGCACACCAGTGTGAAAATAGAAGGATCCGTCCCCAAGTCCTTGCTAAGGAGCTGAAATAGTACACAGCTGCAGCGGAAAGGCTGGAATCGACATGGGAAATGGGGAATTTGGGTGTACTTTGGAAAGGCACAGGGAAAAATGAGGGAGAGTTGACAGCCCTTCTGGCCAGGGACTGGAACAAGGGTGGTGGGCAGTGATGGCGGCGATGCTGCAGGATGTGCCACCTCTGTGTTCCCCTTTGGCACAGCCAAACTCTGGGTCTCTCTGAAGGGGGGTGGGCAGGCAAGAGCCAAATGGCTGCTAAAGAGGCTTCATCTCCAAAGCCAAGCTGGGACGAGCCCACCCTGGACCTCTGTCCTGCTGTGGGCATGGAGCCCTCCATAAAGGCAGGGCAGGGACAGTGCTCAGCACGAGGAGCCCTGGGCATTGCCAGCCCCACACCGAGGGGAACCTGAGTGGGTTTCGCTGCTCTCTTTGTGTGTCCGTGTTGCACATCCCACATTCCATGGTTATGGAACAGCAATGCCCAGGAGTGAGAGGGGCTGGGGTGGCTCAGCCCCACCAGTGCAGCTCCCCGAGCTGAGCATCCCTCCTGCACTGGATGTGCCAGAGGGTGAACGCGGCTTTGCTGCCTCTGTGACACACCTGAAGCTCCAGGCAGGGACAGGAAAACCTCTACCTGTGCCTGAAACCAGGCTGGAGCCTTGGGAGCTGCAGCAAAACTCCTGCTGACTCTGACACAGTGCCCATGCAGCCCTTCACACCTTCAGCTGGCACATGCCTGGCTCTCCCTGCTCCCCCACTGGCACCAGCACTGGCAAGAGGGTCTTGGCTGTGCCTGAACCCCTGTGAAAAGGCAGCACAGGGGGCTGAGTCAGGAACCACATCCTGTGGCAAAACCCCCTGGGAGCTGCAGAAACCGAAGGGGAGGGGGGAAGCACCAGGATTGGGAAGCTCAGCTGAGCCATCCCAGTAAGAACTGGGATCCCTAAACCACCCTGTGCATCCCAAGGGTTGTGCCCAGCCACCTTTCCCTGGCCTGTAGCCTACCACTCCATGTCCCTTTTGCTTTTCTCTCCATGGGGTCATGGGGAAATTCCCCTTCCCAGGGCTGGGTCTTGCCCTGTGGTGCAGCTGCCCATCATTCCCAGCTGCTTCTGTTGGGACCCACATCCCACCCCAGAGGTTTTTGTTGGGTTTTTTTCCATCTCATAATGCTGCTACAAATCCTGGAAGATGTAACACGAGTGGGGAGAGACGCTCTGAGTGCTGGGAGGGTGCTTGGGCTGCAGCTCCTGATGGCAAACAAGGAAGGATGGGCACAGGGATGGGGATGCGGGCTCTGATTTGACCCATTATGGAAGTACTCAGGATGTTTTTCCAGTGGGATACCAGGGATGACTCCGGATTGGGCTTTGTTCTTGGTAACACTGACAATCTGTGATGTTTCATACACAGCCAAGTTTTGGGTCAGGCCCTGCCCGCTTTGTGTTTCGTAGCAAATACCCCACAACCATCTACCAGCTCAGGATTTAATGGAAGGGGCCCCATGGAGGGAATTCACCACCTGGGAGACTTGGCTTCTCTTTAAAGAGATGCATTTTGGAGCTCTCAGCTTTGCAGGGAGAAGATGCAGAAGAGCATCCCATGCTCTCAGGGAGCAGCAGCCTAGCTCTGAGGGGATAGAAGCTTTAAAATAAAGCTGATCCCAGCCCAACTCCAGGGGAGTTGGGATTTGAAAACAAAGCTGATCCTTGCCCAGCCAAGGATCTGAATGGAGATCAGCCTGGCATCGCTCCCAGCACGGGGCACCTGGGACCAGACCCCTCTCCTGCCCTCCAGCCCCAGGACCTGGCACCCGGTTGCTGTTTCCTCCAAGCTAGTTATTTTGGGGAGGAAAAGCCCGTTTTATGGCGCAGCCAGAGCCTGGCGGGGTCAGCCACGCCGGAGCGCGTTCCCGAGGGCTGGGCTTGCGTGACTCTGCTTCCCCATCAAGGCCAGAATCTAAACAATCTTGATTCCTGTCCCGGCAGCCCTGGGCTGGGCTCTTCAATTGCAGGAAACGGAGCCTTTGGCGTGTTTATGTCGGGAACCACGAAGAATGAGCTGAGGAGGGGCCGGGAGCCCGTGGCCATGGAGCGGGGCGGGGGGCACTGGGGGGCTCCGATGTGTTTGCCTTGGCAGAAATGTCTCTTTTACAAGGGGGGGAAAAAAGAAAAAGGAAGCGAAAAAATAGCCAAAGTTCCCCCAAGGCACAGCAGGGAGTTTTTGGCTGCCCCTGGTTGTGTCATTGATAAGCTCAGTACAAATGCTCCGCCGGGATCGAAGCCCGGACCGTGGCCAATGGTGCACGTGGTGTGAGGGCTTTGAGCTCCATCCCATGGCCCGGATCCTGCTGAACCTGGAATGTCCAGCGGGGCCTGTGGCATTGCCACTGTCACCTGGCTGGCTGCAGGGCCCATGGGGGGCTGTGGTTTTACAGGGCAGGAGCACGGGAAGGGTGGGAAATGCTGGGATATGGATTGCTGGGATGAGAGAAGGATGTTGGAGCAGCATGGACAAGGCAAGGTCCTGGTCCCAGTGCACTCCCAAGCATGTGATGTCCAATGCCACAGCCAGGAGGTCCCCCAAGCTCGGGAGGTCCCGGGATCTGCTCTCAGGAAGGGCTGTACCCAGGACGTCCGGAGCCAAACTCCTTTGGAAGCAGCACATCCTACCTCGCTCCACCCGCTCCCTCCCTCTCCAAGCCACCCCTCATCCCTCCCAGAGCCCCCACAGCTGGGGATGAGCCCCTCGGGGGTGCAGGGGCTGCTCTCACTGCTCTGCTCTCCACAGGGATGCCGTGCCGAGCCGGTGGCCTCGTGGTGCTGGCGCTGATGACTCTGTCCCTTGGCCTCGCAGCTGGTGAGTATCAAGGTGATGGGGTGAACACCGGGGTGATGGGGTGAACACCGGGGTGATGGGGTGAGCACCGGGGTGATGGGGTGAACACCAGGGTGATGGGGTGAGCACCGAGGTGATGGGGTGAACACCGAGGTGATGGGGTGAACACCGGGGTGATGGGGTGAGTACCGGGGTGATGGGGTGAGCACCGGGGTGATGGGGTGAGCACCGAGGTGATTGGGTCAGCAGGACATTAAAATAAACCCTTGGCGTTTTGGGAGCATCTCTGCCCAAAATAACCTCCTGCAGAAGGAGCTGGGGCTCCTGGAGGACGGCAGAGTCCCCAGTGAGGGGCTGCGCCCCCGTGGGATGGTGACCCAACCCCCAGGGAGGATCTCAGCTTAATTAATTGCGGTTGATCAGGCGCTTTGCCATCACCGGAGGGGACATGGGGAAGGCTGGCACCGCGTGCTTCGCAGCGTGGTTTTTCTCAGGGGTGATGGTGGTGATGGAGAGGAGCAGGAGGAGCTGCTCAGCATCCTGGGGACCCACCAGGTGCCCCGGGGACAGACCCAGCTGGGTGTGCTTGTGCAGGGGGGACAGGGGCAGTGTGGCTGTGCCAGGGAGGAGCAGCAGAGCCCGTCGGGAGCACAAGTCACTACCAAGTCCCCATCCTGCCCATGGGGCCACCAACCCCAACCTGGCCTGGCCACCACCCCAAGGCACCAGCACCGGGCAGCTTTTGGGGCAGGGGGACAACAGGCACAGGAAGGGGACTGGTCACCCTCCAGCCATCCCCTCGCTGTCCCCTCGCTGTCCCCTTGCTGTCCCCTCGCCGCTGGCCGTCTGGCTGCCCTTGCACTGAACTCGCTGATTCCAGAAGGGATATTTTCTGCGCGAAAGGGCAGAGCTAAATCGGGAGTTTGGAAGCGGGTCCGCCCTCTGAGCTGCTCCGGCACCGCGGCACAGGGAAGTGCCTTCGGGGAAGTCAGGAAAAGCTCCAGGGAAGACTCCGGGTTGGGCATCCAGCTCCTGAAATGCCCTCGGGGAGGCACCGGATGAGTTTGGGGCTTTTGATCCCGTCCTGGCTCCCAGGATCCGGCTCCCACAGTTCCCACGGGACCCCACGGGCAGGATGTGCCTCTGTGCTGTGAACCAGTGCATCCCAGTTAATCCCAGTTGCCGGGGCTGGATGCACAGCCCATCCAATGCCTGTCAGGGTTGTGGGCACAGGTGACCCCCAGGTTCAGGGCTTGGACTCCACCTGGGAGCAGTGATTTGCCAGGAGGTGGTGTCAGGATGGGCTCCCAGTACTGAGCACCCACATCTTCCCCTCCTGGACTGGAATGGTCCCAGGCTGCTCACTCCCAAAATTTGGTTAGGGGTCTTTAGAACAATGTCCCTGTTAATAAAGCCACCAGCCCCCGTTCAGGGTGGCCCCGTGGCACAACCTGCCCCCTCCTCATGCCCTCAGATGAGCTGCTGTGTGCCTGCGACCTGCCCCCCTGCAGCCAGCCCACCTGCACGGGCAAGGTGTGCTTCGTCAGCAAGAGGAGGGAGGAGGGGATCATCACCCAGCACCGGGGCTGCTTCTCCCAGAACATCCTGGAGCACTGCAACACGCCCGTGACCGAGCAGTATGGCATGAGGTGCTGCGAGTCCCGCATGTGCAACGCCGAGCTGGAGATCTTCCTGCAAGGTACGGGGCCCTGGGGGCGAGGGCAGAGCTGCCCACGTGGCTGGAGATGTGATTGGGTCTGCAGATCATCCCTGTCCTCGCTCAACACCTCGAGGGTCACCTTTTCCCAGGTGGGCAGGGACAGCGAGGTGTCCTGAGGTGTCCCTTCTCGGGCTGTGCCATCCATGGCATTGACCCCAGTGCAAAGCCACCCTCCCCAGGCTGAAGCCCAGAGCTCAGACCTCCACCCCTCCCAGATCCAAGCCTGAGCCCCAAGACCTCCATCCTCATGCTCCCATCCATCATTTCCCACCCATTGTTTCCCCCACCCAGGAGAAGATGCCATGGGAAAGGCGTCTTCCCTGCCCAACCTCCTCCTGATGATCTTCATCCCACTGCTCACCCTCCTCATCCTCGTGGGGCTCATGGTGCTCTTCTGCTGGAAGGTGGCCCAGCACCGCCACAAGCAGAGTGACCTCAGTGACACAGACCTCATGCTCAAGGCATCCATGGTGGGAGACAGCACCTTAGAGGTGGGTGAGCTCCGGGAGGGACCCCAAAGACCCCCAAAGTGTGGGAGGGTGGGTCAGGCTCTGTGCTGACCCCACGGTCACTCTGGGTGTGCAGGACCTGCTGAATGATGACTGCACCACAGGGAGTGGTTCGGGGCTGCCCTTCCTCGTCCAGAGAACGGTGGCTCGGCAGATCACCCTCGTGGAGTGTGTGGGTAAGGACTGGGGGGAGGCTGCCCTGGGCCCCCCAGATGGTGCTTGGGTGATGACACCCCAACTTCAGGCCCAGGAGGGGGCTTGGACCCAACCCTGTCAGCCAAAACCCCGTAAAGACCCCGAGTTCTTTCCCTGTCCTGCTGATGGGGGAGGGAGAAAGTGGCTGGATGGGTGGAAGGACACTGGCCAAAGGTCAGTGGATCCAGGGTCACTCTTGCCTTTCCACATGGGATGCAGGTGCAGCATGCTGGGCGTGGGGTGGGTGTGGAGGTCAGAGGGGCTGTGTGATGTGATGCTGTGTCCGTGGCAGGTAAGGGACGCTATGGGGAGGTGTGGCGAGGCGTGTGGCACGGGGAGAGCGTGGCTGTGAAGATCTTCTCCTCCCGGGACGAGCAGTCATGGTTCCGCGAGACGGAGATCTACAACACTGTCCTCCTCCGGCATGACAACATCCTGGGTGAGTGGGGGGCCGGGAGGGCTGGGGAGGTGGGGACAGCTGCATGGTGGCTCCATGGTCCCAACTCTTCTCCCTGGCCAGGCTTCATCGCCTCCGACATGACGTCGAGGAACTCCAGCACCCAGCTGTGGCTCATCACCCACTACCATGAGAACGGCTCGCTCTACGACTACCTGCAGAGAACAGCCCTGGATGTGGAGACCTGCCTGGGCCTGGCCTCCTCCATCATCTGTGGCCTCGTCCACCTCCACGTGGAGATCTTCGGCACCCAGGGCAAGCCTGCCATCGCTCACCGCGACCTGAAGAGCAGGAACATCCTGGTGAAGAGCAACCGGCAGTGCTGCATCGCAGACCTGGGTGAGATGGAGGGGTGGGATGTGGTACCCCAGGGATGTGGTACCCCAGGGATGTGGTACATGGGGTTATGGGGCTCCAGGGATGTGGTACCCCAGGGATGTGGTACCCCAGGGTTTTGGTCTCCAGGCATGTGGTACCCCAGGGATGTGTTACCCCAGGGATGTGGTACGTGGGGATATGGTGCTCTGGGGTTGTGGTACCCCAGGGATGTGATGTCCCAGGGATGTGATGCCTGAGGAATGTGGTACCCTGGGGATGTGATACCCCAGGAATATGGTACCCCCAGGATGTGATACCCAGGGATGTGGTACCCCAGGGATGTGTTGCCCCATGGATGCAGCATCCTGGGACACAGCACCAGCACAGCGCTGACCAGGGCGAGCATCCCACCATTTTATAGTTGAACACGAAGATCTTCGAGGTCTTTCCCAACCCAAATGGCTGTGGCTCTGTCCCCCAGGACTGGCTGTCATGCACTCCCAGGGCAGTGACTACCTGGACATTGGCAATAACCCCCGGGTGGGCACCAAGCGCTACATGGCCCCGGAGGTGCTGAGCGAGCAGATCCGCACCGACTGCTTCGAGTCCTACAAGAAGACAGACATCTGGGCCTACGGGCTGGTGCTCTGGGAGATCACCCGGCGCACGGTGGTGAATGGTGAGTGGTTCCCAGCCAGCAGCTCCGCGCTCGCTCCGTCCTCCCTCCTTCTCTTGTTGCTTGATTTTTTTTTTCCCCCCTTTTCCTTCACCCAGAAGATTAGCTGTAAATTATAAACACTGTAATCTAGTGTCAGCACCCGGCTCCCTGATTAAAGGGCCCATTAGACTCAATCAGTGCTTTGTTTGTTCAGTGCTGATTAGAAAACAAGCAGCTTCGAGCTCTGCCTGGAAAGCGGCCACGGCCGGGACCTCCGGCCGCTGGGGCTTGGCTTGGGAGCTCGGGAATGGGGACAGGGATGGGGTCCCCCAGTGCTGGGGAGGAAGCTCCTCAGGGCTGCCCAGCCAGCGCTGCTCATCAGGCAAAGTCCATTAGAAGCATTAATTAAATGGTGGGCGGTGGCGGATGAGGCTGGAGGTCCCCCTAGGCACAGTCTGGACGGGATAATCTCATTTACGGCCCCAGGGCTCCCTCAAATTACACATTTACTCCGAATTACCCCAGCCATGTGCAAGGATGACCTTCAGCCTGCTGGGTTTAACCCTTCCAGGATCCCTCACCCTCCAGAATGGCCTCAGGGCATCAAGAATGGGGAGGCTCCAGGGGACCCCGAGGTTTGGGGACCACCCTTCAGGGTGCAGGGAGCTGGCGGGGGCTTGGAGCATCCCACAGAGGTTAAATCCTGCGGGGACACAGACATATGGAGCCACTAAGCAGAGATTAGCTGGGCCAGCTGGCCGTGGGGTGATGGCTGGAGGTGACGGCAGTGCCGGGGACCGGAGCTGGTGTTTATGGTGGGGCTGGGGCTGGATTAGTGCCAGGGCTGGAGATGGTGCTGAGGCCACCAAAGGTGCCAGAGCCAGTGCCAAAGCCAGCCTCCACCACCCCGTGTGTCCCAGTGAGGTGGTGCTGGAGCCGTGCACCCTGTGGGCACCACCATCCCATCCCATCCCATCCCATCCCATCCCATCCCATCCCATCCCATCCCATCCCATCCCACCTACCACTCCCCACATGCCCCCAAGGCTGGGAGCAGCTCAGCCATGCCAGACCCTCCAGGCACCCCATGGTGCACAGGATGGGGGGTGAACCCCGTGCCCCACCACCCTCACACCGACCCACATCCCACAGGAATCGTGGAGGAGTATCGGCCGCCCTTCTTCGACGCCGTGCCCAGCGACCCCAGCTTCGAGGACATGAAGAAGGTGGTGTGTGTGGACCAGCAGACCCCCGTGATCCCCAACCGGCTCTTCTCCGACTCGGTGAGTCCCGGGGGGAGCCACCCCCCTCCTGCCCAAACCAGACCTTTGCTCCCCCCATTAAACCCTTTCATTTATCCCATTTATCCCTCCCCAGGTTCTGTCGGCGCTGGCGAAGGTCATGAAGGAGTGCTGGTACCAGAACCCCTCCGCCCGCCTCACCGCCCTGCGCATTAAGAAGACGGTGAAGAAGCTGAACAATTCCCTGGAAAAGCCAAAGCCGGAGCAATGAGCACCAGGAACACATTGGAGCCACTCCTGGGCTGCACCGGGGACTGCAGCAAGGCCGGTGTTGGGATGGCTCCAGTCACAGCGGGATTTCACTCACAGTCCCAGCCTCTCCCACCCCTTCTTGGAGCCGTTTGGATTTGCAAGGAGAGATAAAATAGGAAGGGGAAAAAAAAGCCATAGGAGGAATCTTCCAGTCGGTTATAAAAATACCCCCCTGGATCTGTCATTGACGCCGGCGTGTCTCGCCTGCCCGGCAGGATGGGGTGGGTGACCCACCCCAAACCCCCCAGCTGGACACCACAACGAGGGTCACCGATGGCAGAACCACTCCCTGCTGCACCCCAAGCCCGTGGGGCACCCACCCAGCGCTGGCACCATCCTGGCATTCCGGCCCCGGAGCTGCCCAAACCTGCCTGCCTGGCAAAGGGAACGCCACGGGCTCGGCAGCAGCAGGAATTCCCCAGCAGGGCTGTGGTGCCTCTCACCGAAGGAGGGATGGATTTCACTGGGAAAGGATGCTCCAAGGGCAGCATCCACCCTGGACAGGCCACATCCACGCCCTGGAACGTCGTGGAGCTCTCCAGGATGAGGAGCTGCTGGTGTTGAGCCTGAGCATCCCTTGTGCCACAGGGACCTGCTGAGATGGGGGTCCCGTGGTGGTCTGATCCTCCCCTGCCAAGCAGCAGGCACCTCCTTCCCAAAGAAATGCCCTTTTTGGGTCTTTGCCAACATTCTGGTGATTTCCAAGGTGTTCCAGCTCCATCCTGCGTCGCTCGCCGCCATCCCAAAATCCACCCCGGGCTCGAGGCTGTTCAGACACGACCAGGACGGGGCGTTCAGCAGAGCCAGCTTTGCTCCATAACTATTTAATTATTAAGATTTAATATATTTAATAAAGTGTAAAGCTATTTTATCGCCGAAGAGCTGCCGAACCTCCCATGCCGGGCCCTGGGCACTGTGGCAGGAGCTCCATTCATGGATTCACCTCCGTGTATCCAACAGATCCTGCAATAAACCCGGCTCCAGGCTCGTGCCAACCCTCTCCAGGTGCCCATGAGGGGCTGTGGCTACTCCAGGGGGGTTGTGGCCACTGACCCTCCTGCTCCATGGGGTTCCCACTTGCCAAAGCCCCCCAGGATGGAAGGGGAGCTGGTAAAGGAGAGTGTGGCCATTCAGGGGGTCTGGCCCTGGAATGTTCCTGGCACATTGTAGTGGCAGCCTTGGAATCATCTTGGCCTGTGCCCAGTTAAGGACTGGGAGGAACTGGGCAGCTACTGGTTTGGGTGGGGGATGAGGGTATGTGGGGCTGGGCAGGGCATGCACAGCCGTGTGGGGCACAATTACACACACATCTCATGCTTGAACACACACAAATCATACTCCAACACGCATAGACATCATGCTTGAACACACTTCATGTGTGTTTGTGCACAGACACTTGTGTTTGTACACAGAGATCATGCCTGCACACACATCACGCTTTATTGTACACACAGAAATCATGCTGGAACACACAGAAATCATGCTGGAACACACCTCGTGTATGCACACACATCATGCACAGAAATCATGCTGGAACAAGTACAAGTCATATACATATCACACACATACACACACACACATCACACATGTATCATACACACATATCACACACATATCCCATGCCTATCACACAGATATGTAACACACATGTCACATACATGTCACACATACCTCACACACATCACACACACATCACATGCATACCACACACATCTCACACATGTTATGCACATCTCACACACATGTAACATACATGTGTCCCACATATGTCACACACATCTCACACATGTCCCACATGCCATACATGTCACACACATATGACATATGTCACACATGTTACACACATCACATATATTTCACACATATGTCCCACACACATCGCATACACCCCACACGTCACACACGTCACACACGTCACATATCTCTCACACACATGTCCCACCCACGTCACACACATTATACACATGTATCACACACACATGTCACACACACATATCACACCCATGTCCCACCCATGTCACACACATGTCCCACCTATGTCACACACGTCACATTTCTCACACACATGTCCCACCCATATCCCACCCATGTCACACACGTCCCACCCATGTCACACCCATATCCCACACATGTCCCACCCATTTCCCACACATGTAACACACGTTATACACACATATCACACACACATATCACACCCATGTCCCACCCAGGTCACACACGTTATATACACATATCACACATATGTCACACACGTTATATACACATATCACACACATGTCACACATATCTCACACACATATCACACACATGTCCCACCCATGTCACACACATGTCACACACATGTCCCACACATATCCCACCCATGTATCACCCATGTCCCACCCATGTCACACACATTATATACACCACACATGTCACATATATCACGCACACATATCACACACATGTCCCACCCATGTCACACACGTCACACACATGTCCCACCCATGTCACACACATTATATACACATCACACACGTCACATATATCATACACACATCACACACATGTCACACACATGTCCCACCCATGTCACAGTCCCCCTACTGTGGCGCGCGCGGCCCCGCCCCCTGACCCCGCCCATTCCCCAAACCCCGCCCCTCGCTGACCCCGCCCATTCAGCAAACCCCGCCCATTCTCTGGCCCCGCCCCATCCCCAAACCCCGCCCCTCTCCCTGGCCCCGCCCCTCCCGCCGGCGCTGCCGCTGCCGCTGCGGCCGCTCCGCTCCGAGGCCGCGGCGCTCCGCCCGCCATGGCCGCCCGGGCCCGCCGCCCCCCGCCGCCCTCTCCCGCCGCCCTCCTGCCCCTTCCCTCCGCACCGCTGCTCGCCCTGCTCCTGCTCCTGGCCGGCCCGCTCGGCGCGGCCCGCGGTGAGTGAGGGAGCGAGCGGCGCCGGGCCCGGCCCGCACCGGGCACAACATGGCGGCGCCCCCGCCCCCGCCGTGAGGGGAGCGGGGAGCGGGGATCGTGAGGGGGAGTTGGGGGCGATGGG
>JAWWEW010000069.1:1461944-1493860 GCA_035583185.1 Anabacerthia variegaticeps
CAGGGTTAGATGGGATATTGGCAAGGAATTCCTCCCTGGGAGGGTGGGCAGGCCCTGGGATGGATTTTCCAGAGAAGCTGTGGCTGCCCCATCCCTGAAGTGTTCAAGGTCAGGTTGGACAGAGCATGGAGCAACCTGGTCTAGTGGACGATGTCCCTCCCATGGCATGGGGTGGGACTGGATGATCCTTAGGGTCCCTTTCCACCCAAACCATTCCAGGATTCCATGATTACATAATGGAAAGTAAATCTTTGTCTTGAAAGCCTTTATCAGATGGCTCAGCCTGCCCTCACCCCAGATTTTTGGAAAGGGAGCTGGTTGTTTCCTTGGAGTGCTGCTCCTGGGGTGGTACAGCTGAACGAGGAGCACGAAGGGACTCCTGGACACACCTCTGCTCCCTCACCATGAGGGAATGGATTTTATTCCTAACCCTCTGTGATAAAGGTTATTCTTTATTTCAGCACAGCACAGAGCCAAAAACTGACAGATATTTCTGTTTTCCAAGCGTGTTTACACACGTCCCTCTTCATTAGAGCATCTGAAGAAGCAGCAGAGCTACAAAGCCAATTGTTTCCCATTTCTCTTGCTAACATTGTGCTGCTGCAGCATGAAACCAGCACTCCCAGACTGGGGCTCATTAAGTTTGGTGCTGCACAGAGACACAATAATTTGCAGCTCCTCTTCCAGAGCCTTGGAAAGGCTCAAAGTCAGGGGAGTCGTTCTTCCAGCCTCGACTCAAAACTGTTGAAAAAGAACAGCAGCTACAATCTCTGCAAAAAAAATCTGTTTATCTGGTAAATACGTGGGTGGTTATTGGCAATTTTACCAATAATCATTTTCACGTTAATTATCTTCATACGTCTTGATCAGGTAGAGTTCAGCCCTGAGAAAATGGCATCTTGCTTTGTGTGCTTTGGGAGACGCTGGAAAATGTATTCCAAAAGGTGGTTAACACCATTTCAGGAGATTTTGCTGTGAAACTTTCCCCTGTCTCGCTGCAGAGACATCTTGACACATGAAACCCTGTGCGAGAATAAATATGTGCAAAATGAGCTGGGAGAGTTGCTGGGAAAGGAGGAGAAATGTTCTTTGCCTGTCAGAGCTCAGTATTTGAGTCTCCCTGGAGTGCAGAGCTCGAATCCACAGCCCCCCACCTGTTTGTTTGGATCCATTTTGGGAACACAGGTTGCCTTTAATGGGGGGGTTTGGTGGGAGAGGAGCTGCCCTTGTTTTCCTCGCTGCTGTGGTTGATGCAGAGGGACACGGACACCTTCATGCCCCAGGATCCTGTCAGGGCTGGTGCTGGAACCCAGGAACATCACGGGCAGCTGCAGCAGCTCTTGGGTTGAAGGAGTCAAACCCTGGGCTGGGATAGCCAAGGGTGGAGGGGAGTTTGTCTTTTGGCAGAGCTGCCTGCCTGCCCTCTCTGGTTTTTGGGAAGCGGAGAGGCCGCTCACCGGGCTGGCTGCGCTCGGATCAAACCACAGGAGGTTTGCCCCATGTAAACACCAACCTGCTCCATCTCCCCAGGAGAACAAAGCCTCGTCCCCAGGACCTGCAGCTCCACGTTGGGCTTGTTCAAACAGTGTCTGTGAAGGGCTGGGCTGGGCTGGGAGCAGGATGTCAGTGTGGGGAGCACATGGGGCAGGCTCTGCTCCAGCTCCGCTCGCACCTTCCATGCAGACTCGTCCCCAGGGTCTCCAGAGGGGGAAATGTGCCACCCTGGCTCTGGGAACTGCTCTTTGTTTTCCTTCACCCCATCTATTTCTTTCAGCCCAGGCAGTTTCTTTTATTAAGTAGATTATATGTTTTGCTCAATAGGAGCCTTTCTTCCCAAAGAAAAAAGAATGCTGTTGGCATGAAAAATCCTTTTATCCACTCCTGTCTCCTTCTGCTTCTCCCTGGCTGCTCCCAGAGCACCCAGGAGATACCTGGTGGGGGGCTCTGCTTCCCTGTCCATCTCCTGACCCCCACCCAAGGGCAAACAGCACTTGCTTTTTCCTGGCTTGTGGTGCTGCTGATGGGAGAAGAATTTTTCCTTCTGGTTAATCAGACTGGAGTTGCTGGACCTGCACGGGTTGCCCTGTAATTCTCCTCTTTGCCGGGAGCTTCCCGGCGAGCCCTGGTGCAGACAGGCCTTTCCTCCCTGGCACACACAGAAAATTGGAGAGTTCCTGCCTGCAGCCTGGAGGTTCTGGCCAGGAATATCTGGAAAGCCCCTTGAGGGTCGCTGATGAGAAGGGTAAAGAAGCACAAACGTGTGCTGAAGGCCCCATTCTCTTTGTTCCCGCTGCTCTCCCACCCTAGGGATTTTTGAGGTGCAAACAGAAGAATTGAAATTAAAAAAGAGGAGTTGTCTCAGAGGGGGAACGGGGTGAGAGGAGGCCGTGGGGCATCCCCCTCCTTAGCAGGAAATTTTGGCTTTCTGCAAAGAAGAGATAAGGATCTCACTCTGTCTGCACTGGGGCTCTGGTATCGTACCTTGCAGGTAAACTGCCTTTTTTTATTTTTTAATCCTTCAAATGAAACTGAGCAGACACAACCAGCTCCTCTGCTTTCCCTCTCAAAGGGATGCTCAGTTTCTGACCAGATACTCCACTCAGAAGTTTACAAAACCAGTTTTATTAGTGCATTGAAGTGCTTTGTTTACTTCAGAGCTTCTGGAAGCAAACCTGCCACAGCCTAAATCTTGGGACTGAGACCTCAGAAATGAGTCTAACAGGAACAAAGTTCAGTTTGGTTATATCTAAATCAAACTGAAAAGAACCTACACGGTGAAATGTGTGTGGGTTAAATGTTTTTAATTTGTACCCCAAGTATTTGATAAGTAATAAGGGAGATGCTTTAAAACACCATTTCCTTTTAAGTAGACATGAAGGCAGGAATGTGCCCTGGCTGCTCTTTGCCGTCTCAGGTTTTCATAAAATCTCCTTTATCACCAACCTTTGTTCCTGCAAGTGTTTGTACTTTTCAGAATTGTCTTTTCTGTGCTCTGCTGACCACAGGAAAACACTGATCTCGGAGCTGTTTGAGGTGAACATTAGTGGAGGGTTTTTTCCTTTCATTATTAAGTTTCCTTGTAGAATCTGCTGGATCCATGGGTGCTCTCCACCCTTCTCAAGGTTTAACCTGTCCATTTTCTGTCCCATGTCTCTTTTCCTTGGCCTGTGCTGAGCACATGGCAATAAGTGACATTTCCTCATGATACTTTTTAAAGGTGTCTCACTCTCCAGCCCTTCTGGGGTTTAATCACAGAGTTACAGAATTATGGAGACTCCAGAGTTGGAAGGGCCCCTCAAGGATCATCCAGTCCAACTTCTGGCCCTGCACAGACACCCCAACAATCCCCCCCATGTCCCTGTCCCATTGTCCAAACCCTCCTGGAGCTCTTGAGGCTGTGCCCACTGCCCTGGGGAGCCTGGTCAGTGCCCACCACCCTCTGGGGGAAGAACCTTTCCCTGATATCCCACCTAAACCTCTCCTGACACAGCTCTGGCTGTTCCCTCAGATCCTGTCACTGCTCACAGGCTTTTTTTCACTGCAGTTTTGAATCTCTTGGTTCCAAACTCACCAGCACCCGTATTTAGCTCGTCTGAAACAGTTCACAACAACAGCTGGAAAAGAGGAGCAGCATCCAGAGAGAATTAAGTGAATAGTAATGCAATTAGCCTGATTGATTTACCCAGGACTCTGGGATAAGGGCTAATGGGTGTCTTCCTCCTAAAGGAGCCTTGAGTAAATCAGGACCAGCTTGTTTTTCCTTAAGCTCAAGGTAACTGTGGCCCCACACTCTGGTGCTGAGGGTGGCTGTGTTGTGTGACTTTACCCCGAGAAGGTTAAATCAGCCTGGGGAGAGCCAACTGTGGCACTTGTATCTTTAAAAACCCTTCTTCAAACCCTCCCTACCCAAAAGCCCATTTCTGCAGCGGGTAAGGACATGTTTTGGATTCCCTCCGGGGAGGCTGGGAGAGCTGATGAAAGCTGGAGAAAACCCGGCGTGCTGCTAAACAAGCCCCACCCTTCTTCTTGACATTGTTGGATTCCTCTTTGTTCCCAAGGATGGCAAGGCCTGGGGATTTGCTTACAGTTTTTCAGGCAGCTTGAGAAAAGCACAATGACAGCTGGGAGGCGGAAAAATGTGGGAATCTGCCTCGGAGTTTCTCCTTCGCTCTTTACCCGAATAATCTTCGTGGAGAGCAGGCAAAAAGCCAGGAATTTATTTGACCCAAGGTAGTGTCTCAGATCAGGAAAGCAGTTGCTAAATAAGTGGCTGATCTAGCTGGGTGTAGCACGCTTGGCTCGTGCAGTCGGTTGGGATTGGGTTTGGTTTGGCATCTGCCAGCTGCTCCTTGTCTCCAGGAGCCAGGGTGGTCGTGCCTCACCAGCCTGGATCAGGCAGCTCCTCCTGGGGCCTGCACAGCCAGGCCGGGTGGAATCACGTCCGTCAGTTTGAGTAATTGTTGGGTTTGGTTCGAGTCTGACCCGAGGTTGGACTGGGAGTGGATCTTGGTCGGATCTCACCCTGTTTGCAGGGGTGACTTGGGGCATGGCTGGTGGTGGTTGCAACAGGGGCAAGCAAAGGGCTGCCTGGACAAGCACCTCCTGGAAAGGCTCCTCTGCCTCCACACTGGGTTTCGTGCTGAAATTGGGTTCTTGCAGGTCTGAAATACTGAGATTGACTTGTGCTGTTCTTAAAGCCAGTTCTTCCAGAGGCTGAGAACAGCCCCTCTGAAATGGGGAGTCTAAAAGCTTCCTCTCCTCTGAGCTTTTGCTGTTTGTGGGTTTTAAGGAGTTGATCTTGCTTTGGTTTCAGCTTTGACATGTCTTTGCTCTGACTGCAAACAAGCCAACTCCACGTGCGAGACGGACGGCGCCTGCATGGTCTCGGTCTTCAACCTGCACGGGGAAAAACACCACCTTCGGACCTGCATTCCCGAGGCAAAACTGATTCCTGCTGGGAAACCCTTCTATTGTCTGAGTTCAGAGGATCTGCGTAACACTCACTGCTGCTACTCCGATTTTTGCAACAAAATTGATTTAATGGTTCCCAGCGGTGAGTGGAGAGCGGGATAAATCATGTGTTTGAAGTGGGGAGGAGAGGAGCTGTCTGTTTGGGATTGGGAATTCGGAGATCTCGGCCCTGTTTTCGCTTGTTCCCTTCAGTTGCTGCGTGAACTTGAGCGCTGGGTTTATTTCCTTCATCTGTAAAGTGGAAATAACAAACTACTTCAAATTAAAATGGGAATGTGCCTGTTCCCTGGGCGCAGCCCAGCTCCCTTTGGCACTGAGCTGGACCTGCCTTTATCAGCTGAAGCTGCTTCCCTTCCAGGACTCCAGATCTTTTCAGTGCTGAGCATGAGTATGGGAACATTGCAGCAGCTTCAGAGCAAAGCATGTGGGGTGGAGCGTGCCCAGGTCTGGAATATACGAAGGGGAAGCAGCCCTGCCTCTGAGTGAGGGTGTGGGAAATGTCTGCCTCTCCTTCCTGGGACAGAGAGGGCATGTGGTGCTTCCTCCTACCTCCCACTCTCCGTCTTGGGCTGGTTTCTGGTGGGTGCTGTGAAGACTGCAGTGTCATTTTCCTCGGGAGCAGGGAGGAGGTCTCATCTGGGCCCAGAATGACAAACATTTTATTGTTGTCTTCAGGTACAGGTTCATTGGTTGTTGCAGGGCAAAGGGGAGAGAGGGAACAATGAGCCCTGACCGTCTGGTTGAGTTCAAGTAGGAGGTGAACTGCAGACTGTTCTGGAAGCTTCAGCCCAGAACAGGCTCCCATCCTCTACGACAGTGAATGCCAATAATCCCTGATCCCACAGTTGCAGCTCCAGTTTCTTTTGGGGGTTCCAACTGCATTTTGCCTGCCTGGTGACTTGTTCAGCCCCGTGTTAATGCTGTTATTTGATGTGTCCTCTGCCATCCCAGAACAGTGAGCTAAAATTGTCCGGGCTCTGAGAGAATAATTAAAACCCAAGAAGCAAGTCCTCAAAGGAGTGATAATTTTCTCAAAGTGTCTGGTTTTTTCTCCCTTTCCTCCCAAGGACACCTGAAGGACAACGAGCCCCCGTCGAGCTGGGGTCCCGTGGAGCTCGTGGCTGTGATTGCTGGGCCCGTGTTCCTCGTGTTCGTGGTCATGATCATCGTGGTCTTTGTGTTTCACCACCACCAGCGAGTCTATCACAACCGCCAGCGGCTGGACATGGAAGACCCCTCTTGTGAAATGTGCCTTTCCAAGGATAAGACCTTGCAAGATCTGGTCTACGATCTCTCCACCTCTGGCTCAGGCTCAGGTATTGCGAGAAGAAGGGAAGTGGCCACTGAGGAGTTGGAGTTGTCTCTTTGGGCCCCGTGGTTGCCACAGCTTTGCATGGGGGTGAGGCTTCTGCCTCAGAGCCTGTTTGATGGGTCTGAACCTGTTCAGGGTGTTTGCCATGAGTAACCTGGAGGGATGGTTAAATTCAGTCATGTGGTGGCCCCGTGTCGGTGTTCAGGTAAGAGCAGTAGTTCAGCTCCTTTACTGCAAGAGGGTACCTCAAATGGCTGCATCTATTCCCAGTTTAGCTTTGGAACTGGATTTGGGTTGGAAACAGCAGTTAGCTGCTAACCTGTGCATTGTTGGCTTTCAAAGGAGGATGCAGCATGTCACCTGCATCAAAGCTGGCAGGCCGGGGGAAAGATCCAAGCAGGAGAACATTTTATGGTGTGCAAATAGCGTGTTTGCACAGCCCATTTCATCCCAGAGAATCCTTGGGTCTTCCCAGGTGGGTGATGTGAGGCATTCGCTTCTGTAGCACTTAAAAGGAATCCCCAGAATAGATGGGAAGTCATCGTTTGCTTGTGGCTTTGAACTAGGAAAGCAGTTGGGTTAAGGAAGAAAAGGAATTTTGCAGCAGATGGAAACTGTAGGAAAACCCACAGAGGCAGAGAATGTCACAACTTGATATTTGACCAGGGAATAAACCTCCAGCAGCACATCTGCTGCTCTATATAAAATGTTTGGGATCTCTCCCGTGCACACTGTGGGCAGGTGAGCTCTGTGCTTTCTGCAAGCCATGGCAGCGATGTTGGGACTCCTTTCTTAAGAGAAATTCAGGGGGTTTTCTACTTTTTAGCAGAGTCTGACTTAAATGAGTTCCATTCTTTGCATATAGAGCTGAAATTCCTTTGATCTGCCGGGGAGCAGGAGTTCCCTGACTGCTCCTCTGCTTCAAAGTGAAATGCAGATGCTGCCTGAGCAGTGGCACATCCCACGCAGGAGCCACCACCATTCCCTGAACTGGGTCTTGCTCAGGATGCTGGTTGTTATCAAACACAGAGCCTGCTGGCTTTGGGGATGTTCTTCAGCCTCTGGGGTTTCAGAAGGTTCTTTTGCTGCCACAGGGATGAATTTGTGCCTTTCCTGGTCCCCAGGTTTGCCGCTGTTTGTCCAGCGGACCGTGGCTCGGACGATTGTCCTTCAGGAGATCATTGGCAAAGGCCGCTTCGGGGAGGTGTGGCGGGGCAGGTGGCGTGGAGGTGACGTGGCTGTGAAGATCTTCTCTTCACGTGAGGAGCGTTCCTGGTTCAGGGAGGCAGAGATATATCAGACCGTAATGCTGCGCCACGAGAACATCCTGGGATTTATCGCTGCGGATAACAAAGGTAAGAGGTGCCTCGGGCCTGAGAGCAGAGACTTCACCAGCACACAGCCTGTTCCAGTGCCTGAGCACCCTTTTCATGAAGAAATGTTCTCTAATATTCAATCTAAGTGTCCTCTGGCACAGCTTGAGGCCATTTCCTTTTTACCTGTCCCTTGTTCCCTGGGAGCAGAGCCTGACCCCCACCGGGCTCTCTCTCATGTCAGGGAGTTGTGGAGAGCAAGGTCTCCCCTGAGCCTCCTTTTTTCCAGGTTGAGCCCTCCAACCTTCTTGTGCTCCAGCCCCTTCCCCAGCTCCATTCCCATCTCTGGTCACGCTCCAGCCCCTCAGTGTCTGTCTTGGGAGTGAGGGACCCAAAGCTGACCCCAGGATTTGAGGTGTGGCCTCACCAGTGCCCAGCACAGGGGGACAGTCACTGCCCTGGTCCTGCTGACCACACTCTTTCTGATAGGAGCCATTTCTGATCCTCTACTTGCCCCAGGCTGGCTGTTGAGTGCAGCCTTATCCAGCAGCTCTGCTCTGTCCCAGGAGGGTGGGGAATGCTCCATGGCATGTGCTGTCCCTGCACGTGTTGGATCTGCCTGAGCTCCCTCTCTTTCCTGCTGCAGATAACGGGACATGGACTCAGCTGTGGCTCGTCTCTGACTACCACGAGCACGGGTCTCTCTTTGACTACCTGAACCGCTACACGGTGACCATCGAGGGCATGATCAAGCTCGCCCTGTCTGCTGCCAGCGGGCTGGCCCACCTGCACATGGAGATCGTGGGCACTCAGGGTAAGAGCCCAGTTGGGAAAGGCATCAGGAATTCTCGAGGGGAGAAGGAAGCAGAATTGCTCAGGGGGGGCTGATGTGCTGCACAGCAAAGCCTTGGCTGAGTCTCTGCGTCAGCCCGGCTTCATCTGGTCGTTATTGACCAGAAATAGAGCGATTGCTTTGGCTGGGAAGTGGGTTATCCTGGCGCTCGCTCCCGGGAGTTATATCACCATTTCACATCCCATCCTAAAATTGGCGCTGCCTGGGTGGGATGTGAGCGCAGGCAGCAGCACCATCACAAACTCCTGACGTCGGTACGGCCGCGCCTGTGCTGGGACGTGGAGTTTACGTCCCTCTTGAGGCCTCTGCATGCCACTGCATCAGCGGCGCCTCTGAAACGCAATTGGAGCCTTTTCCCACCACAGCCCTGCTCGGTTCCTCATGGATCCAAACAGGAAGATGTGTCGCAACACCGAGTTGAACGCCCTGAAATCCGGCGCTGCCTCTGCGCCAGTTCAACAAACGGATTTCCCCAGTTTGACCCTCAGTGCTTTTTTTGTTTGGCTCTGTTAGGGAAACCTGGGATTGCTCACAGAGACCTGAAGTCCAAGAACATCTTGGTGAAGAAGAATGGCACGTGTGCCATCGCAGACCTCGGCCTGGCCGTCCGGCACGACTCCGTCACAGACACGATTGATATCGCCCCGAACCAAAGGGTTGGGACCAAACGGTAGGAAAATGCTTTGGAAGGCACTGGGTGTGACTGGGAATGCCTGAGCTGCTGGTTCAGTACTGGGAGAATCCTCTGTGCTCAGTGTTTCCCAGTGTCTCACGGGGACAGCTTTGAGCCCAGGTTGATGCCAAAGGGATGTCAGTCCCTTCATTCTGAGAGGGGTGGGCCAGTCACCAGCACCAGGGTGCTTATGTAGTACCTGACAACAAGCTTGGCCAACCTGCTGTTGGGAGCCTGATGTGTTTTGGGGATGTTTTTACCTCTTTTCCTGGCTTGCTGTTGGTTTTGAGTTATTTTCTGCACTCTTATTAGACCACGGGGCCCAGTTCTGTTCCGATGGTGGTGAGCAGAGCTTCGTCTGCTGGGAAGTGCTGTGTGGGAGAACTGATCAGTTACTGTCTTCCAGAGAATTCCCTCTGGGAATGAACACGGTGTTCCTTTCTGTCTCCAGGTACATGGCCCCAGAAGTCTTGGATGAAACCATCAACATGAAGCATTTTGATTCATTTAAATGTGCTGATATCTACGCCTTGGGCTTGGTCTACTGGGAAATTGCCCGAAGGTGCAACGCAGGAGGTAACACTTTCATGTGCCTGTGCCTTGGGCTTCCCATTGATCAGGTGTTTGGGAGGTTTGAGGGAGAACAGGGCTTTGGGAGGACATGTCCTTGTGTGTTGTCACTGAGGGAGGAACAGAAGTGACCCACAAAGGCTGCTAAACCTGGCCAGTGTGGCATTGTGGGGGCTGATGCTCCCACTGGTGCCTGATGTTCCTTTGGATGGATTTTAAGGAAGGTGGTGCTGGTTGGTGGGGGATTTCCCCCAAATCAGGATAAATGTCTTGGCACAGGCAGCTGCAGCACCATCCCACGGGTGGCAGTCCCCCTGCCACGGAGATCCAGTGACCCTGGCTCTGTACTGGGAGGTGTTGATCCCAGCCCGCTGACTCCGTTCCAGTTCGGGCAGCTGCATTTTATTTCCCTGAATTTTTCTTGTAAACCCAAATCCCAGATTCTTCATTTCTGTTCTAAATAAATGCAAAGTGTTGACGCATCTCAGCAGTGAGTCACGGAGCCCAAACCCGCCAGCCTTCAGTGAGTGCTGTGACCATGATCCCTTCTCCCAGGAATTGCATTCCCCCCTCTCTGCCTTCCAGGTATCCACGAGGAGTATCAGCTCCCCTACTACGACCTCGTGCCCTCCGATCCTTCGATCGAGGAGATGCGGAAGGTCGTGTGTGATCAGAAATTACGGCCCAACATCCCCAACTGGTGGCAGAGCTACGAGGTAAGGTTGGCTTCCACCCTCACCTTCCCTTCCTCTCCCACGAGGAGAGGCTGAGAGAATTGGGATTGTTCAGCCTGGAGAAGGGAAGGCTTTGGAGTGACCTAATTGTGGCCTCCCAGGACCTGAAGGGAACCTGCAGGAAAGATGGAGAGAGACTATTTCCAAGGGGCTGGAGTGCCGTGACAAGGGGGAATGGCTTCCCACTGCTGAGTTAGATGGGATATTGGGAAGAAGTTGTTCCCTGTGAGGGTGGGGAGACCCTGGCACAGGTTGCCCAGAGAAGCTGTGGCTGCCCCATCCCTGGGAGTGTCCAAGGCCAGGTTGGATGGTGCTTGGAGCAACCTGGTCTAGTGGACGGTGTCCCTGCCCATGGCAGGGGGTGGGACTGGATGGTCTTTTAGGGTCCCTTCCCACCCAAACCATTCCATGGTTCTCCCACAATGAGGTGAGTAAAGCCTGAGTGCTGTAAGCTGAGCTCTGATTCTGGGGGGTGTGCAGGGTGTCTCAGTGCCTAGGCAGAGCAGCAGCCTGGCAGACTGACATGGGGTCAGGGGGAGGGCAGAGCACTGACATCCCTCCTTGTTCCTTGGCCAGGCACTGCGCGTGATGGGCAAGATGATGCGGGAGTGCTGGTACGCCAACGGAGCCGCCCGGCTCACCGCCCTCCGCATCAAGAAAACCCTCTCCCAGCTCAGTGTCCAGGAAGATGTGAAAATTTAGGCTCTGAGCCTCAGCAGGAGGAAACTGCACAGGAGCTGCCGTGCTAGAGTAGACGTGTGATGGAGGCCTACCTCGTGTTTCAGCCCAACCTACTGCTACAACCAGACAGCGGGACCTGCAGGCTGCGAGGCGGGGGGGACGGAGCCTACGGAACCGCTCTCTTCCCTGCTTGGGTATGAAACAATCCGAAACCTTTTGTGATCACCTCCTGAGAGCGTGGAGACTTGAGAGGGACTTCACCCGAGGGATCTCAGCCATGATCGTAACTCTTTGTTCCTTTAATGGAAATCCCTGTAAAGTTCAGCGTGTGCTGAGCACCCCTTGGCAGGGTCGGAGCCAACGCGGGGTGCTCGGTGTGCCGGGAGTGGGAAGGGAAAGGGAAGGTTTCCTTGCCGTACTCTGAGGATTTTTCCAGGGACTGGCACATTAATGCAGAAAAAGCAAAACAAATGGTGCTCCCTTGCGAGAGGCTGAGCCGGGACAGTTGATCAGCTTCACGAAACCGTTTCCCCTCCTTTTTCTTAAGCTTGAAAAAGTCCAGCTGGGCGCCCGGCGGCCGCCGGGGCGCCGGTGTCTGCATGCGCGAGGTGCGCGTGTCCCTGTGCCTGGTCATCTCCTCCGTAGCCGTGCGGTGTCTGCCCGTGGGTGGCTCATCTCTGTCCGTGCTTCCTGTGCATGTGCAAATCTCGAGTGTCCCGTTTGTGAGCTGTTGCTGGTGCTCTCCGTGCTGAGTTGTGAGCGTTGTGGAGCTTGGACAGGCTGCTGCAGAGCGGATCCTCGGCTCCCCGGTGGGAACGTCCCATCAGGTCACCTCACTGCCACCCTTTTCCCTTTTTTAAGACAAAAAACAGATAAGGAACTGCGAATCACTCCTGGAATCCAGGTTTTTTTTGTCTTGAGCCCCTGGGGTTTGTAACTCTTGGTAGGGGGGAGCTGAGATGTGTCAGAGATGGAGCAGGCACTGCGCCCGGCCCACGCAGAAAGCAGGAGACAGTTCTCCTGGGAACACAATTCCTGAATCCACCATCCAGGCAGAATTCTGGGGATCTGATCCATGGGATGCCGGGTGCTGGGGGTGCTCTGCACCTCCCAAAGGCCCTGGGCAGGATCTGACAGCGGGTGTGGGTTGGGAAATCAACATCCATCTTTTTAATATAGGTGTATAAATATCTCCTAATGTGGAAGTGGCCGTGTCTAAGTGTGGGGTGGGGGGGCCTGCATGGATTTTCTTTTCATTCAGTGTTGAATCCAGGTGAGGGAGAGGTGGGATGACTTGTCTGCAGTGAGGACTTGTCTGGAAGTGAGGGCTGAGGCTGCCCTGCTGATTTTGGCAGTCATGGTGTGGGGGTCAGGTCAGTGTCTGCGGTAGAGAACTCTGAAGCCATAACTTTTAACTGGAGTGGTTTTGATTATTATTTTTTTTATTATTGTTATTATTATTATTATTATTATTATTATTATTATTTTCTGGGAGGGTCTGGATTTTAACTTTTTTGAATATTGTTAATTCTTTCTAAGAGAAGAAAAAACAATCTCTAGTTATTACCTCTTGACCTGTTGGTTTGTAAAGAAATCACTGCAAAAAAAAAAAAAAAAAAAAGGAAAAAAAACCAAATGCACAGCTCGATTTACACTGGAACTGTTTCTACTCCGACCTTGCTCCTGCTCTCTAAGGTGAGGTTTCATCTCTGCTCCGGCCGCCGGGGTTCAATCTTTATTTCAATCCCTCTGTTCTTGCTGTCTGTGTCCCTGTCTGTGTGTCCCCTGACTCCCCATCTGTCTGTGACCTTGTGTAAAGTGAGGAGTGTGGTTTTTGCATCGTGTTAGGAGCCGTTTTGCATCCCCCGAGGAGTCTGGAGCAGCGTGGAGCTGCCCAGAGCGGGGTCGGGGTCCAGCTGCCCGTCCCCTCCCAGTTTATCCTGGCTCAAATCCCAGCCAGAGGTTCCCACCAGTCTCCAATTCCACGTGTCCCTTGAACCTGGATTTAGAAGTCCCTGGCGGGCGGTGGGCACTTCCAAGGACTTTCCAGCTGCTGGAACAGGCCCCAGGGATGCCCTGGGAGCTGGGCAAGGACGGGCTGGGCTGGAAGGGCCGTCACCCACTGGTAGGTACTGCGTGCTCTCCGTGGGGTCTCCCATCCCTGTGACTGTGCAGGGCAATTCCCAAGGACGCTCCGTAGGCTCCGGAACTTGCACTGACTCCCCCCCTCCAACTGTAGCCACACATGCACCTGCCTCAGCGCTAAACCAAACAGCGCCCGGCACGCGCGGTCGGACCGGCCAAGGCAGAAGGGCCGAGGGAAGGGCAACACCCCTGTGAGCAGGGTCTGAGGGCAAGCCTTGTTGGGAGAGAGAGGGGGAAAACCAAGCAGGATCCGCGGCGGGAACGCTGACCATGTAGCATTTACACAGCACTTTCATGCAAACCCGTGCCCGGGGGTGCCAGTGCTCGCCGAGCTGACTGGGAGCACGTAGGAATCGCTGCCTGGCTCCGAACCTTGCAGCAGCTCTGGGAAAAAGCAGCATTCCAGGCAGTTCCGAGGGGAGCCCGGTGCAGGACGAGGAGGGGGGTCCATCAGCGGTACACGGCTGCAGGACAGAACTCTTGGTACTTCTCTGCCCCTTTGATTTGTTTGGTTTTGTACATTTTCTTAGCAAAGGACTGTAAGAAAATAGCCACTTAGCCACTTTACCTCTTCAGTATGCAAATGTACATACGGTGTAAGATAGGAAATCTTTTGTTTAATATAAAACCAGGCTGTCGATTTCTGCTGTACATTATTAAAAGTTTGTTTTATTCACGTGAGGTGTTGGAGTCTCTCAGTTCACTGGAAGTAGTGGGAAGCACTGGGCAGATCTCAGTCCCCAAGAAGGGGGCTTGTACCCCACAGGTAAAATCATCTCTCTGGGAATCCTGGGTAAGATGTTTTATGATGAATATTCCCATTTTTAGTGGAGATGCAGCTTCCAGCACCTGCTCAGTGCTCAGGATGTGCCTCCAGCATAGTGGAGGTGAGACAATGAGGTGACAGGTGGGATTTCCAGCCCACACGGATGAGCAGCTGAACTCGGAGCTCCCTCTCTGGGGACAGGTACAAAGCAAGAGGAGGAGCAGATTTTGCATCCCCCCAGAGCATCCCTGGGGATGTGGTGGGTATGATGGGCATCTCCCTGGGGCATCCCTGTGTCTCTGCACAGACCCACAGCTTCCAGGAAGGACAAATCCCAGGGCAAACTGCCCCATGTCCCTGTAAAATCCCGTTTGCTCCAAGGGCAACCGGTGCTGCACAAAATGCCCCCACTAATTCTCCCTAATTGGAGCCTCCTGCAAACGAGCCTGTTGTGAGCGGATCAAGGGGAAAATCCGCTGGGGCCTGGGGTCCCCCCGGGCTCAGGGTGGGGAGGGGGACTCGCCATCTGGGCTCGTCCCTCCTCGCTCCCAGCTTTGTCTGCAGCCCCTGCTGTGGTCCCTGGGAAAATCCAGCCCCATCCTGGAAAAGGAGGCAGCAGCAGGATGAGAGCATGGGGGATTTTCAAGCAAAATTTGTCTTTATTCCCCTAGGAAATGGGATGGGGAAACAGTCTAGGATGGCTTCAGCCAAAGGGCCAAATCATTACCAGATTTTGGGAACAGAATGGGATGTTCCTCCTCGCTCCCAGTGCCTCAGGATGGGTGGTGGGTCCAATCCCATCCTTTCCCCAGCACTTCCAACCCGGAGCAGCTCCACTTCGGGGGGGAGAAAACTTTGCCTCCTGGTAACCCCAGGCCGGGCTGTGGGCGGGAGGTTTGGGTGGAACGCCAGCGGGATTGTTACGATCTTCATTTTTTTTGGCAAATTTTAAACAAACATTTGGGCAAAGCTCTCAGCTCCGGCTGGAAAATTCCCGCTGCCTCCCGGCGCGGCGCAGCGAGGGGCGGCCGGAGCCGCGCGGTGTGTCCGCACCAGACCCCGCCGCTGCCTCCGGGAATTGTTCTGCCCTCCGTGTCCCGGATCGCTCAGGACCGCTTTAAATCCCCCCCCGGCCGCCCCCGCTGGGAGCCGGGCCCGGGGCTGTGGCCGCCCCTGCCCCAGCTCCTGCCTCCCGTTAAATCCCAAATGCGCTTTGGCGGCCGGGGGGATGCGGTGGCAGCTGTCGAGGGGTGGGGGGCAGAGCCCGGCATCGCTTCTGTGCCCGGAAACCCGCCGGTCTCTCTCCAAAATCATCCCCGGCGTGGTCCCTGGGGCCCCTCCTTGGCACCCCACGCTACCACCCGTGGCATCCCCGGCAGTGTCCCACCCTGCGCCCCCAGGTCACCACCTCCCCCTTCTCCCTGCTGTCCCGCCCCCAGACCCCCACGCTGAACCCCACAGGGTCCCTGGGCAGGAGCCCACGCAGGACCCTCCCACTGGACCCCCACGGGGTCCCTGCAGGAGACCACGAGGACCCTCCCCCTGGACGGCCACGCTGGACCCCAGAGGGTCCCTATGCGGGACCCCACGCAGGACATTCCCCCCGAACCCCCACGCTGAACCCCCACGGGACCCCTGCCCAGGACCCCAAGCCGGACCCCTCCGGTGCGCCCCACGATCCCCACGCAGGACGCGGGGCGGGCGCGATGCCGGAGGGGCGGCGTGGCTTTCCCGCACCGAGGCGTGGCTTAGCGACGAATAGGCGCGGTTTGAGCCCCGAAGGGGAGGGTTTTCGCCCCAAATCGGGCGCGTCCCTCGCTGTCCCCGCCCCGCGGGGCCATATAGCGGCTCTCGGGGCGGCCCGGCCCGGCCATGACCCTGCGGCGGCGGCGGCGGCGGCTCCGGCCGAAGGACGATGCGGTGGCGGCGGCGGCGGCCCCGGAGAGCCCCGGCCCCGCCGAGCTGTACCGGGCGCTGGCGGCGGCCGGCGGGACCCTGCCCCGCGTGCGGAAGGTAGGGGGACAGCGGGGGAGCCGCCCCGGGGCACAACCGGGGGGCACCGGGGCCGGGAGGGGAGCGGGGGTACGCGGGGTGCCCGTCCCGCACGGCCGCTGCTGCCCGTCCCCGACGGGGCTGCTCCGGCTTCTTCCCTTGGAGGCTTGTCCTGCCCCGAGGTCCCCCAGTCCTGCCCCGGGAACCTAAACCCTAAACCCCAAAGCTTTTGCTCCGTGTGGCTCATCCCGCCCCGGTGTCCCGGTGCTGCCCCGGTGGCCGCCCCCAGGCTCTTGTCCTGCCCCGGTATCTCCTCACCCCAGCCCCGTTCTGCCCCAGCATCTTCCCAGTGTCCCCATCCCAGTGTTGTCCCCCCCAGGCGTCACATCCTGTCCCGGATCCTCCCCACGTCCTGCCCCGGTATTGTCCCTGTGCCCCCACCCCAGTGTCCTCCTCAAGCCCCGCGTCCTGTCCCGGTCCCTCCCCACGTTATTCTCCGGTACCTCCTCTGTGCCCCACTGGCCCCCCAAGCCCCGCGTCCTGTCCCGGTCCCTCCCCATGTCCTGCCTTGCAGATTTTGGGGCGCAGGGCCAGGCCCCCACCCCGGTGTACGTGGCCCTGTCACCGGGGCTGGCGTGTCCCCCACGGTCCCCGTGGGCTCTGCTGCACGGGGGGGGCAGGGGAGGACAGGGTACCCCAGCTCTGTTTGGGGTGCAGGGGGGTACAGGGTAGCCCAGCTCCGGTTTGGGGAGCAAGGGGGCCAGGTACCCCAGCTCTGGTTTGGGGAGGAGAGTGGGACAGGGTACAGGGTGCCCCAGCTCTTGTTTGGGGTCCAGGGGGGCACAGGGTACCCCAGCTGTGGTTTGGGGTCCAGGGGGGCACAGGGTACCCCAGCTGTGGTTCGGGTAGCAGGGAAGGACAGGGTACCCCAGTTGTGGTTCGTGGAGCAGGGGAGGACAGGGCACCATCCCTATTTTGGTGGGCCACGGGACCATCCGCTCCCACGGCCGTGGAAAAGCCCCCCAGCCGGGCCTGCCACCGCCCCGCCGCTCCCCCCGGCCCCGCGGCGCTTCCTGAGCGTGGTGGGGAAGCGAGAGCCGAGCCGACATCCGGAGCAGAAGTGGCCTCTCGGCCGCGCTGGCACAGCCCGGGTCACGCGCGGTGGCCTGGCCCCCTCTCCGGGCCAAGGCCACCACCGGAGACGTCCCCAAGGGGTCTGGGATGTCCCACGTCGCCTTCCCATCACCGCAGTGACGTCCTGATGTGACGGGCGCCGGCTTTCCCCGTGAACAAAAAGCACCCGAATCTGGCGGGTTTTTGCGCTCAAACGCCCTCGGATGAGTTTGGGGCGGCTCCGTCACCGCTTGGTGACACCTGCGGGGTGGTGGCACCCACGTGGCACGGGTCAGATGGGGCCGGTGCCACCGAGACACGCCACGTGCCGCCGTCGAGGCGCAGCTCGAGGTGACACCGCCCGCGCCGCGCCGGGGCTGCCGGAGCCCAGTGGCCACGGAGGGGCATTTGGGGACAGCCTTGTCACCTCCTGCCCCGCAGCGAGGGTCCTGCCGTGCCCGGCCCGGCCCTCCGCCCGCCCACGCCTCGGCACCCGCCACAACAGGGGCATTGTCCGGGCCCGGGGGGGGTGGAATTTTGCATGAGAAAACCCGACTTTGTGACCACAACAGGGCCCCCTCTGTGCCGAGCGTGGCGTGGGGTGGGTGCGGCGCGGTTGACGTCAAAGCGTGGGGCGAGAGCGGGGCAGCTCTGAGGGTGCCTTTGAGCCCCGATCAAAGCCCTGTTATGCCCGGCCAGCCGGGGGGGGCCGCGGGGCTGGGGGGGCACCCGGGGGCTGGTTCGGTGCCAGCTTGGCATGGTGTTCCCCTGGGGTTTGGTGCTGCCCTGGTGGGACACCTCCAGGCTGTCCCTGGAGGGGGTGGCAGGGGGGATGTCCCCTGGGGTGTCCCCTGCTGATGGCTCTTTCTCTGCCGCAGGACGCGGGGTTCAGGTGGTCGTCCCCGAGCCGGTCCCCGGAGGAGCACAGGTAGGGACAGGGGACACAGGAATGGGGTTGGGGTCCCTGTCTCAGCACGATGGATCTTGGCCCGGGGACACTGGTCCCCTCTGGATACCTCAGGAGGGCTGGAAATGGTGGGGATTTTATGGGGAAACCCGAGAGCAGCAATGGGGTCACACTCCCTGGAGGGCCCTGACATCCCTAAACCCCCTGGGGACCCTGCCTGGTGCTGGACAGGCTGCAGGGCTCTGGCCAAGGCCAACTAGGGGCATCCCATCCTGCAGAGGGGACCCATCCTGGGGAGGGGGGTCCTGTCCTTGGGTGCCCCAAAGCAGCGTTTTGAGAAGTGCCCAAAGTGTGTGCAGGTGGGTTGGGGGTTGCCAGGGTCTCTGCCTTGTCCCTGATCCCTGTGTCCCCCAGGAGGGTGGTGACACTGGAGAAGAAGGCCGAGGAGTCTTTCGGCTTCGAGATCCAGGTGGGTGCCGTGCTGAGCTGAGCTGTGCCACGCTCAGCCATGCCATGCCCTGCTCCCCACCCTTCCAGCCCGCACCTTGCTTTGCATCGAGGGTATTTTTAAGTTGTCTCCGAGCCAGGGGTTAATTTTAGAAGTGACGGAGCTGCCGTGTTACCGAACCTCCCCTGGCCGTGCCAGCGGGGGCAGCCGGGGGGGCCCGGCTGGGGCACGGCCATTGGGGCAAGACCCCCCTTCCCGGGGCTGGGGGGCTGCCCCGCATCACCCAACAGGGTTTAAACTGCAATTGCGACCCCGTGGATGCTGCTGGAGTACCCTGGGGTTGGGGGGGGATCCTGGGGCTCAGGGGGGGGACCCTGGGGTTCGGGGGGGGACCCTGGTGTTGGGGGGTCCCTCACCAGCCCCCCCGTTCCAGACCTACGGGCTGCACCACCAGGACAAGAACAGCGTGGAGATGTTCACCTTCGTGTGCCGGGTACACGGCGGGAGCCCGGCCGAGGCCGCGGGGCTCAAGGCTGGTGAGCACATCCCGGGGGGGGCCGGGGGGACCCCGGCAGTGGGGCCCGGCATCCCTGAGCCCGCCCCCTCCCCGCTCTAGGGGACACGATCACGGGGGTGAACGGGCTCAACGTGGAGGGCGTGCGGCACCGGGAGATCGTGGAGATCATCAAGAGCTCAGGCAACGTGCTCCGGTGAGCTGGGGGGGCGCAGGGGGGGCCCGGGTGGTCCCCACTCCCCCCCACTGACAGCTGCTGCCCCACAGGCTCGACACGCTCTATGGGACGTCCATCCGGAGGGCAGAGCTGGAAGCGCGGCTGCAGTACCTGAAGGTGAGGGGGGTGCTGAGAGGGTCGGGGGGGTTTGGGGATCCCCCCCCCGCAGCGTCCTCACCCCCAACACCCTCCCCACAGCAAACACTCTACGAGAAGTGGGGGGAGTATCGCTCGCTGATGGTGCAGGAGCAGCGGCTGGTGCGGGGTGAGTGGGGGCCGGGGAGCTGGGGGAGAGGGGGGCTTTGGGGCACCCCTTGGCCCCCCTGACCCATGCCGTGTCCCCCATCAGGTGTGGTGGCCAAGGACCCCAGTATCTACGACACGCTGGAGTCGATCCGGTGGTGCCTGCAGGGGGAGGGCGGGTTGCCGGGGGGCTCCCCCCGCGCCAGCGGCAGCGATGACTCCCTGTACCAGACCTGCGTCTTCGCCTCCGCCGACTCGCTGGATGGGGACAAGGACAAGGATGGGGACAAGGACAAGGATGGGGACAGCGGGGGTCCCGCGCCGCCCCCGCCGCGCCCCCGGCCCGCCCTGGCCCGCAGCGCCAGCCTCAAGTGTGCGGGAGGGGTGGGGGCTGCGGGGCGCCTTTGGGCCCGGGCCGGGGACCCCGGGGAGGGGGCGGCCGCCCCTCGCAAGGGTCGGCACAGCAGCTTCCGCCGGAGGCTGCTCAAGTTCATCCCGGGACTGAACCGGGCGCTGGAGGAGGAGGAGAGTCACCTCTAGCCGGGGGTCCCCGCGCCCCCAGGACTATTTATTTATTTATTGCAAGGGGCTTCATCCCCCCCGTCGCTGGGGGAAGGAGGTTTGGGTTGGCCCCAGGGGTCCTGGGTTGGCCCCCCCAGGCCGGGGGGGTCCTGACACTGAGTGACAGAAGTGATACCGAAGGACAGAAGTGACACTGAGGGGACAGACACGAGGACCCTCCCGAAACGGCTCACGAAGCCGTGGCTGCTCTCAGGAATCAGTGCCCCCCTCCCCGGGGGCACTGGGGGGCCCTGTGGCCCCCAGTTTGGGGGGCTGTGGGGATCCTGCCCCCACCCCCCCTGGGGCTCTTGTACCGCTCGCCAATACAGAGACGTTTTGCAGCGACGTGTGCTGTGACTGGGGGGGGTCAGAGAGCCCCGTGGGAAGTGGGGTGGGCTGGCTGGGGGGGCTGCGGCTCCCAGGAGAGCCCACCAGTGTCCAGCCCCCCCTCAGTCCCCGCACTGCCCCCTTTGCCCTCCCCGCTGGGCTCCGGCCTTGGGGTGACCGACTGATGTCACTTTGGACCCGCGTGGGCTCCCAAGGATCCGCCGTGTCCCCTCGCCCGCCGCAGCCCCCGGTGCCGTGGGCCACGTCCCGGCTCTGCGGGGCCCCGGCCAGGCCCTTCCTGCCCCGTTTCCTCCGGCAGCCGGCGGAAAGCGGGTCCCACCCGAGCCCTTCCGCCCGCGGGGGGACGCGGTGCCCACGCGGGACGGGCACTGGGGTCTCTCCCCGCCCCATTCCCTGCCTCGGTGTCCCCCAGTCCCACTGAAGCAGCACCCGGGGGAACTGGGGGACACAGAGCCCCTCTGGGTGCTGTGGCAGCACCCGGGGGTGCTCAGGGATTCCCTCGCACGAGGATTCCCTTGCACAAGGATTCCCGAGCTCCCTGCGGAGCACCGAGAGCCCCCGGCCCGCTGTGCCTCAGTTTCCCCTCTGCCTGGGCCATCGTGTGGTTGGGGAGCCCCAACTCTGAGCTCCTGGAGTGTCCCATGGTTCACCCCCTTCCCCCCCCCCAAGACCCCACGGGGGTCTTCTGGAGATTTGGGGGGGAGAACCCCGAGGCTGAAGGTTCACGTGTGTGCCGCCTGTGCCAAGGAGTGGGGGTGCGGGGGGTCCAGCTGGCTCCCCGCCACTCTCCTGCCTTGTCCCCGTTCCAGGACGGCTCCGTGCTTGGACATTTATGGTCTGGCTCCGGCAGCCCCGGCTCTCGGTGTTCTCCCACGCGCTGCCAGGGTCGGAGCACCCCGTCCCTGTCACGGCCATCACGGGACCCCCCCGTCGCAGCTGCCACCCCACGCCGAGCTTTTTATAGCGCCGACCTGGGGCTGCGTGTGCCCAGGAATGGGCAGGTGGCAGTGGGACGCCAGGGTCACGCGTGGCACCGGCTAAGGCGGGCAGGGCCGGGGGGCTGAGGCTGCGGGGTACGGAGCGGGAACGCCCCGGAGCAGCCTGTCATTACCGACAAATATAGGCCGGGGGCAGCGAGCCAGGGCCGGCCGTGGGCACCCGGTAATCACTGCCCGACCGTGGGCACCCTGCGAGCCTCGACCCCCGCTCTGGGGCTCGGAAGGGGCTGGCTGGTGGGCACCGTGTCCCTGTGTCCCCACCTGGGCACCAGGACGGCTCTGGCACCCGGGGTCCCCCCCTGCACCCCCGTGGCCTTGCCGGGGTGGCTGGGCTCGGATTTCCTTCCCCGGAGCCATCCCGGTCCCCGCGGCCTCTCCCGGGGTACAGCTAATCCCGGGTGCGGGGGCTGCCGCTATCGCCTCCGGTAACGCCGCTACTGAGCGAGGGGTGCGGGGGGCTGCGGCCGCCACGCTCCGTGCCCACGGTGGCTTTGGGATCCCCGACAGCTCGGGGACCCCCGACAGCTCGGGGACCCCCGGCCTCACCCCATTCAGGGGGGCTCCTGGTTCCAGTCCAGGTCTCGGCTGTGCCTCTCCCGGGGTTCGGGGATCCCAGTGGGTTCCGCCGGGCCCGGGGGATCCCCGCGGGGGCGGCCCCGTCTGTGCCGCGGGATCCCCGAGACGTCAGCGACCAGGTGCGACGTCAGCGGGCAGGTGTGATGTCACGGAGCCCCGTCGGGGGCGGGCGACAGCGGGAACCGGGGCCGGAACGAGATAACGGGCAGAGAGAGGAGGAGGCGACGGCTCCCGGCCCCGACCCGCCACCTCCGGTACCCCCGTACGCCCCCCGGGTCCCTCCGGTACCGGGCTGTCTCCCCGGGGAGGGGAGTCCCGGTACTGGTGGTCCTGGCAGCGCCGCCCTGACCCCCGGGGATCGACCGGTGCCCGACACGCACCCCCGGCGGTGGGACCGTGCCAGGGGCTCTGTCACTCTGGGGGGCACCAACGGGGTGGGCACTAACCGGGCAACCCCCGGGTTCTGCCAACCCGGACACAGCGGGCCGGGTCCCCCGGGACCCCCGGTCCGTCCACTCTAGGGGGATACCGGAGGGTGCGGGAAGGGGGGGAACGAGGCTAGCACCGAAGGGTACGGGGGTGGTACCGGAGGATACCGTGGGATGTACCGGGATGGTACCGGAGGGTACGGGGGTGGTACCGGGATGTTACCGGAGGGTGTCGGGGCGGTACGGGCGTGTTACCGGAGGGTGCCGCGGGAGGTGCTGGGTCCCTTCCGCCCACCCCTCGCCCTCCCCCGGGCCCGGCCCGGCCCCGCACGGGCTGAGCTCATCTTTCCAGCCCGCGGGCGCTGTTCCCGGCGCCGGCGCCCGCCAGAAGCCGCCGCTCTTTCCATCGCCCCGGCCAGGGGCTCCCCGAGGGGACCGGGCGGAGGCGGGACCCCGCGTCACCCCCCACCCCCTACCCGGGCACCGAGCGGGTGGAGACCGGGGGTACCGGCGCCGCTGAGCACCGGTGATACCGGCTCAGATGGGCACTGGGCATAGCGGCACCGGGGGTACGGGAGGGCACCGGGGAGAGCGGGCGGCACGGGGGATGGGGGCACGGGGGGTGCCGACACCGAGTGGGGAACCGGGGATAACGGCACCGCAGATATTGGCACCGGATGGGCACCGGGGATGGGGGCACGGGGGTACCGACACCGAATGGGCAACGGGGATGGGGGCACAAGGGTACCAACAACGAAGGGACACCGGAGGTACCGACACCGATGGGGGTACCGGGGATGAGGACTCCAGGGATACCCGCGACGAGGGGGCACCGGGGATGGGCGCACCGGGGTAGCAGCAACGAGGGGATACCCGGGGATGGAGGCACCGGGGGATGCCAGCCCCGGGGTACCAGCAGCGAGGACACACCGGGGATACCGAAGGGGCACCGACGCTGGGGGCACCGGGGATACCCCCGCCACCGGGGCCTCCCTCCCCTCTCCGGCGGCCCCGGGAGCCCCCGAGGGGGATGTTAAGGGGGGGCGAGGGGCGCCCGCTCTATTTTTAGCCGAGGCTGCGGGGGTATTTTTAGCCGGGGCCGCGGGTGCGTCAATGGAACCCCTCGTGCGTCACGGCCGCGCCCCCGCCGGGGCCGCCCCCCCCGTGCGTCACCGGCCCCGCACCGCCCCGCGCGTCACCGAGCGCTTAAGAGAAAGTAGTGGCGGGGCCGGAGCCCGGCGGAGCCCGCGGAGCGGCGGCGGCAGCAAGCGGGGACCGGAGCGCCGCCGCGCCGGCACCCGGGTACGGGCGGCACCGGGGATGCGGGGGGCACCGCGGGCGGGGGGTCCCGAGGGCTGCGGGGGAGGCGGTGCGCCCACCGAGGGGTGCGTGGGGTCGGGCGTCCCGGTGGCGGCGGGGGGAAGAGGATGGGGTGGCCCAGGTGGCACCGGGGGAAAAGGGGTCGGGCGTCCCCGGTGGTACCGGGGGGATGCGTGTTGGGCATCCCGGTGGCACGGGGGGTCGGGGGTGGGCGTCCTGCAGGGTGCGTGGGGTCGGGGGTCCCAGTAGAAGCGGGGGGAAGTGGGTCCCGTGTCCCGGTGGCAGCGGGTGGAGCCGGGACTCTCGTGTCCGAAGGACACGGGGGAAGGAACTCCCGTGTCAGTGTCTGGGGAGTGTCGGGGATGCCGGTGGAAGGGAGCGGGCGGTGAGCGCCGTGCGGGGCTGCCCCTCGGGGGTAGCCGGTGACACCGGGGGGGAGCCGAGTCGGGTGTCCCGTGTGGCACTGGGAGGAACTGGATCGGGAATCCCGAAGGCACTGGGAGCAGCCAGGGGGACGCGCACCCGGTGGGGACCAGAGGAGAGAGGGATCCCGGTCCTGGGGGTCCCGGGAAGAGCCCGACACCGCTCCTCCGTGGGGAGCCGCGCAGGACCGGGAGCCGCTTCTTGGGCTGTGGGGGATCGGGCTGGATCCTCCACCCGGGCACCCCCGAAAGGGTCCGGCTGCAGCCAGGAGCCCCCCGGCTCTGGGGGCTGCAGGGGGCAGAGTTTCCCCATAGAGGGAATCACCCCGGGATCCCCGAGCAGAGCGATCGCGGAGCAGCATCGGGCAGGGGGAGGGTGTGGGCAGCACCAGGGACACTGCACTGGGTGGGCAGGACCGCGGGCACTGCGGTGTGGACAGAACCGGGCAGGAGGAGCGTGTGGGCAGCGTGAGGGACATGGTGGTGCAGGCAGGGATGTGCGGGCAGCACCAGGACCCGGCGGTGCAGGCAGGGACGTGCAGGCAGCCCCCTGCAGGCAAACCCCCCGCTGCCCACGCAGGCCTGGCTCCAGCGAGGCCGGGCAGCAGGTGCCGGCAGGGCTGTGGGCAGAGTTAACCACCCCCTGTGCCACCGGCTGCTCTCGCCCGCCCGCGGCCCGGGGCTCGGTGCCAGTGGCTGCCACCCGCCCGTGCAGGCAGCAGCCTCCGGGCTGGGCACGGGCAGCTGCCTGCACTCCCAAAGGAGGAATCTGCAATTAGTGCCCAGCCGTGGGCAGAGCGGGGGCTGCTGCGGGAATCTGTGCCCGGTCCCTGGGGAGGTCGTGGTAGAGGGGGACCCCAAACGCCACCAGCAAGTGGGCAAGGGCAAACCTGTTTGAATAACCAGGACCACGGGAAGGGTCAAGGCTTGGCATCTGTCGGGATTTGCATGCAGGCAAGGGAAAGTGCCACCGTCAGAGCCAGCGTCCCCCGGGGCCGTGTCCCCAGCGTGGCCTCAGGTCCCCTCCTCTGCGTTCGGGGACAGGAGGTAGCTGGGGGAGTCACCATTCCCACCGAACTCATCCTCTGAGCCCAGCTGGACGGGCACAAACCCCACTGGGACACTGAAGAGTGGGCTGGGGGCCGGTGCCACCCCGTGGGTGCCAGGGCTGGATCCACTCTGGGTATTTTTAAACCTGGCTGCCGGAGGGTATCGGCTTTCTGGGCGCCGGCAAGAGCTGCCCGGATTTGGCCGGGGGAAGCCGGGGGCCGGCAGGAGCTCTGGCAGCGGGGCCGTGCCGGGGCTGCGGCCGGGGGCCAGCTCAGCGTGACCTTTAAAGGTCTGCGAGATGAATTACATTATCGTCTTGCCATCGGGGTCACTCCTGGCTTGGCTTTCAGCTGGACACGGGACTCTGGTAGTCTCACGCAGTGCTGGATCCATGTGCAGCACCGGGGGCTGCAGGGATAAAGGGTGGGCTCCTCTCCCCCTGCGCCTGGGGGTCTGTCTGCACTGGTGTTCCCAAAACGCCCCCAAATTGGTTATGAGGGAAGTGAGATCCTTGAAATCTGCTTCAGCCTCAGCCCCGGCTTCTCCTCGCCAGCCCCGGGGCTTGGGAATCTGCTGGTCACATTCCTCCCTCCTTCTCTTTCGGGGGCTTTGCTAAGCCAGCGTTTTGGGGAATGTCCTTTGCGCCCATTGGCTGTGCCGTGACCTTTTTTAGGGACAGTAGTGGCCGCCACTGGCCAGCCAGCGGCTCCGGGGGCCCGGTTCTGGCATGAGGGGGATCCCGGGGATTCTCCCATGGTTCTCACCCCATCTCCATCCTCTGCCCGGATGACGGGGGGGTGATGGTGGGGTCCACGCTGATGCCCTTCTCTCCCCACAGAGATGCCCTGCATCCAGGCGCAGTACGGCACCGCAGGCGCCGGCCCCTGCGAGCGCTGCCCGGCCGAGCTGCTCAGCCCCGAGGGCGGCCGGTTCCCCATGGAAGTGGCCGGAGCCGACCTGGCCGCCGCCCCTGCCCTGCCCAGCTTCAGCACCTTCATGGAGGGCTACGCCGGAGAGTTCGACGCCTTCCTCTACCAGCTGCCGGCCACTGGCCAGTCCAGCGCCGCCGCCGCCTTCAAGCTGGAGGACTTCCAGGTGTACGGCTGCTACCCCAGCGCCTTCGCGGGGCAGCCGGATGAGACCCTCTCCTCCAGCGGCTCGGACTGCTACGGGAGCCCCTGCTCCGTCCCCTCGCCCGCCACGCCGGGTTTCCAGCAGGCCCCGGGCTGGGAGGGCTCCTTCGGGACGTTCTCGCCCCTGCCCAGCTACGAGGGCGGCCAGCCCTGGGCTGAGCCGGCCAAGGGCGGGGGGTCGCAGCCGCCCTTCTTCGCCTTCGGCCCCCCGGCCCCCAGCCCCGGAGGGTCTCCCGTGACCCTGAAGGGACAGCCGGGCCCCTCGCCCCGCGTGGACCCGCGGCTGCTGGACACGGACGCCTTCCCCCCGAGCCAGGGTCCCCCCGGGGGCTTCGCGGGGCTGCCCCTGGCCCCCACCTCGCCGCTGCTGGAGGGGCCGGCGCTGGCGCCCACCAAGGTGCGCAGCCCCGGGGCGGGCGAGGGTCGCTGCGCCGTGTGCGGGGACAACGCCTCCTGCCAGCACTACGGAGTCCGCACCTGCGAGGGCTGCAAGGGCTTCTTCAAGGTAAGGGGAGCCCCCCACCCCTCCCCGCATCACCACGGGGATGTTCCCACAAGGCTCTGCGGCAGCGGGAGGATGCCGAGGGGTACCCCGGGCAGGGGCAGGGCAGGGAGCGCGGCCCCGAGCCCTCCCCACGGACGCGGAGCCGGATGCCGGGCTGGAGAGGGAGGCAGGGGAGGACAGAAGGGCTTTTGTTCGGAGCTCGGTGCCCCGGGCTGAGCTCGGCCGCTCCTTCCCCGCCCGCAGCGCACGGTGCAGAAGAACGCCAAGTACATCTGCCTGGCCAACAAGGATTGTCCCGTGGACAAGCGGCGCAGGAACCGCTGCCAGTTCTGCCGCTTCCAGAAGTGCCTGGCCGTCGGCATGGTCAAAGAAGGTACGGGGGTCCTGGGCGGCTCCCAACAGGAGCGGGGGGTCCCTGGGTGTGCTGGGGACAGACACGCTCACTGCATGTCCCTCTCCACAGTGGTCAGGACCGACAGCCTGAAGGGGCGGCGGGGCCGTCTCCCCTCCAAGCCCAAACAGCCGCCGGACACGTCCCCCGTGAGCCTCATCACCTCCCTGGTGCGGGCACACATCGACTCCATCCCCAGTGCCACCAAGCTCGACTACTCCAAGGTAGGGCAGGTGCCACCCTGGGCCTGTGCCAGGGCTGGGGGTGGATCCTGACCCATTCATCCCAGTTCCTGACCCATCCCCATGCTGTATTCTGACCTGTCACCATCCCAGTTCCTGACCCGTCCTCATCTCATATCCTGATCCCGTCCCTGTCCCAGTTTCTGACCCATCCTCATCCCATATCCTGACCCTGTCCCTGTCCCGGTTCCTGACCTGTCCCCATCCCACATGCTGATCCCACTCCCATCCCAGTTCCAGGAGTCGGCGCCGTGCCCCTTTGAGAAGGAGGACTCGGTGGACGTGCAGCAGTTCTATGACCTGCTCACCGGCTCCATGGACGTCATCCGCAAATGGGCCGAGAAGATCCAGGGCTTTGCCGAGCTGCCCAAGGAGGACCAGGACCTGCTGCTGGAATCAGCCTTCCTGGAGCTCTTCATCCTGCGCCTGGCATACCGGTGAGCCCTGGGGTGGCACAGGGGGGAGCAGGGGGAGCCTGGGCTGTGCCGGGGGGTGACATCTGGTTTTGTGCCGGGGGGTGACACCTGGTTTTGTGCCGGGGGGTGACACCTGGTTTTGTGCTGGGGGATGACACCTGGTTTTGTGCTGGGGGGTGATGCCTGGTTCTGTGCTGGGAGATGACACCTGGTTTTGTGCTGGCAGCTCCAAGCCAGAGGAAGGGAAACTCATCTTCTGCAACGGGGTGGTGCTGCACCGGCAGCAGTGCGTGCGTGGCTTCGGGGAGTGGATTGATGCCATCCTGGAGTTCTCCCAGAGCCTGCACCGCATGAACGTCGATGTGCCCTCCTTCTCCTGCCTCGCCGCCCTCGTCATCATCACAGGTGAGACCCCCCTGCTCCCAGCCCTGCCTTTGTCCCCATCCTCACCCTGAGACATCACCCTAATCCTGCTGTCCTCATCCCCACCCTGGGGCATCACCTTGACCCCACTGCCCCCATGCCACCCTGGGTCATCACCCTGACCCCGCTGTCCCCATCCCACCCTGCGGCACCACCCTGACCCCACTGTCCCCATCCCCACCCTGCAGCACCACCCCAACCCTACCATCCCCATTCCCACCCTGGGGCATCACTCCAACTCCACTGTCCCCATTCCCACCCTGGGGCCTCACCTCGACCCCACTGTCTCCATCCCACCCTGGGTTATCACCCTGACCCCTCTGCCCCCATCCCACCCTGGGACCTCACCCCACCCTCATGCCCCGTGTGCCCCCCAGACCGGCACGGGCTGAAGGAGCCCAAGCGGGTGGAGGAGCTGCAGAACCGCATCGTGAGCTGCCTCAAGGACCACGTGGCAGCGGCGGGGGCCGAGCGGGGGCGGCCCGGCTGCCTCTCCAAGCTCCTGGGGAAGCTGCCGGAGCTGCGCAGCCTCTGCACCCAGGGCCTCCAGCGCATCTTCTACCTCAAGCTGGAGGACCTGGTGCCGCCGCCGCCCATCGTCGACAAGATCTTCATGGACACACTGCCCTTCTGAGCCCCTGGCAGATGGCTGCTACCAGCCCCTGGTGTCCCCCAGGGACATCTGGGACCCCCCATGGGCAACCCTGGTTGAGTCTGGGGATGTCTGGGACCCCCCTGGACACCACTGGGTCACCCATGGGGTGCCTGGGACATCCCCTGTGTAATCCTGGATCATCCCTGGGTTGTTGGGACCCCCCTGGACACCTCTGGGTCACCCTTGGGGTGCCTAGGACATCCCCTGTGTAACCCTGGATCATCCGTGGGATGCCTGGGGCCCCCCTGGACTCTCCAGAGTCACTCCCAGAGTCACCCCTGGGACACCTGTGACCCACCCTGGGCACCTCTGAGTCACCCCCAGGGTGCCTGGAAACTGCCCTGGGCACCTCTGAATCAGTGCTGGGATGCCTGGGACACCCCTGTGGACCCCTGAATCCCCTTGGGGACACCTGGGACCCACCCTGGGTATCCCTGAATCACCTCGGGATGCCTGGGTCCCCCCTGAGCACCCACAGGACACCTGGGACCCCCCTGGGTCACCTCCAAGACTCCTGGGGCACCCCTGGGTCATACTCAGAATGCCTGGAACCCCTTGGATAATGCTCAGAACGCCTGGGACCCCCCCTTGGATCACCCCCGGGATGCCTGGGACCCTCTTGGCGCCCCTGGATCACCCTTGGGATACCTAGGACACCTGGGACCCCCATCCCGGGTCACTCCCGAGATATCTGGGTCCTCCCTCAGATGCCTGAGTCCCTTTGGGGACACCTTTGGGGGTCCCCCATGTGCCTTCACGGCGCGGGTGCAGCCTCAGGGCAGCCCCGGTGCCACCCCCTTATCGGGGGCATCGCCGGAGCGGTGCCCCCTCCCCCTGTAAAAACACCCCCGATGTAAATAGCGCCGGCCGGGTCCTGTACAGAGCGGGGGGCAAGGGCAGGGGGGGCTCCGGCCCCCCACCCTGCGCCCCCTCCCCTTTATATATATTTTTCTTGTTTCCTCTCTTTTTGGCCATTTTCTGTATATAAACTTGTACGTACAGTGAGAGCTCTGAGAGGCACCTTCGTCCCGTCCCGTGTGTCTCCTGGAAATGTCGGCTTTGGGGAATATTCGGGCGTTGGGGAGGAGGGACAGAGCGACGGGACAGGGGACAGCCGGGAATGCCAGAATGGGGACAGCCCGGGTGGGGACAGATGGGCGAGGGGACATCCAGGACGCTGAACTGGGGAAAAACAGGACACCGGAGCTGGGACAGCCGGAACTGGGGACAGTCAGAGCTGGGGACAATCGGAGCTGGGGAAAATCGGAGCTGGGGTCAGTCAGGGCACTGGAGCTGGGGACAATCGGAGCTGGGGACAATCGGAGCTGGGGACAGTCAGAGCGCTGGAGCTGGGGACAATCGGAGCTGGGGACAGTCAGAGCACTGGAGATGGGGACAGTGTGGATGTCAGAGCCTGGGACAGCTGGAGCGCTGGAGCAAAACAGGATACTGGAGCTGGGACAACCGGGGCTCCGGATCCGGGGACAGCCGGGATGACAGAGCAGGGAACAGCGGGGCTGGGGACAGCTGGAGCTCTGGAGTAAGGGACAGCCGGGGCTCCAGAGCCGGGATGACAGAGCAGGGAAGAGCCAGGACTCCAGAGCCGGGGCCAGCCGGGGCACAAGGGCTGGAAACAGCCGGGATCCTGGAGCTGGGGACAGCTGGGATGACAGAGCAGGGAACAGCGGGGGCTCCGGAGCGGGGACAGCCGGGATGACAGGGCAGGGGACAGCCGGGGCTCCGGAGCGGGGACAGCCGGGATGACAGAGCAGGGGACAGCCGGGGCTCCGGAGCGGGGACAGCCCCGGTGCCGGAGCCGCACGTTGCCCACGCCGCTGCCCTTGAACCGTCACTCACCCCCGCGGCAGCGGCTGCCACAGCCCCGCACCTGTCGCCCGCCTGATTTATCCTCCCCAAAATAACCGGGAAGCGTGACCGTGTCCCCCCCTCCTGTCCCTGGGGACGTGGCCGTTGGCAGGGCCAGTCCTCACGGGGGAGCGATGGCGTTTGGTGTCCCCATCCCGGGGGCTGGGGACAGGGCAGGGGTCCCGGGGAATGGAGGGGACACACATGGGGATGGTCTGTCCCCCGGCCTGTCCCCTCCCTCCTGCCTGGCCCCGGTGCAAAAGTTAACGGGGACACCCAGGGTCGGTGTGGAACAAGGGCCACATTGAGGAGCGGGGCAGGGGGGTGCCCACAGTGACACAAAACAAGGGTCCCTCTGTCCCCCCCGCCGCCCCCGCCGTGGGGACAGCACTGACGCAGGCAGGGCCACAGACAGGGGTCGGGCAGGGGGACAGGGGAGCCCCACACGTGGGGCATGGGGGGCACGGGGTGGGCACTTGGCACAGCTCTGCTCTGGGTGCAGGAGTGGCCGTGCCACCGGTCCCTGTCCCGTCCCCACAGCTCAGGGCTGGCCTCTGCTCACCTTGTCCCCACCCCTGTCCCCGTCCCCTTGGCAGGAGCTGCTGCAGGAAGGACGGGGATGTGGTGCCAAGAGGGCCTGGTAAAAATAGCCCCATGGCCAGCTCTGGCCACACCAGTGGCCCTGGGGTGGCACAGCACAGGCACGTGTGTCACGGGGTGTGCTTGGGGACACGCCATGGCCACGGGCCTGCTGCTAGTTACACCTGGACACGTGTCCCCGCAGCGGTGTGGGCAGCCAGTGTCCCAAATCCCCATGCCCCTGTCCCTGTGTCCCCTCTGTCCATCCATCCATGCATCCTGTTCCCATATCTCTCATGTGCCCATGTCTCCGTTTCCAGTATCCCCTGTGCCCTGTATTCCCATCTCCCTGTGTCCCTTATGTCCGTCCCCCTGTCCCCATATCCCTCCATCTCCCTGTTTCTGTGTCCCCATATCCCTCCATCCCCTGTCCCTGTGTCCCCATATGCCCCCATCCCCCTGTCCCTGTGTCCCCATATCCCCCATCCCCCTATCCCTGTGTCCCCATGTCCCTCCACCCCCCTGTCCCCCTGTCCCCATATCCCTCCGTC
>JAWWEW010000069.1:1494146-1514168 GCA_035583185.1 Anabacerthia variegaticeps
TGTCCCCATATCCCTCCGTCCCCCTGTCCCTGTGTCCCCCATGTCCCCACATCCCTGTTTCCAGTATCCCCCATGCCCCATGTCCCCATATCCCTGTGTCACTCTGTCCCTTTTGTCCATCTGTCCCTATGCTTCCCGTGTTGGTGTCCCCCGTGCCCCGCTGTCCCTTGTCCCCACTCACATCCCCTCGTTGTCCCATTGTCCCCACGGGGGTCACGGGGGGACACCGGACACCCCTCGCCGCTGCAGTACCACCAGGGGACCTCCAGCCCAGGGGGCGCTGTGGAGCGCCGGGCCGCTCTGCGCCGCGGCCAGAGCATCTCTGTGGCACCCGTGGAACGAACCAAGTCGGGAAGGGGGGGATACACGGAAGGGGAACGGCGATTCCGCCCACAAAAACGCCCCGCCAATAAAACGCCCTAACCAATAGAGGGGTTAAACTATAACGGAGAGGGGCAGAGAGTGGAGAAACACGGTGGTTAAGGCGGAGGCGCCGCCACGGAGCCCGTGGTGTGTCCCAGCACCCCCTGCTCAGATGGGATAATCCACTTCCCTGCTCGCCGCCGTCAGATGGTCGGGCCCGGGCGGTGAGTCGGGACCGGGACCGGGATCGGGACTGGGGCCGGGATGGGGACCGGGATTGGGATCGGGATGGGGATTGGGACTAGGGATAAGAGAGGCCGGGCCCTGGGAGGGGCTGAGGGGCCCGGGGGGGATCCGGGCCCTCGAGCCCCGGGGGAGGCTGAGGTGGGGCGGACCGGGCCGTGTGGGGTGTGAGGGGCTCCAACCAGGACATTGGGGTCCTTCTGGGGTGTGAGGGGCTCCAACCAGGACATTGGGGTCCTTCTGGGGTGTGAGGGACTCCAACCAGGACATTGGGGTCTTTATAGAGTGTGAGGGGCTCAAATCAGGACATTGGGGTCCTTCTGGGGTGTGAGGGGTCCAACCAGGACATTGGGGTCCCTGTGGGGTGTGAGGGGTCCTTGTGGGGTGTGAGGGCTCAAACCAGGACATTGGGGTCCCTTTAGAGTTATAGAGGGGGACCCAGACCAGGACACTGGGGTCCCTCTGGGATGTGAGGGGCTCGAACCAGGACATTGGGGTCCCTATAGGGTTATTGAGGGGGACCCAGACCAGGACATTGGGGTCCCTGTGGGGTTATAGGAGGGGCCCAGACCAGGACACTGGGGTCCCTGTGGGGTTATGGGAGGCCCAGACTGGAACATCTGGGTCCCTATGGGGTACTGGGATGCCAGGGGTCCCCGTGGGGCTGTGTTAGGGCAGGGGGGCACTCCCTGGAACACCAGCATCCCCAGGGGCGGGCTCAGGGGGTCCCTGGAGGGGCTGCCACCCAAGTAGGGCTACAACCAACCCCCCTGTTGTACCCTCCCCACCCTTGTGCCCCCTCAGCACCCGCTGCTGTGCCCCCCCCGGCACCGCCCCCGCCATGAACTGCCGCGCCGAGGTGCTGGAGGTGTCGGTGGAGGGGCGGCAGGTGGAGGAGGCCATGCTGGCCGTGCTGCACACCGTCCTGCTGCACCGCAGCACCGGCAAGTTCCACTACAAGAAGGAGGGCACCTACTCCATCGGCACCGTGGGCACCCAGGACGTGGACTGCGACTTCATCGACTTCGCCTATGTGAGGGTCTCCTCCGAGGAGCTGGACAGGGCCCTCCGTAAGGCAGTGGGGGAGTTCAAGGTAAGAGGGGCCCAGCAGGGATGAAATGGGAATGTAAAGGGCCCTCAGGGAAAGCCCCACAAGGAGCAGCTGAGGGTGCTAGGTTTTTTCAGCTGGAGAGGAGGAGGCTGAGGGGACACTCACTGGGGTCTGCAGCGCTGATCTTTGCTCTGTGTGAGCAGGGAGAGGATCCAGGGAATGGCTGGAGCTGTGCCAGGGGAGAGTTAGGATGAATATCAGGAAAAGGTTGTTCCCTCAGAGGGTGGTGGGCACTGACCAGGCTCCCCAGGCCAGTGGGCACAGCCCCAAGGCTGCCAGAGCTCCAGGAGGGTTTGGACAACAGGACAGGGAGAGAGTGGGATTGTTGGGGTGTCTGTGCAGGGCCAGGGGCTGCACTGGGTGATCCTTATGGGTCACTCCCAGCTCGGGATATTCTGTGATTCAGTAAAACCCCGTGGGATGTGCCCCTTGGTGGGGGGTCAGTCCCTGTTCCCCCTGAGCCACGCGCTGTCCCGCAGGACGCGCTGCGCAGCTCCGGCAGCGACGGGATGGGGCAGATCTCCCTGGAGTTCTACCAGAAGAAGAAGTCACGGTGGCCCTTCTCGGACGAGTGCATCCCCTGGGAGCTGTGGACCATCAAGGTGAACGTGGTGAACCTGGCCAACGAACAGGAGCGGCAGATCTGCCGCGAGAAGGTGGGCGAGAAGCTCTGCGAGAAGATCATCAACATCGTGGAGGTGATGAACCGCCACGAGTACCTGCCCAAGATGCCCACCCAGTCCGAGGTAGACAATGTCTTCGACACCAGCCTGAAGGACGTGCAGCCCTACCTGTACAAGATCTCCTACCAGATCACGGACTCCCTGGGCACCTCAGTGACCACCACCATGCGCCGGCTCATCAAGGACACGCTGGCGCTGTAGGGCTGGTGTCACCCAGGCAGGGTCACCCTGGGTGGTGACACCTCTTTGGGGCAGTGGCTCTGCTTGGATCCCCTTCTCCACCTCCAAAAAGCCTCTGGGAGGAATTGGGCTTGGCCTGGCTCGTAATTGGGGGTTGCTGCTCCTTGTTTTGTGCCACGGGGTCTTGTCCATCCTGAAGAACCGGCTGGGCAGCTCTGGCCTGGCTGGTGATGGGGGTGAGCCCTGGGGGCATGTATGGCACCAGCTTGGACCGGCACTGGGGCCTGGCACAGGGTGTTGGGAGACTGGCATGGGGTGCTGGGGGCCTGGCAGAGGGTGCTGAGGGCCAGGGTGACACCTGAACCCCACCTCTCTGAAGCACATTCGGTGCCACACAGCAGTGCTGGCCATGTCCCTTGTCACCAGCTGTTCCCCCCGGTGTCACTTCAGTCCCTGGGGGGCTGGAGCTGCCCCAAAAATAAAGTGTTCCTGCTTTCACATGGAGCCTGGTGATGGCCTGTCTGGGGGGCTGTGGGAAGAGGGAAGCTTGTGCTGAGGCTGAACTGGGGGTCCCCATCGTACCCCAGTGCCATGGGGCTGAACTGGGGGACTCCATTACACCCCAGTGCTGTGGGACTGAGCTGGGGGACCCCAATGCCCCCCAGCACTGGGGGTCTGAACTGGGGGACCCCATCACACCCCACTGCTGGGGGCTGAGCAGCTGCAGTGGGGTCAGTGTGGCCCCAGCCACCCTCCAGGCACATCAGGGAGGGCCTGGGGTGACCCCCCCCTTCCATGCAGGACTCTGCCCCCCTCCGCAGCACCAAGGTGGGGGGCAAAGCTGCTCCCCCCCTCCCCGGGGTGGGGGGGATCCACTGGGCTCCAGCGCCTCCAGGCGTGAGGGGGGCCATGGAGAAGGGGGGGATAAGACAGTCCCTGACATCACTTAAACCCTCCCCGTCTGTCACCGCCGCCACACTCACTCCAGCGAGGAAGAGGAGGAGGAAGAGGAGGAGGAGGGGGACATGAACACCACCCGTGAGGACACGGCGCTGAGCGAGGCGGCCCAGATCGCCGTGGTGCTGGTGCTCGGCCTCGCCGTCACCTTCGCCATCCTCTTCCTCGGCTGCAACCTGCTCCTGCAGGCCGAGAGCCTGGCAGCGCCCGTGGCACAGGGAGAGCGGCGCCTCTCCGAGCCCGACACGGCCACCGAGGGCACGTAGGGACGGACAGACCCCATGGATGGACGGATGGACGGACAGCAGCGTCCCCGAGGCAGCGGGACGGCACCGGGAGCTCGTGCAGGTGAAGGTCACCGAGGGCAGGTAGGGACGGCCGGAGCCCCGTGGATGGACAGATGGACAGATGGATGGCCAGGCGTGGATGGATGTGGAGGGATATGGAACGGACTGGAGCATCTCTGAGAGTCCTCTGGGATGGAGGAGGACAGCGCTGGGGGCTCGTGGGGGTGGATGGCACTGGGGGCACTGGGACCTGCCCGAGCTGGACAGACGGACGGAGGGATGGCTGGACGTGGACCGACACGGATGGACAGGGCTGGACAGCAGCATCTTTGCCCACAGCATCTCCAGTGGCCCCTGGGATGGAGCAGGGGGTTGTGTGGATGGATTAAAAGGCCACAGCAGTGCTGGGGGGGCCGGGCTGGATCCTGCCCTGGGTGCGGCAATGCTGGTAATCCCCCCCAAGAGGATTAGGGGAAACTTTTATTCCCTGTTTCAGAGCTAATCCCTGGGCTGGTGGGGCTTGGGCAAGGAGACCAGGCCCCTGCTCCACTGCTGGGGTCTAGGGTTGCATCCTGCCCCTCCCAGCCTCTCAGACTCTGGTGGCCACGTTGTGCCCTCTCAAAGTCTCTCTGCCCTGCTGGCCCCATCCTGCCCCTCCCATGCCTGATCCTGCCCCTCCCACACCTGATCCTGCCCCTTCACCCCCTTTTCCATTGCTCCTGGGACCACATCCTGCCCCCCAACCCCACTCCCCACAGCCCTTCCAGACCCTAATCTGCTCCCAGTCCCCAGCAGTGGGGTGAACTGGGGTCACCCCCCCCCATAACGGGGCTGGTGATGTGGGGGAGGCCGCAAATCCCCCCCTGCAAAAGCTGGTGTGTCCCCCTGAACCCCATAGCTTTAATAACAGCACCACAAAGCCCTGACAAAGATCTGCTCCCTGCTCATCCTTGTGTCCCCCTCCATCCTGAGACACAGGACCCCCAGGCTTGGGGGGGCTTCCCAGACACCTGGATCCACTCTGTGACCCCCCACCCAGTCCCCCCAATCAGGCAGTGGCCATGTAAAAGACTTCATATATTTCACATGTACAAAAAGTCACTGGGGGTTGGGTGGGTCCGGGGGGGTTCTGGGACAGTGGGCACCATCCTGCCACTCCTCCCACCCCCCCCCAGACTGGCTTTGGTCCCTTTTTTTTGGCACTTAGTGTTCACATCAGTGGTCAAAGTGTCGAGCGCGGGGTGGGGGGTCCCCGTGGTCCCTGTGGTGGGGTGGGGGCTCTGAAGCAGTGACCCCCCATGGGGTTGAGGGGACCCCAATGGGGAGGGGGCACCCCACAGGTCAGCCCCTGGCACTGGGGTCCCACTGCAGCCGGATTTGGCCTCTGCCTCAGGTGGGCTGGGGGTGGTCCAGGCACAGGGTACCCCCCAGGCGCAGGGGCAGGGATGTCACCCACGAGGACAGTGGCACGAGGAAATTCCTCCCCCCACCCCTGCATGGTGTTGGGGCAGGATGGAGCCTCCCCAGGCACGTGCAGGGCAGAGGGGGGTGAGGGGGGTGAACTGAGGCAGCACCAGCACCCCCCACCCCCAGCCAGATCCTCGGCCTTGCTCGGCTACAGGCGGATCCACCTGCGGGCTGTGGGACAGAAGGGACAGTCAGGGACAGTGTTGGGGACACTTGGCCTGGCCTGAGGGGGGCCCAGGTGACCCCCTCCCTGGGACCAGGCAGCTCAGGGTTATTCCTCCCAGCACTGGGCTGGGACCCAGTAGTGCAGTGGGATCCCACTCTGGGACCCAGTGGTGCAGTAGGACCCCATGCTGGGATCCATCAGTGCACTGAGACCTTGCCCTGAGATCCAGATTTGCACTGGGAAACCGCCTCAGGACCCAGTAGTGCACTGGGATCACCTTGGGACCCAATATTGCCCTGGGATCCCACCTTGGGATCCAGTGATGCACTGAGATTGTGCCTTGGGATCCAGTATGGCACTGGGACCCCAGTCTAGGATCCAGTATTGCACTGGGATCCCTCTCCCTGGGACCCAGCCTTGCAGTGGGATCTGTGCTGGGATCCTGCACTGCATCAAAACCCCATGCTGGAATCCAGCCTTGCTCCAGGATCCAGTGCTGGGATCCTGTGCCAGGACTCTGTGCTGGGTATCAGCAATGAACTGGGATCCTGTGCTGGGATCCAGCCTTGCACCAGGATCCTGTGCTGGGATCCTATGCTGGGATCCAGTCATGTGCTGGGATCCTGTTCCAGGATCCAACCCTGCACCTGGATCCAGTGCTGGGATCCAGTGCCTGGATCCAGCCTTGCACTGGGATCCTGTGCTGGGATCCAGTGCCTGGATCCAGCCTTGCACCAGGATCCAGTGCTGGGATCCTGTTCTGGGATCCAACCCTGCACCAGGATCCAGCATTGGGATCCTGTGCCTGGATCCAGCCTTGCACCAGGATCCTGCTCCATTCCAAGGGACAGGAGGGTGCTGGACACCCCAGGGTGACAACATGCGGGGAGGGGGCGTGCAGGAGGGGACATGCGGGGCCAGGGAGGATCTGGGGGATCCAGAGGGGGATCCAGGCATGCAGGTGGTACCTGGGCACTAACAGCTGGACTCGTCGTGGTGGGACGGGTCGCAGAAGAAGCGGGAGCCCCGCTTGGCCGTGCGGGCGGTGAAGGGGACGCTCTTCAGCGCTGCGGGGGGCACGGGCAGGGAATGGGGGGACAGGGACACATCAGCCCCCGCAGCCAGCGGGGCCAGGGCGGGGGTCCAGGGGGGCTGGGGGGACTGTACCAGTGATGATGTCCTCGATGGTGCCGTCCTTGCCCTCGTACACGGGCCGGTGGTCCTTGGCCTGGCGCCGCCGCAGCTCCGCGATCAGCTCCTGCTGCTGCCACTTGTTCCGCTGTGAGGGAGGCACAGGGGGCTCAGTTTAGGGACATGGGGGTGTCCCCATTGTGCCCTCCACTCCCCAGCCCACCCAGTGCCCACCCATGCTCACCTTCTCCTGCTTTTTAGCCTCCTGTGCCAGCAGCTTCTCCCGCATCACCTCCTCCTGCTTCTTCCGTGTCTCATTCTCCTGCTCTGCGTCCTGCCAGGGCACAGGGGTGGTGGGAGCCATCCTCCCCCCAGCCCCAGTGTCACCCACCCCCTGTGTGTCCCCTCCTGTCCCCCCCTCACCTTGTAGGAGCGGATGAACCGGACAAAGACTGGGAAGAAGACGGACGGGGGGGTCGTCTTGGGGCTCTCGCCGAAGTACCGCACCACGGTGTTGTAGGCGTCCTGGCACGGGGTGGGCGGTCAGGGATGGGGCAGTGCCCAGCTCAGGGGGCACGAGAGGCACGGTGGGCACCAGGGACAGGCAGAGCAGGGCAGGAGGGCATGAGGAGTGTGCAGAGTAAGGTGTGTGTGACAAGGTGTGCACAGGGAGTGCGCAGAGCGAGGCAGGAGCGCACAAATACTGTGCAAAGCAAGGTGAGGATGGCAAGGAATGCACAGGGAGTGTGGATGAGCAGGTGTGCACGAGGAGCACGAAAAGCAAGGTTTGGAAGACAACGCACAAGGAGCATGCAAGGGAAGGCAGGTGTGCATGAGGAATGCACAAGGACGGTGCAAAGCAAGGTGTGGGTGAGCAGGAGCGCCCGAGGGCCATGCAAAGCAAGGACTGGATGACAAGGAGTGCACAAAGAGCATGCAAAGCAGGGCGGGCGTGCAGAGCCAGGTGTGGGTGAGCAGCTGTGCCCCAGGCCCACGGCAGGGCAGCCACAGCCCTGCCCTCACCTCGGCCGTGCGCGCGTCCCGCTGCAGCCGCTCCAGCTGCCCCTCGTTGCCCCCCAGGAAGGAGCGGAGCACGGCGCTCTCGTGCATCCCACACTCCCTCCGGAGCAGCTCCATGCCCCGGCCCAGCTCCTTCACGTCCAGCAGCACGTTCTCCAGGGACACTGCGGGGACACGTGGCGGGTCAGGGGCCCCACGGTGTGGGCACGGTGAAAGGGGGGTTGTGGGCACGGGGGGCACCTGCTGCTGCCTTCTCCACGAAGTGCAGCTCCTGCCAGAAGGTCGCCAGCTCCGGGTACTTCTCCCGCACCGTCAGCGCGATGAAATGAAGCAGAGTCATCTTCCTGTCCGTCGACTTGGTGTCCAGGAGCTGCAGCAGGGTTTGGGGAGGGGCTCAGCACGGTGGGGTGGGACCCCTGGGGTCCCAAGGAGCCAGGGAGGGGGGTCAGGGCTGCCCACCAGGTCCAGGCTCTGCAGTTTGAAGCCGTAGACGGCACCACGTTTGCTGCTGTTCATGTAGTTGCCCAGTGCCAAGATGATCTGCAGGGGTGAATCACCAGGGATTAGGGGGTCAGGAGGGAGTGGAACCCTCACAGGACCCCTCTCTCCCAGCTCCAGCGAGGCTGGAGCACAGGACACCCCACCCGGCCTGTGCCCACCTCCAACATATGCTTCAGCTTCTGGGAGGACTTGACAGAGGCTGAGGCTGCGATGATGGCATTGAGCTGCTGCAGGGGGACAGGACAGGGGGGCTCAGCCAGGCTGGGGGCATCCAGCAGGTCCAATATCCCCCTTCCCACCTCCGTACCGGTGTCAGCATCTGGATGTTCTCAGCGAAGTTGCCCAGGAAGGCCATGATGGCCATGCGCTGGGGCAGCCTCTCCACCTTGCTGAACTGCAGCATGAACCGGTCCTCGTCCGCCAGCTCCTCCAGGGGCTTCCTCTCGCGCTCGTACTGGCGCAGCGCCTTCGCCTCCGCCTCCGTGGGCAGGAACCGCATCAGGCACTCCACGAAATCCACCGGCAGCGTCGCCAGGTCGAACCTGCCCCACACCCACAGTGTTGGGGAGCAGCTTCCAGAAGGGTCCGGGCTGGGAGCCCTTAACCCCAGCCTGGACCCCTAATATCTGCCTGGACCCCAGCCTGGCCCCCTCAAACCTGCCTGAACCACAGCTTGGCCCCCTCAAACCTGCCTGGACCCCTGAACCCCAGCCTGGACCCCTCAAATCTGCCTGAACCCCAGACTGGCCCTCTGCCCTCCAGCCAGACCCTTTGAACCCTGCTTGGATCCATTGGACCCTGCCTGAACCCCTGAATCCCAGCCAGACCCCCTGCAACATTTCCTGGCCCCTGCACCCCAACCAGCCCCTCTGCGCCCCAACCAGCCCCTCTGTGCCCCAACCAGCCACTCTGCACCCCAACCAACCCCTCTGTGCCCTAACCAGCCCCTCTGCACCCCAACCATCCCCTCTGCACCCCAACCAGCCCCCCTGCAACATTCCTGGCCCCCTCCACCACCACCAGCCCCCCTGTATTCTGCCTGGACCCTCTGAACCCTCAGCAGACCCCCCTGTCCCCCCTCCAGCCCCCCATGCCCCCGACACGGGGCCGTACGTGTGGATGGCCCTGCAGATCTCGTCGGCGCCGCGCCCGGCCTTGCGCAGGGTGATGGCCAAGTTCTTGGCACGGTTGGCTTCCAGCAGTGTCACCTTGGTGGCCACTTTCTGCGCCGCCTTGCTCTTGGCACACACCAGGTCCAGCGCCGGGCCCTGCGCCTTGGTCTTGAACAGCTCCTCGAAGCGCTCCAGGTCCAGGTCCTGGGGGGATGAGGGGAGTCATAGGTTGGGGGAGGGTCTGGGGGGTGGTGGTGCCCACCCAGCCCATCAGGAGGGGGTCCTGGGCTCACCTCCAGCACCCGCTCGTCGTCCAGCTCGCTGAACACGGTGCCGCTGATCTGGTTGGGCTTCAGCGCCGTCCAGTTGAACACGGGCAACCGGAATTTGGTCTTGATGGGCTTCTTGATGCGGATGGCTGCCAGGGGGGTGGGAGCCAGCTCAGTCCCTCCCGGGGCAGGGGGACAGGTCCTGTGCCCACCCTGAGCCACCCGAGTCCAGTGTCATCATGCCCTGGGCCACCCCATCCCCTTGCCAGGATAACTGAATGGGTGTTTCTTGGGGATTGCAACCCTGACACCCCAATGCCTGCAACCCTTCCTTGTCCCCTGTGCCTGTCCCCACAATCCCTTCACTCTCCTTGTGCCTACAATTCCCGCACCATCCCTGTCCCCACAGTCCCCACACCCTTCCTGTCCCCACTCCCATGTTCCCTGCACTGTCCCCATCCCCTGTCCCCATGTCACCCCCACCTACCTGAGAGCCCCACGGTGAGGGCGATGGAGGGTGAAGCCCCAGGCAGTGGCGGGGCTGGGGGACACTTCCCTGCAAAGCCATGAGAGAGTGAGACCCCAAATTCTGGGGAACCCCTCCACCCTCTGGAGCAGCCCAGCACGAGGCACGCCCCAATTTTGGAACCCCCCCACTCCTGGCGGGCAGCCCAGCAATGGGATGCCCCATTTTTGGAGACGGTCTTGGGTCCTCCCCACCCTCACCTGGGAGAGGGGGCGCAGGGGGTGGAAGTGGGGGCGGTGGAGGGGGTGGAGGGGGCGCAGCCTCCACGGGGAGCAGGACTGGGAGCCTCAGGGTCTCCTCCAGGGGCTCGGGCTCGGGCTGGGGAGGGGTCTCTGTGCTGGGCACAGGGGGCGGCTCGGAGCCGTAGCGGCGCCGGAAAGCCTCGTCCTTCTCCTTGATCATCCTCCGCAGGGTGTGCACCTGGTGGCTCGTGTGCTCGTAGGTCTCCTGGGGACAGCAAGTGTCAGGCTGGGGGGTCGGGACCCCTCCTCGCCCCCCATGGCCCCCCACACACCTTGACCACCTCCAGCTCCTTCTCCCGCTGCAGCAGCTGCTTCTCCAGCTCCGCCACCCGCATCATGTTCTCGTTCTCCAGGTCCAGCAGCTTCTCTGTTAGCTGGGGAGGGGGTGACACGGCTGTGACACCCACTCAGGGACCCCCGGGTGTCACCGCTGACCTCCTGGGACCACACAAAGGGTGCCCCTGCATCCCTCCCATGCTCACTTACGTGGGACAGGTGCTCCTCCAGCTCCTCCACCTTCTCCAGGGCCACATTCTTGGTCTCGGCGTCCTCCAGCAGCCCCCCCACGTCAAAAACATTGTCCAGGTACGCCTGGATCTGCACCTGCAGCTTCTCACTCTCCGTGTGCCTCGACTTCTGTGGGCACGGGGGCGGCGTCAGGGATGGGGGGGTCCCACGGGGTGACCCCCCCTGAGCCCCAACCCCTCGTACCTGCAGGAACTCCTCCAGCCCCAGCTTGGTGAACTCATACTGGAGATGGACACGGAAGTTCATGTCCTCCACCGAGTGCACCACGATGTTGATGAACTGCATACAGGCCACCTGTGGGCAGGGGTCACCTGGGGTCACTGGGAGCCCCCCAAAGACCCTCCCCCTCGCCCAGGACAGGGTGTCCCACCATGAAGTCGATGCTGCTGTCCTCGTTGCGGAAGTATTCCATGAGCCGCTCAAAGCGGTGCTTCTCCTTGCACACCTGAGCAGGCAGCAGACATGGGGTCATCCTGGCTTGGCCACCCTCCAGCCACCGACCCCCCAGCTCCTGGGCTCCAGTTTCCTAATCCCAATCTGGTCCTGCTGCCCCCAGACCCTCCATTCCTCATCCTTCCTGATCCCCCCATCTCCTGTGCTACAGACTCCCCATCCCAGCCTGCTCCTGGTGTCCCCCCAACTCAGCCTGGCCCTGGGGTCCCCAGTGTCCCCATCCCTGCCTGTTCCTGGGGTATCTTGTTCCCTGGGGTCCTGCTCCCCAGTCCCAGCCTCATCCTGGTGCTCCCAGTACCCCCATCCCAGCCTGGTCCTGGGGTCTCCTCTATCACAGTCTAGTCCTGGGGTTCTTCTCCCCAGTCCCAACTCAATCCTGGTGCTCCCAGTAGCCCCCTCTCAGACTGAATCTGGGGTCACCTGTGCCCCCATCTCAGCCTTCTCCTGGGGTCCCCCATTCCTCTGTTCCCTGGGTCCTGCTCTCTAATCCCAGCCTAGTTCTGGTGCCCCCATCCCAGCCTGGTCTAGTCCCCCTCCACTCCCCCCATTCCCAGCCTGGTCCTGTCCCCCTCCACTCCCCCCATTCCAGCCTGGTCCTTGTTGCTCCCACTCCCCTCGTACCTCCTTGAAGTTGTCAAAGGCTGCCAGGATGATCTCGTGGCCCCCCCTCACCAGGCACACGGCTGCCAGCAGCTCCAGCACCAGCGCCTTCATCCTGGGCACAACGTCACTGTCACCATCACCTCCGTCTGACACCGGGACCCCCATCCTTCCAGACCCCCCCTTACCTCGGGTTCTTGTTATTGAGGCTCAGGGCGATCTCATTGACAGCGTGAGGATGGGACATGACCAGGTTGAAGCCGTACTGCGGGGACAGAGAGGGGACAGTGTCAGACACGGCGACAGCGGTGACATTGGTGTCCCCACCGGTGGGGTGACAGCACCTGGTAGTTCATGATGGCCCGGAGACACATGATGCAGAGGTGGACGTCGTCCTTCTGGCTCACCAGGCGCGAGTTCTTCAGCGCCCTGCGGCTGGGCAGGGTCCCGTAGCTGGGGGACGGGGGACACGCGGTGAGCGGGACCCCCGCCCGCGGTGCCACACCGCCAGCGCTCACCGAGGGGCAGGGACGGGACAGCGTGGGGACAGGGTGGGGACAGCGGGGCTATAGGAGGGGCAGAGGCAGAGAGAAGCTGTGGTAGGGCGAGAGGGACAGAGGCTGCAGACACGGAGCCGCCAGGAGCGCCGGGCCGGCCCGGGGACGCCGGTACTTACCCGGCGGGCGGGCGAGCGAGCGGCGAGGTGGGCACGGAGAAGAGAGAGAGAGAGCACAGCCAGAGAGGGGGCACCGGGCCCTGGAAGCAGAGATGGGGTGCATTACCCCGGGGCACGAGGGCAGAGCCAGAGCGGGGACGGGCAGAGCACGGGCAGCACCAGCGGGAACGGGACGGGACACGCGAGGCAGCGCAGGACGCGGCACATGCGGCACATGCCACGGCACAGCCACGCTGTGGGCGAGGCACAGCCTGAGCCGTGGGCACTGCACGCGTACACGGCACAGGACACGATGACACACGCCGAGGCAGGGCAGTGCTTGGCATGGCACACGCTGTGGCACACCGGGACACGCCGTGGCACACCAGCATGTGCCACGGCACACCAGCACATGGCACAGCACACGCAGCACATGGCACAGCACACACCATGGCACACCAGCACATGGCATGGCACACCAGCACGCACTGTGGCACATCAGCACTTGCCCTGGCACACCAGCACACGCCATGGCACACCAGCACATGGCACAGCACACGCAGCACATGGCACAGCACACACCATGGCACACCAGGACATGGCACAGCACACCAGCACACGGCATGGCACACCAGCACACAGAGTTTCACACCAGCACATGGCATGGCACACCAGCACATAGCATGGCACATCAGCACACACTGTGGCACACCAGCATATGGTATGGCACACCAGCACACACCATGGCACACCAGCACATGCCCTGGCACATCAGCACACGCCCTGCCACACCAGCACATGGCACAGCACACAGCAAGCAGCACCACCATGGCCAGCCAGAGCCCTCCAGCCGGACGTACCCCCACAGCGGGACGTGCCCCCTTGGCAGGACGTGCCCCCAAGGTGGGTGTCCCCCCGGGTACGTACCGTAGGGCTGTCTGGCGGGCCGAGCGGGCCAGGCTGCTGGCGAAGGGGGCGGGCAGGGCGCTGGGGTGCTGCAGATCCTCGATGGACCTGCTCCAGGCGCGCAGCTTCTCCAGCGCGCCGTCCTCGCCGCCTTCCAGGCCCTCAAAGTCCAACCTGGGGGTGGGACACGCGTGCGGCGGGGGGCACATGGCTTTGGCGGGGGGCACATGGCTTTGGCAGGGGGCACAAGGCTTTGGCAGGGGGCACACGGCTTTGGCAGGGGTCACACGGCTTTGGCAGAGGGCACACGGCTTTGGCAAGGGGGCACACAGAGGCAAGCCAAAGGCAGGGGTGGCAGCGGGGCAGGGAGAGGCACGAGGGTGGCTCTGGGACCCCCAGAGTGGGCAGGAGGGGGCTGAGCATCCCGTGTCCCTCAGGACCACCCTGCAGGTGGGTCCCCACGTGGTGTCCCAGTGATGATAAGGCAGCAACCAGTATCAGCCACCCACAGCAGGGAGGTGCCACGGGCACCAGGACCCTCCACATCCCCCCGAGACCCCCGACCCCACTCACATGACGGCGCACTGGGCGAAGGACAGGTAGTTCACCAGCACGTCCAGCCCCTTGTTCTCATCGTTGAGGAACTCCCGCACCCACCTGCAGCACCAGCAACCCGTCAGGGCCCACCAGAGTCGGGGACCCCCCTGGCACGACCCCCCCTCCACCACAGGGACCCCCGTGGCGGTGCAGGGACAGTGAGGGGGTGGCAGGGGCACCCCGGGGCTGTGGTGGCAGTTGCAGCCCCTCTGCTATCACCAGTGCCAGCACCAGTACAGGGTTATCTGTGGGGTGCAGGGTGGGGAGGGCTCAGCTCGGGTGGGAAACGGAGGGGAGGGCTGGGTTGCTGCACCCCCACCCTGGGAACCCCACAGGGGGGTCATTTAGGGTACCCCGACCCCCTGGGAGCACGTTGGGGGGCACATGTGATATGCTGTGCCCAGGGGCACGGAGGGGTGCAAGAGCAGTGGGGGCGGACGGCATGGGGTGCACGGGGTGGGGGGCTTCACCCAGCAGCAGTGGGGGGTTCCCACGCGTGCCCACGGCCCTGCATCAGGGAGCCAGGGGGGGCCACAGCAGCCCCTTTCCTGCCGCCGCCAGCCCCCTCGCCCCAGCCCGTTTCCTGTCTCCGGCTGCTGCTATTTTGGGTCCGTGGGCAGGGACGAGTGGGGCCGGCGGCGGGGAACAGCCCAGCACGTGCACGAGATGCTCGGGGCATGTGGGCACGACAGGACACCCACGGAGGATGCCCCAAACACCCCCGGGATGGCCACATCCCTCCCGCTGCCCCTCCCGGAGCGTTCTGGTGACAGTCAGGGTGTCACAGGCTCGGGGATGGTGCCAAGCGAGCCCTCAGGTGCCAGGAGGAGCCGGGCGGGATCCGGCCACACTGCCTCGTCCAGGGCGTCATCGCTGGTCCATCCGCCCCGGCATCCGCCCCCGGGACCTGCCCGCGGGCCGGGGCAGGAACCGGACCAGTTCCTGCAGCGCCTCCGGCTTCCCCTGCAGCTGCGTGGGGCTGGTGACAGGACCCCACAGCCCCTCCGCGTCCCTGCACCCCACCCGGGACTCCACAGCCCCCCCTTCCCGCACCCTACATCCCATATAAGGACCCCACACCTGCCCCGGGACCCCACAGCCCCTCCCCGAGACCCCACGCTCACCCGATGTGGTTTGTCCTCAGGCTGATCTCCAGCTCCCGCAGCACCTTGGTCGACTCCTGCACCCTCCTCCTGAACTTCTGAGGGCAGAGGGAGGCTGAGCTGTGCCCACCCAGAGCCCCCCAGCCCCTGGACCCACCCCGGGTCCCCCCAGCCCCTCACCTTCCGTGTGACACCGGGCTCCAGGAAGCTGCGCAGTTTCTGGATGTAGGCATGGGGGGGACTCTTCACCTGGAACCGCTCCTGGAGGGGACAGGGAGGGTGTTGGTGACACTGGGACAGCAGCACAGCCCCCTCCAGGACCCCCCAGGACCCCTCAGCCCCCACCTGGTCGCAGATGAGGTCCCACTTCTTCTCGTTGTCGTACTGGCGCAGGAGCCGGGCTTTGTCCGGGGGCAGGTTCATGGAGCTCTGGGGGCAGAGCGGGGGTGTCACCCTGTGGACACGGGGGCACTGCCCCCCAAAAGAGCCACCCAGACCCATGACACAGCTTGGGTCCCCCCAAAAAAGCACCCACAGCACAGCCAGGACCCCCGCTAAGGGCACTCAGACCCATGGCACAGCCAAGGTCACTGGCACCGGTGGGCACAGATGTGGCACGGGGACAGCGGTGCCACCAGGGCAGCACCAAATCTCCCCATCTCCGTCTCGTCCTTCCTGTCTGCGCTCGTTTCCGCACAGCAAACCGCAGCCTCCGCTCCCGACCGCGGCGGGGACGGGCACTGGTGCCGGCTCACTGGGACACCGGGTACGAGAGCTGGCACCACTGACAGCTCACTGGGACACCGGGCACGAGACCTGGCACTGGTGCTACCTCACCAAGACACCAGGCATGAGACCTGGCACCAGTGACAACTGTCCAGGACACCAGGCACGAGATCTGGCACTGGTGACGGCTCAGTGGGCATGAGATCTTGGCACTGGTGCTGGCTCACCAGGACACTGGGCGTGAGAGCTGGCACTGGTGCCGGCTCACTGGGATATCTGGCACGAGAGCTGGCACCACTGACAGCTCACTGGGCATGAGGTCTGGCATTGGTGACGGCTCACCAAGACACTGGGCACGAGACCTGGCACTGGTGACAACGTTCCAGGACATCAGGCAGGAGACCTGGCACTGGTGCTGGCTCACCAGGACACTGGGCATGAGACCTGGCACGAGTGACAACTCTCCAGGACACCAGGCACGAGACCTGGCACTGGTGACGGCTCACTGGGAATGAGATCTGGCACTGGTGCCGGCTCACCAGGACAATGGCCATGAGACCTGGAACTGGTGCCGGCTCACTGGGACACCAGGCACGAGACCTGGCACTGGTGACAGCTCACTGGGAATGAGATCTTGGGACTGGTGACAGCTCACCAGGACACCAGGCACGAGACCTGGCACCAGTGACAACTCTCCAGGACACCAGGCACGAGACCTGGCACTGGTGATGGCTCACTGGGAATGAGACCTGGCACTGATGCTGGCTCACCAGGACACTGGGCATGAGACCTGGCACTGGTGCCAACTCACCAGGACACTGGGCACAAAGCCAGGCACCCGTTTTGGCTCACCAGGACACCAGGAAGCCCCACGGGGGACCCCGGGGTCCACAGTGCAGGATGTGGCACAGGACCCCCCTGACCAGCGGGGACACAAAGGGACTTTCGCCAGGGACTGGGGCGATGCCACGCCAGGAGGAGATGCCATCGCAGTACATGATGCCAGCCCGGTGGGCGATGCCCACGCCTGTGAGTGATGTCACCCCGGTGACGCAGGTCCGGGCAGTCCCGTTAGTTATCGGGGGCCGGTTATTGCCGCCGCTCCACCCGCTCCGTGGCAGCTAAAATTATCCCTCCCCTGCTCATCCCGACCCCACGGAGCCGCAGGAAACCGGGGCACACAGACCGGGCGAGGCCGAGCACCCGTGGGCGGTGGTCCCGCGGCCCACGGAGACGTCACTGCCAGCAAGGGGCCCCCCAAAACTGCCCCCAAAAGGGGCACCGTCTCCTCCCCGCAGGGCTGCGCTTATTCCCCCGTGGCCACCGGCGAAATTCCGGGGCCTTCCCGGGGACGGCACACTCAGAGACCCCCGGGTGGGGTCGGGGGGAACCGGGTGGGGGGCACCGGTGGGCTTTGAAGCGCAGCCGCCCGCCCCGGCGTTCCCGCCGCTCGGTTTCCTGCCTTTGTGGTGGGAGCGCGGCCGCTCCCGGCCGGGCATTTCCTCCGCCGCCGCCCCCACCGGGACCCCCCATGGCTGTCCCGGGGGCTGAACCCCCCCGGGAACGGCGGCACCGGGGCTGGAGAGCGTCCCCCGGGGCTGGGGGGCCACCGGGGCGGATCCTCCCGTCCGGGGGCCGCCGGAGCTCCATCACATGATGGAATATTTTCCACCCCCGGCAGCAGCCGGAACGGCACCGGGCGCCGCCGACGGGCGCGGGGGCACTTTCGGAGGATGGGGACGGGGGTTGTCGGTGCCACGACCCTCCAAAACGACCCCCCCCGATCCCCTCCCGGCATCGGTGTCGCCCGGCAGGACGTGTCCCCCCCGCCACCGGCCCCGCGGGGACCGGCGGCCGCATCCGCCCCGCGTGGGATGCGGGACGGGCAGCGGCGCCGCGGGCGGGACGCGCCCACGCCGGGGGTGCCGGTGACCCGCCGTACCCCCCCGGTGCCCTCCGGTTTTCTGCTTCCAGAGCCCCCTGGGACCACACTCGGCATTTCCTGCCCGGCCGCGGCTTCCGCTGGCGGCGGCCCCCACCGGGACGGGGGGCACCGGTGTCACCGGCCACGGTGCGTGTCCCCCGCCCCAAACAAAGCCGGCGATGCGGAGGGGCCACCGGGACGGCCCGTGCCGTGAGCCCGGCGCCGGTGGGACCCCCCCCCACGCGGTGTTGGGGGTCCCGGTGGCACCGGAGGCACGAGGCGCTGCCGAGCCACGTCCCGGGGACGCGGTGGCATCGCGGGCTGGGCCGGTGGCCGCGGTGGGGTGGCCACCGCCCCGGTCGTGACAGCGGAGCGGGGACCGCGCGTGGGGACCCGCGCCCACCGGGAATACCCGCCCCCACGGGGCACCGGCACCTACGGGGGGAACCCCAGCCCCGGGGACCCCCGCACCGTCGGGGACCCCCCGCACCGACGGGAACCCCCCGCACCGACGGGGACCCCCCGCCCTCAGCCCCGACGGGACTTTCCCGGCTCACAAAGCCTCAGGGGCCCCATCGGTGGCACCGGGAGTGGCGTCACCCCCCAGGGCTGTCCCGGGCTGGGTTTTCCCCGCGGCCACTGCCCATCCCCGGGGGCACCGGCGCTCTCTGCCCGCCCCCGGTGGCTCCGGGCGCCGGTGCCGTCCCGGCGGTGCCCGGTGCCTGCCCCGTGGCCCGGGAGGGAGCATCGAGAGGGGTCCCTTGAAGGGGCGGACCGGGGGGGCGCAGCGGGAGCAGGGACGATGTAGGGGTGAAGCGCACCGGAGGGTCGGGCGCACCGGGAACCGGAGGAGCGCACCGGGAACCGGGGGGAGCGGGGGAGAGCGGCGGGGTCGTCCTCTCACCAGCACCAGTGCGAAGCGCTCCTCCAGCTCGCAGGGCTCCGGCATCGGCATCTTGCCCGGGGCGAACAACCCGGGCCCCCCCGGGGCCGCCGCCGCCGTTCCCGGGCCCCGGGGCAGCGCCTCCCCGTCCGCGCTCTCCACGTTCCCCATCCCCGGCCCAGGCACCGGGGGGCGGCGGGGGAGGCTCAAGCCCGTCGTGTCCGGCGCCGCCGCCTCCCGGTCCCTCCCGGTCCCGCCCCCCCCGCCCCTCCCGGTCCCTCCCGGTCCCTCCCGGTCCCTCCCGGTCCCGCCCCCGCCGCTGCGCTTCCCCTGCCGCGCCGCCAGGGGGCGCCCCAACACTGCCCCGCCGCGCCGCCAGGGGGCGCCATGAGCACCCCTGCCCCTCCGCCGCCGCCAACGCAGCGCTGCGATTGGCCCGCGCCCCCCCGCGCCAGCCAATCAGCGCCGAGAAGGGTCTCCCCCCCCCCTCCCTCATGAACGCGGCCAAACGGCGGCGCTCGGGCGCGGCCTGGGCGGTAACGGCGGCTCGCGCCTCGCCCCGCCCCCCCGGCGCCCGCGGCAGCCAATGGGGCGCGGCGTGGGGCGGGGCCTTGAGGCGGCGCGGCCAATGGGAGGCGAGGGGCGGGGCAGCGCAGTGGTGCGGCCAATGGGAGGCGAGGGGCGGGGCGAGGCTCTCGAGGCCTGGCACGGGCGGCGGACGCGGCGCAGGTGCGGGCGGGGGGCCCGGCCCGGGGGGGGGGCGGACACCGGGGGGGCGTCTGAGGGGGTTTGAGGGGTCTGGGGGGGTCTGAGGGGGATGTGGGGACCCGAGAATTACCCATTCCCCCTCCCCGATCTCACGGCGGGGGGTCCCGGCCCACACCCCCCCCTCAGGGCCTAGCGATGCGAAGGGACCCGTGTGGGGGGGCTCAGCCCGGTGTTAACGGGGGGGATGAGGGGAAATGGGGGATCGGGGGGTGAAGAAGGGGAGGGGAAGCGCCGGGGCCGGGTGCAGGAAGCGGCGGGTAAAGGTCGCTCGGGCCCGACCGGGGGCGGCACTGGCGAAAGCGAAACGAGCGCTGGGCCCGGGGGTGGGTGAGGGGGGAGCCGGGAGGGGGGGCTGGGACCCGGCCCCGGGTCCTCCTGCAGCCCCCGGACCCGCACCCAGCCGGGCCTGCCTGGCGGAACCGGCTGGCACCGGCGGCACCGGAACCGGCGGGTGTTAAAGCCGGGAAGGGCTGTGATACCCGGGTCACACCCGGGTCACAGCCGTGTCACACCCCCTGTCACACCCCCTGCCACCCCCCTGTCACTCCCCCGTCACACCCCTGTCACACCCCCTGCCACCCCCCTGTCACTCCCCCGTCACACCCCTGTCACACCACCAGT
>JAWWEW010000069.1:1525667-1549520 GCA_035583185.1 Anabacerthia variegaticeps
GGGGGGGGGGGTGTCCCGGTTCCACCGCCGCATCCCCCCCCCATCCCCGGCATCCCCCCCGTCCCCGGTATCCCCCCACCCCGGTATCCCATCCCGTGATCTCCGGTGCCGCCCCCACCCCCGCCGGGATTCGGTACCGAGTGACCGATCGCGGCTGCCCCGGGCTGGGACCCCCACGGAGCCCCCCACCATGTGTGTGTCCTCCCCGCCGAGCTCCGGGGTCGTGGGTGGGGGACTGAAATAAGGGGGTGACCCCCGAAGGACCCCCCCGACCAGCCACAGGGCTGGGGGTCTGCCAGCAGTGGGGACCCCCTCCCCACTCACCCCCCTACCCAGGGCACCCTCCGAGCCCCCCCTGGACCCCCACAGCCTTCAGGGTCATCCACAAGACACGGGGACACCGGGCATCCACCTCCATCACTTTATTGTGGGGGGGGGAACATCCATCCCCCCCAAAATGTTACAGGGCCACGTCACCACCCCCAGGGGCAGATGAGGACGTGGCAAAGGAGCCCAGAACTCCGGTGAGTCCCCCTTGTCTCCTCCCAGAGTCCCTCCCCGTGGCTTCTCCATCCCCACAGCAAGGGCAGATCTGGGGTCCCCATGCCAGTGTTTTGGGGTCATGCTTCAGAGCTTTAGGGTCTCCACGCCAGGGCTTCAGTCACTACTCCAGTTTTAGGGGCGTTTCAGGGCCCCCACTCGAGGCTTTAGGGAACCCATTCTGGGGTTTTGGAGGTCCCCAGGGCTCCAGGAATCACATCAGTGGACGAGCCGGAGCTGCAGCTCATGCTGGCACTGCACCAGGACACCAGCACCTGTGGGTCCCCCCTTATCCAACACCCCCCTGTGCCACGCTGAGGGTCCCACGGGAGCAGAGACCCCCGCTCAGCTCACAGCCCCCGGCTCCAGGCTCCCATTGGCAGCTGCTCCCCGGGCTGGGGTGGCCGAGGCCGTTTCCTCCGGCCGCTGGTCATCCTGGGGCTCGGTCTGGCACGGGGGGTGACCCTGCTGGGGACAGAACAGGGACACTGAGCTGGCTGTGCTGCGACAGGCCATGCCAGGGGGGTGTCACTCCCACACGAATTGGCTGTTCCATGGGATGGGAGCACCAACAGACCGGGAGATGCTTCCTCTGGGCTCCTGTTTGAAACCAACGGCTACGGCAAACCGGGGGTCTTCAGTCAGAGCCTTGGCTGGGGTCCCCCCACCCCAAAACTTGGCTCCCACCCAGGGAGGGCTGATAGGGGAAGCAGGACAGGGTGACATCTCCAAAGAGGAAGCCCCAGGCTCCGGGTGGGACGTGAGAGGAGCACACTCAAATTGTTCTGGTGAAAAATGAGACTCCAAAGGAGAAAGCAGAACCTTTGGCCTGGGAAACCACCCCCCTAAAAACCCCCATCTGGGATCAAGAGGCTCCCACAGTGGGCAGCCCCCACAGCCACACACCCCCAGTGTCCCACGTCTCCCAGGACACCCACAGAGCCTTCCCAGGGGCTGGGCTCCAGCTGCCACCCCCATCCCAGCACTCCTAATGTCATCCAGACGGTGGGCACAGCACGGCCCCTGCAGAGCTGCGTGGGAGAGGAGCCCCCCAGGCCTGGCTGGCTGGTGGGAGGGCAGAAAAGGGGGGTTCTGTCACTGGGAAAACCCATCCCGGGGGGGCTGTGGTCCCACCTGGCCGTACCTGTGCAGGGGGCTCGGCTGGGGGGTCCAGGGGGGCTGAGGAGCTGCCCCTGTCCGGCTCCTCCAGCGTCAGGATGTCGATGGGAGCCTCGGCCACATCCCGCAGGGACTGATCGAGGGTCACAGAAGGGTCGAAGAGTAGAGGGGAAGGGGGACATTGCATCCCATCACCCACCACGTCCAGGTCCTGGAAGGGGGGAAACAAGTGGAGTGGCTTATCAGGAAGGGTCTGAGGAAACCCAAATCCTCACAGCCCCTCTGTCACCCCTGGAGCAGCAGGAAAGGGAGGAGGAGTGGGCAATATGCCACTAAGACCCCTGGCCAGCAGCCAGAACACACCACAGGAGCCTCCTCCTCCTCCTCCTCCTGCAGGAATGATCCCAGCACTGTCAAGGGCAAGGTATGGGACACACAGTCTGGGGACACACAGTCTGGAGCCAAGTGGGACGTGTTGTCCCAGAAGTGTCCCTGCAACACCTGGGCTGGCTGTGATGGGGTCTGATCCTGCCCTCCTGAGGATCCCTGGAACAGCCCCTCCTCTCCAGGATATCCCACACCTTCCTGGGGACCCCAGGAGCAGCTCCCCCTCTGCAGGATGTCACACCCCCCACCTGCCCTGACACCACAGATGGGGACGGAGGGGCTCCGAGGACTCCTCCATCTGCCCTCCCTGCTGAGGGGAGAGGCTGGGATTCGGGAGAGGCTGGGACTTGTTTTGGCTCCAGAGGGAGTTTGACACGAGGGTGAGATTCCTGTGACTCACGAGTGGCACTTCCCCAGCCTGGCACAATGTGAGACACAACACAGATGCCCCCAGCAGCCACGGCTCCGGAGCTCAGGATGGGGAAAAACACTCCCAATTTCTCCTTTCTAACCCAAAAAATCCACCTCCTGTTTGCACAGGAAGGGGCTGGGATTTGATCTGAGCTCCCCCAGCCTGACCCCATTTGCTCTCCTGGCTTCTGCCATCCCTGGGGCTCTGCAGCTGCTGGAATCCCTCCTCCATCAGCAAACTCCAAAGCAGATCTGAGGTTTGCTTCCAATAGCAGCGCTCAGGAATCTCGGGAGCATCCAAAGCCCGAGGTGACACCTCGCTCAGAGGAGCAGCTCCCACAGATTGTGGTGGTTTTGTTTTGGTTGAACAAATTTCCGAGGATTTTAAGTGTGTTTGGCTTAAATGCAGGATGCCAGAATAATCTGGGGATTAAAATCCTCATGTTTTTCTCATGGGAGAGAAAATGGGGGGGTGAGGGGAAATCCTCTTTTAAAGAGGCCCCTAAAGGGACTTAAATGAGCACAGCCTTTCCAAAGGAGCCATCACCAACCCTGTGGAACAGCTCCCAAACTGTCTCCCCTCTTGCATTTTTACAGAATCCCAGGAATGTTTGGGCTGGGAAGGACCTTAAAGCTCCTCCTACCCCTTGCCACAGGCAGGGACACCTTCCACTATTCCAGGTTGCTCCAACCTGGCCTTGGACACTCCCAGGGAGGGGGCAGCCACAGCTTCTCTGGGAAGTCCATCCCAGGGCCTCCCCACCCTCACAGGGAGCAATTCCTTCCCAATATCCCATCTAACCCTGCCCTCTGGCAGTGGGAAGCCATTTCCTGTGTCCTGTCACTCCAGCCCCTTGTCCAGGTCCCTCTCCAGCTCTCCTGGAGCCCGTTTAGGCACTGGAAGGGGCTCTCAGATCTCCCTGGAGCCACCTCTTCTCCAGCCTGAACACCTCCAGCTCTCACAGCCTGGTTCCACAGAGGGTCTCCAGCTCTTGGAGCATCTCCATGGCCTCCTCTGCCCACAGCAGCTCCACATCCTTCCTGTGCTGAGGATCCCAGGCAGAGGGGGCAGCTTTCCTGTGGTTCCCACTTACATCACTGAATTCCAGGGGCAAACTCTCGGTGGGCTGGAGCTCAGCTGCACTCAGGTACAGCTCTGAGGGAGCAGCTCCCAGCTCCTGGGACACAGCCAGGCCCTGCTCTGGGATGTACATCTGGGGGGGCAGGCGGAGGTGCAGGGGACAGCACGGCTCCTCCGACAGGCTCACGGGGACGGGCTTGTTGCAGGGCACCTCCTCGGAGCCCTGGCACGGCTTGAACAGCGTCTGGTTCGTGTCCTGGCAGATATCTGGGAAGAGCTGGTCAAGGAGAGCAGCCCAAGCACAGCCAGACTTGCATCCAGAGGGACAAGTCTCCCAATTCCCTCGCTAAGCAGTGTTAAACCCCCCCCTCGCCCCATTTCTATCTGACAAAGACTCCACACCCCAGAGCTCCATCCCGACTGCCCAGGGATGTGGGAGACATTATTTCCATGATGCAAAAGTGGGACACCAGCCACAGCCTCCCCGTGGGGGCTGGGAGATGTGGCTGGATCCCTGTAAACCACTCGCAGATCGTCGGATGGATGTCACAAAGGCACAGGATTAACTTTTGTTTGCAGACACCCAGGGAGAAGGATCAGCTCCAGCTCCACACGCAGGGAGATCCCAGCACACACAATGCCTTTCCCACAGCCAGGAGTTTAGTTCCGGTATTTCTATCCTCCCAGTACATTTTCCTTCCCAATGGAAACCCTATTCCTGCCAGAGGTGTAAATGGGATTTCCTGCCTTTAATCACAAACAGAAGCTCTGCTCTGATCACATCGTGCTTGTGGAGCGATCCAGTGGCAGAGGAGCTACAGATCAAACCCTATCCTGCTCTTATCCTATCCTCTTCCAACCCTTTCTTCCTCCAATCCCTTTCTCTTCTCACCTCTTCTGACCCCCTTCCTCTTTTTCCAACCCCTTTCTCCTCTTCCCATCCCCATCCCTTTTTCCCAACCCCTTCCTCCTCCTCTGACCCCTTCCATCCCCTTCCTCCCTCTTCAACCAGTAACATCCCAGCTGTTCTCCAGCTTTGGGGGGTTCACGCCACAGTTTCCCCCTCAAACACCACAACATGGGAGGAAAAAAGATCCCCAGCCCACATAAACCGGGAAAGGGCATCAAGTTTAACCCAGTTTCTTAAGCTGCCAAGGCCTGAAATTCATCCTTTCCCTCCTCTCCTCCCTGCATGAGGATTTCTCATGGATCCACTTCCTAATGGGCTGTGGGGAGCTCTAATCCCAGCTGGCAGCAGCATTGGAGCCCATCCCAGTGGAGATGGATCTGAGCCACCCAAGGGCAGATGTGGTGAGGAACAGGGGGTGAGGAAGGCAGGTTTTCATCTCCTCAAGTCATTCCAGCTCTAGCACCAACTTCAGCAACAGACAAAAGCACAGATTACAGATGCCAAAAATCCCAGGCTCCACCTGGGAGCTCTTCCCCGTCTCTTTAGTGCCCTGTCACAAAGAATCCAGCTCCTGGAAGCTCTCAGAGCCTGAGAGGCTCCCGAGAAGGCTCTGCTGCAGATGTTATGGGGATGCAGATGTTATCAACTGCCCGAGGAAAGGCTTGTTTGTGTCAGGGGGAGTCAGCTGAGAGCTCCATCAGACCCAGCTCCTCCCCGCCCTCCCCAGTGCCAGCTGCCAACAGCGGCTTCTCTGGCTGCTTTATGGGATTTATCCTGTCTTTATTTTGAGGTATACAGTGGTTAGAGAGAAACAAAGGCAGCTCCAGCTCCCTGTGTGGGGGTGGAGGTGAGACTGTCAGCTCCGGGGACAAAACAAACACACGAGTTCCCACAAATCCAGCAGCTTCCACAAACCCAGGGGCTCCCAAAAGCCTTGGGGTTGCCAAAAACCTGAGAGCCTCAACAAATCCATGAGCTCCCACAAACCCACAGATCCCACAAACTCAGAATTCCTTCTCCCCTGAGTTCCAGCTCCACTCTGGGACCCAGTGCTGGAGCTTGTCCTGACTCCACCCCAGCTGCTCCTGCAGCTCCAACTTGATCCAAACCTGGACACATCCACCCACTCCCACTCAGGCAAGAGTGGATGGAGCAGATGCACCCAGGGCAGTGCTGGGGCTGTGGATCCCATGCTGGGGTGTGATCCCTGAGCTGGGGAATCCCAGTGGAAGTTTCAGTGCCAGGTCTCCAACAGCTGAGGCAGTTTTGGGAACTGGAACAGCTCGAGGCTGTTTACACACAAATAATAACCTTTCAAGGGGTCACAGAGACCGAGCTGGGCAATGGCAGCTCCAACCAGGCTCAGAACCACCCCTCCAAACCCTCCCAAAAATCCCCAAGGACGTGCTCTGGCACTCAGACACCCCTTCCCCACGCACATCCCTCACAGCTTGGGCCTCCCTGGGTTCTCTGGGTGATTCCAAGTGAACTGCCCACCCTGTTTGGATGAGGGAGGCCGTGGTGGGACCAGCCCATGCCTGTGTCACTCCCACACGAATTGGCTGTTCCATGGGATGGGAGCGCCAACAGACCGGGAGATGTTTCCTCTGGGCTCCTGTTTGAAACCAACGGCTACAGCAAACCGGTGGCCTTGATTTAGGGCCAGGGATGGAAAAAAGGAAGGACAGAGACAGGGCAAACCACAGGGAGCAGCGTCAGGTGGCTCAAAGGATACGTGTGAGGCAGTGCCGGGTCATCGGGAGGGACTGGTTGGAGCATCTCACGTCGTCGACAAAGGCCAAGCAGCGCTGGCTGGAGCGTGTGGTGTGTGCCTGAAACCATGGGATCAGGGAATGGTTTGGGGTGGGAGGGACCCTAAGGCTCCTGTTCCACCTCCTGCCATGGGCAGAGACACCTTCCACTATCCCAGGTTGTTCCAACGCGGCCTTGGACACTTCCAGGGATGGGGCAGCCACAGCTTCTCTGGGCAACCTGAGCCAGGGCCTGCCCACCCTCCCAGCCAAGAATTCCTTCCCAATATCCCATCTAAACCTCTCATCTTTTAGTTTAAACTGTTCCCTCTTGCCTTATCCCTGTCTGGCCTTGTAAGTCCCTCTCCCTCTTTTTCACAAGCCCCTTTTAGGCACTGGAAGGGACTTTAAGGTCTCCCTTGAGTCTCCTTTTCTCCAGGCTGAGCAACCCCAGCTCTCTCAGTAGTTCCCCAGACTCTTCTTCTTATGTTTCATCCCCTTCTCCAGCTCCATTCCCACCTCTGGACACACTCCAAACTCCCAAGGTCTCTCTTGGGAGTGAGTGGCCCAAAACCAACCCCTGGATTGAAGGTGTGGCCCCACCAGCGCCCAGCACAGGGGGACGGTCACCAGACCTCGGTGTCCTCGCAGGAAGGGGGGATCTGTGAGGGGTCTGGGATCACTCCTGGGAAGAGACAAGAGGGGAGACCCACCCAGGATGACCCTGGTCACCTGCTGGGCCGCGCCATCAGTGGCCAGGACGCGGCGCTCCCGCAGCTGCCGGTGCAGCAGAGCCTCCACCCCGTAGCGCTGCCGGTACCTCCGCAGGCACTTGAGCCGCTTCAGGTTCTCCCTCTCCTTGGCCATCAGCCCCTCTGGGCCTGTGAGGAGGCTGCTCCCTGCAGGAATGAGGGGAAAAGTCAGGAATCTCCACCCACCTGCCTGTTTTTTCGGCACCAAGAGTCCAAACCAGCTGTCGAGGGCTCCACAGCTGCAGGCGGGCGGATCCACGGGGTCAACACGAAGCTTTGGGTGACACAAATAACGCAGGATCCATCCCAAAATTTCCCCAGGCCTCTCTGTGCACACCAGGAGCACTTGGGCCCGCAGAGTATTTTTAAAATCTCTTTTAAAAATAACCCAGCCACTCCCGTCCCGTTGTGATTTGTGCAGCAGAACAGGAGCTTGTCAAATTCCAGGTCACTCCTGTGCGAGTTCTGGAAGCTTCCCGACAGCATTCCCGGCGTAATTACAGGGCAACACTCAGGCTCTGCTTTTCTCTGAGTGCTTTGCTAAAAAGAGTTCTGCAAAATTGGTATGTACCGAACTCCTGGTTATTTTTACTCGAGCCTGAGCTGAATTATGGCATTTTCCGGGATGAGCTATTAAAGGATGATGCTGGAAAAAGAGCCCTTTGCTCTGCAGTACTTGGGATCAGTTCTGCAGCCTGGCTTTGCCTCAGTTGAACTGGGAATTCCTGCTTCCAAGAGAATCCCAACAGAGACAGAGAAAGGAGGAATATGCCAGTACAGCAGCACTGGTGCTACTGGAACCAACTCCTGCCCACACACAGGGCCTTACGGATGAATATTTTCTGTTTATAAAAGCAAAAACAGGAAATCCCAGTACAAAAAAAGCACTTTTGTCTCAGAATTAACTTTGTAAGCTCATTTCCTGTCAACGCTGCAAGCTTTGAAGAGCAAAGAAATGCACAAGCTTTGGAGGCCTGATGATACAGATCTCTGGGCATGGGGCCAGCACAGGATCCCAAAATCACTGAGGTTGGAAAAGATTTCTGGGATCACCGAGTTCAACCTGTGACCGACCCCCACCAGAGCACTGAGTGCCACATCCAGTCATTCCTTGGACACCTCCAAGAATGGAGACTCCATTACCACCCTGGGCAGCCCCTTCTAAGGCCTGACAACCCTTCCCATGGAAAAATTCCTCCTGATGTCCAACCTCAACCTCCCCTGGCACAACTTGAGGCCGTTTCCCCTCCTGTGCCCTGTTCCCTGGGAGCAGAGCCCAGTTCCCACCCAGCTCTCCCCTCCTGTCAGGGAATGGAGAACAAGAAGGTCCCCCTGAGCCTCCTTTTCTCCAGGCTGAGCCCCCCCAGCTCCCTCAGAAGTTCTCCAGACCCTTCTCCTTGTGCTCCTGTCACATTCCCAGCTCCAGACACACCTTACCCCTCCATAAAACACCTGCTCTGAGTGTGGAACCCTCACCCTGTTCTGAAATCTGCCTCTAGGAAGGCAGAAAACCCCTTTTTTGACAGATTTATGTGCATGCCCTCAGCCAGGCAGCCCTGGGCTCACCGATGGCCTCGTGCTCTCCCTTCCTGCTGTGCAGGAACCGGCGCTTCTTCTCCTTCAGGAGGTGCTGGAGCCGCTTGAACTGGTCAATGTAGAGGGACTGGAGCCGGATCAGCTTCTCCCTCATGATCAGAGCCACCTCCTCGGCCGTGTACACACCAGCATGCCTGGGAAAACCAGGGAACAGGGGTTGTTTGGGATGGGGCCCTCAGGGTTGTTCTCCTGAAGGGTGGGGATGTCCCTCAGGCTTGTTCTCCCAAAAGATGTGGGGAACCCTCAGGATTATTCTCCCAAAGGGTGTGGGGTTTCCTTGGGATTGTTCCCCCACAAGGGGTATGGGGGTACCTCAGATGTTTTCCCCTGAAGGGTGTGGGGATCTCTCAGGACTATCCTCCTGAAGGATGTGGGGGTCCCTCCAGGCTCTTTCCCCAAAGTCATGGGGGTCCCTGAGGGCTCTTCCCAGACAGGTTGTGGGGATCCCTCAGGATTATCCTCCTAAAGGATGTGGGGATCCCCTGGGGCTGAACCTCTGAAGAGAGTGGGGGTCCCTCGGGGTTGTTCTCCCAAAGAAAGTGGGGGTCCCTCAAGGCTAATTCCCTTAAGGGTGTTGGGGTCCCTTGGAGCTGAATCCCTAAGGGGTGTGGGGGACTCAGCTCCTCAACCCCAGCTCCCCACAGGATTCAACATGGATTTAACAGGATTTAAGCCCCCCAACCCACTTGAGGGGATCCTCCTGGTCGCTGTCGATGCTGTCGGCCTCGCTGTCGGGGTCCCCCCGCCACGTCTGCTCCACAGTCACAGGGTCCTGCTCCCCGTCACTCCAGCTGTCCTCATCTGGAACACAGGGCACTGGGAATGACAGGACACTGCCCCACATCCTGGGATGGCTCCACTGCCTCTGCCTCGTGCCAAGAGGGAATTAATTCTCCACCCCAAAACGGAGTGAGGGACGTGGAACAGGTACCAACAGGAAACCCACCGGGTGGGCACAGCCAAATCCACCCAGATCCTGGGAGTGATGCTCCAGCCATCCCAGGAACCATGGACCACCACCAAGGAACCCCACTAACACTCCCATGTTAAACCTGCCTGGCACTGGCACATCAAGATTTGCAAAACCCCACGTTTTACTCCCAGACCTCCGGATATTTTTTCACGCTGGATTTAAGGAATATTCTGGGTTTTTCCACCCAAAAACAGAGCCGTGTGCCCCAGGATTTTGGGTGCAGGCCTTACCCAGGATGCGGCTGGCCTCGCTCCTGCTGCTCTCTGTGCTCTGGGAGCCCAGCTCTGAGCGGGCATAGGAGCTCAGCTGGCACAGGAGGGTCTCACTCATGGGTCCAGGGTGGGATTTCTTCACCTGGGCCTGGAGCGCCAGCGCGTTCCGGCGGGCGTGCTCGGCGCAGAAGGATGTGCTGTGGGATAAACCAGGGGATTGTTACACCCCCCAGCCCTCAGCCAGGACAGAAACCATGGAATCATGGATGGGTGGGGTGGGAAGGGACCCTAAAGATCATCCACCCCCCTGCCACGAGCAGGGAGACCTTCCTCTAGAGCAGGTTGCTCTAATCTGGCCTTGGACGCTTCCAGGGATGGGGAAGCCACAGATTCTCTGGGCAACCTGTGCCAGGACCTCCCCAGCCAAGAATTTCTTCCTAATATCCCACCTAAGCCTGTCCTCTGGCAGTGGGAAGCCATTCTCCTTGAGAGTGAATCCCTGAGAGTGAATTCCTGTGAGTGAATCCCTGGCAGTCAGTCCCTGAGAGTGAATCCCTGGGAGTGAATCCCCAGGAATGATTCCCTGGGACTGAATTCCTGGAGCAACCCTCCTTTGAGGGCTCCACACTCTGCCAACATGTCCATAACTGTTCCAGTGCCTTCCAGACCCAGCACTTGGAGGATTTTAAACACCTCAGAGAACCAGCAGCACAACCAGGTCAAAGCTCCACAGGGCTGGAGTGGCTGTGCTGGGGATTATCCGTCGGCACAGGCAGCGGGAAGCTCCGTGCTGGGATGAGGGAGGGATGGCTCCCACATGGAGCCTGGAGCACTGCAGCCACCTCCTGCCAGCCCAGGGCACAGCCACGGTGCCAACAGGACTCTGTGGAGTCTTTTTCCAGCTTGAAAACGCTCTGGAAAAGGGGAGACGCTTCTCTGAGGTGACCCAAGTGCAGGAGTTGAAGGAGGAGAGTCATGGAATCTCCTGAGTTGGAAGTGAATGACCCACAGGGAGCATCAAAGTCCAACTCCTGTGCAAGGCACCCCAAAATCCCACTAATCCCCAAATTACACCATGTGCCCAAATGCTCTAGAATCATGGAATCTCCTGAGCTGGAATGGACCCATGAGGATCACTGAAGTCCAACCTCTGGTCCTGCACAAGACACCCCAAATCCCACTAATCCCAAAATCCCAACTCCTCAGAGCAGCCTCGGGGCCGTGCCCACTGCCCGACCACCCTTTGAGGGAAGAACCTTTGGCTGATATCCCACCTAACCCTCCCTGACACAACTCCAGCCATTCCCTCAGTGGGGGAATCGATGGGAAGAACCTCCTGCTGCCCATTTTAACTCCACAGGGTAAAACCCATGGGAAACCCTGGGAAAACCAGGGGGCAGAGATGCTCACCCATCCTTCTTCTCGGGTTTGGGGGCAGCATTGGGGCAGCGCTTCCCATTCTTTGCAGACACGTAGCTGCACTGCTTGAAGGGAGCATTCCTGTCCTCCAGGATGTGCTTGATGCAGAATTCCTGCCCCTCCAGGCGGGGCTGGGAGCAGGGCCGGGGGGTGAAGGCACAGGCCAGGGGCTCCTGAGGCCGTGGCACCGGGGTCAGGCGGCCCCGGCTCGTGGGCAGCACGTGGATCCGGATCCTGTTCATGGCCACACCTGCAGGGGGGACAGGGCAGGGAAAGGGAGTGAAGCAGGGACAGGAGGAGAAGAACACCTGGGGATGAGTGTGGATGAAATTCAGACCTCTTTAGTGGCAGATGAGGCTGCTCCTGGGAAATAACTCCCAGTAATGTCTGAGGGAACTTTTGCAGAAACCAGCATGGGACCCTTTCCTCCCAGTTTAGGACCCTTTTCTCCCAATATGGGACCCTTGTCTGCCAGTATGAGACCCTTTCGTTCCTGTTTGCGACTCTTTTCTCCCAGTGTGGGACCCCGTCTGCCAGTTTGGGACCTTTTCTCCCAGCACACAATTCCCACATCTCCAAACCCTCCCAGGATCCATCCCTGCCTTCCCTACAGAGGTCCCAAACCCCTCTGTTCCCAGTACAATCCCCATCCCTTCACAGTTCCCCCCCACCCCTCACTGACCAGTACAGGATCTTTCCCGCCCAGTGCAGCACCAGTACAGAACTCCCTGCTCCCAGTGCCTCCATCCCGGTGTGTCCCGGTGTCCACCCCCTCCTGCTCCCGGTGCACATTCCCGTGCCCATCCCGGTCAATCCCGGTGCCCACTCCAGTCTAGCCCAGCCCAGCTCCATCCCAGTGTATCCTGATGGCCATCCCAGTCTATCCTTATTGCCAACGCGGTCTATCCCGGTTCCCATCCCGGTTCCCACCCCGGTCTATCCCGGTTCCCACCCCGATCTCTCCCCGTGTCCCCCACACACACGTGCTCCGCCACCGCCCTCCCGCGCATGCGCGCTCCCTCCGCCCCGGCGCCGCCATTTTGTCCGCGGGCGGCGGGCGCGAGGGGCGGCCCCGGGGGTGCCGCGCAGGCAGCGCTGCCGGCCCGGAGAGCCGGGGAGGACCCGCCTGCGGGGCGGCGGGGGCGGAAAAGCCCCGGGGGAGCGCGCGGGGGCCGCAGCGAGAGGCTGGACCGACCCCTGCGCGGGCGGGCGGCGCCGCCGCCATCTTACCTCGCTGCCGCCTCGGCCTCTGCGCTGCCCCGCCGCGGGCCCGCCCCGCCGCCTCATTGGCCCGCCCGGCAGCCAATCAGCGGCGGGCGCGGGGGCGGTGCCGCGCGTGGTTGGACGAGCCAGCTGTCACTCACGATGGCGGAGACCACGCCCCCTTTCGCGGAAGTCGCGTGGGGGGCGGCGCGGCGGGAACGGGACACGTGGGAGCGGCGGGGACACCGGGAATGGGGGGGGAGGGAATGGGAATGGGGGGCACACCGGGAACTCGGGGGAGACACCAGGAACGGGGGCGGACACCGGGAATGGAGGGGGGACACCGGGAGTCCCGGCTCGGTGCCAGGGCTCCAGCACAGGGGGCAAAAGCCCCCCGGTACACTATCCCCTCCCTGCGGACCGACCCCGGTTAACGGGAAGGGAAGAACCTCATCCCGGGAGCAGCGGGACTACAAGAGTGGGGGAACAAGGGATTATTGCCCAGAGCCTGAAAACCAGACCCAAACCCGGACCTAAACCCGTTCCCAAATCCTTGGGGAGGGGTCACCGAGGGCAGAACTGCCAGGGGGGTCGGCAGAACTGATTCCTCCTAAAAACAAGCTCATGTGGAACAAGAGTTTTCCAAAACCATCCAGAGACCATCCATTTATTGAGGGTCAGAAAGTCAAGTCTTAAGAAGGAAGGAAATGGGGTTTTCCCAAACATTCAACTCAAACACCGGTGGGTCCCCAGGCTGTGGTTCCAGTAAAAGCTGCTTTGTGAACAGCCATGTGCCAGTGGGATTCCCTGGAAAAACTGCCCTAGGCACAGTGATCCCGCATCCTCATCCCACTGGGAATGCACCATGATCCTGTTCCCATCACCCCGCAAGAGCCAAGACCTGCAGCACAGGCCTAAACCCGGCTCAGGCCACTCCTTGGGACTCCCCCCCAAAAAAATCACAGTGCCTCCCATGACCCACCAGTGGAAATCCCAGGATATGCAGGGGAGGAATAAGAAACAGAGACTGGATTCCCAAATCAGAGCAGGTTTAGGAGCAAGGAAACAGACCCAGGGCAGGGAGAGCAGCTCCTGTCACCTGGGATTCCCTCAGCTCCCCACATCCCTCCATCCCCCAAAAACTTCTGAATCCACATTCAATCTCCAACAGCTTGAGTGGAGCCCCCCACCAGCCCCCCCAAAACCCTCCCCAGGCTCCACCACAGCCCCACGGAATTGAAAGGACCAAAACCACTAAGATATAAGTTAATGCTTAAATTATTTGTAAAACATCTTAAATTTTCTGTGACATATTTTAAATACCCCCCCACTTTCCCCAGAGGGGGGGGGCGAAGCCCAACACTAACTGGGAGCCTATGGGGGGCAAAGGGAAGGAATAGAGAAAGGGTTCCTTATCCTTTCACAGCTTTTAACAACTAAATATCAATAATAAAAGTTATATTATAATAAAATAAGTTCTTCGTGAGGCAGTGGAGATCGAAAAGCCCTTTCACAAGCCCCGTGGCTTCGGGCTCGGGCTCTGGACTCAGTAGTAAAAAGGGGAGGGGGTTACTTGGGCAGGGGGGGCAGCGGAGGGGGCGGTTCCGAGGGCAGGGGGGGCGGTCGGGGCTTGTCCGTGTTGGCGGCAGCTCGGGAGCCGCTGGAAGCCCGGGGGTTCAGGAGCTCGTACGAGTGGACTTCGAAGGCGGGGGGCTGGGTGGGCTGCATGCCCTGCGCGCTCAGCAGTGAGTGCAGCATGTTCACCGTGTCCTGATAGTCACTGGCCTGGCTGGCGTTGTGCCCGTTGGCCCCCGAGGGCCCCTTGTCCGATTTGTGGGTGCCCCGGGCTTTGCTGGGCTGGGATAAATCCGAGCTGTGCCCGGGCAGGTGGGCGGCCCCGGGGAGGTGCGAGTACGGGAACGGCACTCCGGGGCCTTTGGAGGCTTTGCCCACCTTGGGCTGGTGCTCGTGGGGCGCGGCCGGGGGCTCCTCGGGCAGGGGTCTCTTGCGGGTGGGGGCGAGGGGCCCGTAGCCCTTGTGGGGGGCGGCGGTGCCGGGCTGGGCGCCGTGTTTGGAGTCCCCCGGGCGCTTGGCCGCGGTGCTGGGGCCGGCGCCGAGCTGGGCGTGCAAGTGTTTGTGCGAGTGGTGGTTGTGGTGGTGGTGGTGGTGGTTGGACGAGTGGCCCTTGTGCTTCTCCTTGTACTCCCGGCTCTTGCCGCTCTCCTCCGCCGAGCCGTGCCTGTCTCCGGGGCCCGGCACCTTGATCCTCATCTTGATCTCCTCCTGCTTGGAGGGCACAGGCCTATCCCCTCCTCCACCCGCTGCCTGGATCCTCATCTTGAGCGCCTTGTCGCCCTTGTCGGCGCCGGGCGGGCGCTCGGGGTTCTCGGAGCCGGCGATGGGGATTTTCAGGATGATCGGGGAGGGGTTGCTGTCCTGCTGCCCTTCCCTCTCCCGCTGCTGCTGCACCAGCAGGTTCTGCGCGGCGTAGGCGTACTGGGAGCGCACGTTGGCCTCCATGTTCTCCAGCTGCCGCTTCTGCGCCGCCAACTCCTCGGCGTGCTTGGCCCGGTACTCCTTGAGGGACACCTTGGCCGACGGCGCATTCTTGGTGCCCTGCTTGGGGTAGCCAGCACCATCCTGCTGTGGGTGCTCAGCACCAGCCGAGGAGCTCTCGCTAGTCCTGTGGATGTCCAGCTTGGCCGGGGGATGCCAGTGATCCCCTTGGGAAGCGTCGGCGGCGCTTGGCTCGCCGGGGGAATCGGCCGTGGGCGCCAGCGCCGGCCCCGCGCCGGCTGTGGAGGAGGTGGACATGCTCATGAGCCCGGCGATGTTCATGTCCGAGCTGTTGTTCCTGGAGATCATGTTGAGGATTGTCTGCTCCGACAGGTTCTCGTCGTCTCCGTGGTCGTCGGTCTTGGACTTCTTGGCTGCTTGAGAGGCCTGGAATTAAAATGAACAGCCGGGTGTTTACTTTGGGGTGTAACACAAGGAGCTCACAGGGACAGTGCAAGCTCTTATTTACAGACAGACCCCTCCTTATAGGAAGATTCCCAAGCCCTGGAAGCAGGGCTGCTATTGCAGCTGGAAAACCAAAGGCTCTCCAGAGTTAATTCAGCACAGACAAACTCGAGCATCACTCAGAGCATTCAGATTCCACACCCACCCCTCACTCCCAGTCCCTGTACACTGTCATTCCCAAAGGAATCACAAGGAATGCCCAAAGTTTCTTACCCGCCAGTTCCGGATCCGCTTAAGCCGGCTGGGAGTTTTCTCAAGGATCTGCAGGAATTCATGGGTCAGTTCTGCAGAGGAGACACAAACCCGAGCGAGAGGGTCAGAGCAGCCCTGGTCCCTCAGGACTAACCCCCTCCTCTGATGGATGGAGCTACTGGTGGGATGGAGCTGCTCCGGGAGGGGAACTCTGAGAACTGGAATCACTGACACATTTAAACTCATCTCTCTGTGGTGCTACAGAAGCTGCTGCTACCCTGGAAACCTCGGCAAGCCCTGAAATCCTGGAGCCCGTGAGGTGGTGTTGGAACATCAAACCCAGGACCAAAGATGCCAAAATAATTTCAGAGCCTTTTTTTTTTGTTTGTTTTTTTGTGGGGGGAAAACCTCGCTCCCAAACTTACCATCTAAGAGCTCCAGAGTTACAGTGCCATCAACGTATTCCCACCAGTGCTTCCCGTCCGTGGAGACTGGGATCTCCCAGTTGGACCACTTACAGGCCAGGTGGATACAGACGCAGGCCACAACGGGCGGGGTGTACTGCAGGCTGAAGGTGGTCAGGTGCAGGCTGACGTCACCGGGAGAGAAAACAGAAAGCCATCAACTCCCACGCCTGAGCCGCAGCATCCACGCGGGACACGGACACGGGGGAATGTGGGAGTGGCCCTCGGGACCTCCCCGGAATGACCCCTGGGCACAGCCAGCTCTCCTGCTCGGGGGGTCTGCACCACTGGGGCTGGTCAGCCCTGCCCTGCCACAGGAAATGTGGGATCTCCACTGGTCTGGTCAGCCCTGCTCTGCCACAGGAAATTTGGGATCTACTCCACCAGCCTGCCCTAAAGAGGAAATTTGGGATCTACTCCACCAGCCTGTTCTGCCACAAGAAATTTGGGATCTACTCCACCAGCCTGCCCTAAAGAGGAAACTTGGGATCTACTCCACCAGTTTGTTCAACCCTGTTCTGCCACGCGAAATTTGGGATCTACTCCACCAGCCTGTTCTGCCACAGGAAATTTGGGATCTACTCCATCAGTCTGTCAGCCCTGCTTTGCCACAGGAAATGTGGGATCTCCACCACTTTGTTCATTCCTGCTCTGCCACAGGAAATTTGGGATCTCCTCCACCAGTTTGTTCAACCCTGTTCTGCCACAGGAAATTTGGGATCCACTCCACCAGTCTGTTCATCCCTGCTTTGCTGCAGAAAATTTGGGATCTACTCCACCAGCCTCCCCTACACAGGAAATCTGCAATCTCCACCACTCTGTTCAGCCCTGTTCTGCCACTGGAAATTTGGGATCTGCTCCACCAGTTTTCTTGTTCATCCCTGCTTTGCTGCAGGAAATTTGGGATCTCTTCCAAGTGGGAATACCAGCATGGGGTCACCTGCTGGCCTCACCTCTGCTCTGGGAAACTCATCTCTGGCTTTTGCCACAAGAAATTTGGTGTCTTCTCCATTAGTTTCCTTGTTCAACCCTGTTTTGCTGCAGGAAATTTGGGATCTCCAAGGGAGAGGAGTCACTGGGGACCTGCCAGCCCCACCTCTGCTCTGAGGAGAAACTTCCAAGCACGACTCCTGGATGGCACTGAAGGAAACTGGCCCTTTTCAGCTTTAGGAAGGGTCTGGTCTTTCCCAAAGGATTTTTAGGAACACACTCTGTGCTGGAGTGACTCAGGAGCACCTGAGCCAGGTCACCTATCAAATATTTTCATTAATAAATGGATTTCCCACTCAGTGCTGGAAAGTGTGGGAAGCACTGGGAGGGAGAGAACTGAGGGACTAAAAGGATCCTGCTCTCCCTGCAGGAACACCAGAGCTTTAGGACACGTGGAAGCAGGTCTGAGTGTGGGATCTGCCCACTCATGAAAGGGCCCTTTGGGAAATGGAGCCACTGAACACCCACGAGGCATCATCTCCTTCCTCAACACCTTAGTGAACGTTTTTCCACCAGTGAGAAGTTGGGAGGCAGAAATATGGAATCTACAGCCAAAAATCCTGATGTTTCATGGATCCTGGGTTTATACAGAAAAAAACATGAAATTCAGAGCCTTGGCAGAGTGAACTCAAGGTGCACAAAAAGCCTCAACTCTGCCCTAAACGATGCCAGAAGGAAATCCAAGTGGAACACGTGGACAAATCCAGTTCATCCCCAAAGCACCTCCCTCAGGCATCACTTAAGAGGCAAAACTGAGGCTCCACTTCGTCCTTTCTGCCTGGATTTCTCTCAATTACAGCCTTAACTCCTAATTCCTTGGCTTTGCCAACTCTTGCTGCAGGGATGAAAGAGGTTTCAGGGCTTTGTTTACCCAAACATCACCAACATCACACTCCCGATGCCGGAAATCCACAGGTGCCCTTTGGAGCCTGAGAACACCTTCAACAAACAGTGCAGGTGAGCAGGGAACACCTCCCTGCTGGAGAGGTGGGAAAACAGTGCCCACAGACATTGCCAGGGCTTGGAGGCATCTCTGGCCCTGCAGCTTCACCTGTGCTGCCACCTAAACCACCTCTGTCCTCCATAATTTCACAAAACCACCACGTTTTCCATGTCCATGACCTGTGCTGTTCCAAACATTCACTCCATGGTTTTCCTGAAGCTGATAATCCAGGAAATTCAAATGAAAAACAATCCCAAGTGTTGGCATCAGCCTGGAAGTGAAAATTTAGGGGCAAAACAACCCAGAAGAACAAATCAGGGTTCATTTTTCTTTCCAGTGAAAATTTAAGGACAAGAAACCCCAGAAATGAACTTGGGGATGAGTTTTCTTTCCAAGACTCTGCTCACAGGAAGTTTCCTCCTGCTTGCAACCCAGCTTCCCTTTTTCCCCATTTATACCCTAAATCAACCTTTTCATGGACAATTTCCACAGTACCTTGTTGAGTGAAAACTCTGCAACACCTGGGACCGAGCAAGGCAAACTGTGCATATTCATTTCACCTTTACTTTTTTGGTTTGGGTTTCTTAATTTTCACAACTAAATTCCTATAAAATAAGCACTGAAGCTCCTGAGCATCCCACCTGCCTCATTTTCCAGCCAGTTTTGCCCAGCAGCTGGCAGGAAAAAGGGCAGGAACCCTTTCTTAAGGCTCTTCCTGAGGGATCCCCAGCTGCTCCCAGCCTGAGCAATGCCCCCAGAGCCACCAGCAGCAGATATACTATAAATCCATTATAAAATTGTAAAATAGTAAAATAATAACCTGTTTGTAGCCATGAAATAGGAAGTTTGTGCCAAGTCCTTGCTGGCTGCAAGAGAAAAGGAAAAAACAGGGTGTTATTTGCATACTCTGGTAAATATTATCATATTTTAGTGCCAGAGCCACATGCCACCCATGGATTGACCCACTCTAGGCCACAGATTTTGGGAATTCTGCTCACTGAGAGTTTTGTGGGGCTCAGCAGAGCCAGAATCATAAAACTCCTTTCTTTTGATGGTTCCAGGGATGGAACAGCTTTCCTGTAAGGAAGGATTGGGAGAATTGGGATTGTTCAGCCTGGAGAAGGCTCTGGGGTGACTCTGTTGGGGCTTTTCAGGCTCCAAGAGAGCTGGACAGGGACTCTGGACAAGGCCTGGAGAGGCAGGACAAGGGGGACTGGAATATTTATATGGGATATTGGGAAGGAATTGCTCCCTGTGAGGTTGGGCAGGCCCTGAGGTTGCCCAGAGAAACTGTGGCTGCCCCATCCCTGCAAGTGTCCAAGGCCACGTTGGAGCAACCTGGTCTAGTGGAAGGTGTCCCTGCCCTTCCAACACAAACCATCCCAGGATTCTGGGAAGCTCTGGAGCAGCCCCAGTTGGACATCCCACCCTGTTTTCCCAGCCCTTCCCTCCCAGTTCCCCCTCACCTCGCACGAGCTGGGTGCACTTGACCACATGGGTGTGGGGATGGTCAATAGTGATCTCAAACCCTGGAAGGACACAGACAAACGACCATCAGAACCAGCAGCACAGCCCTGGATCCACGTTTCCTGCTCCCATTCCCTCCTCCAGCCCTGCTCTGAGCTGGGCAGGAATAGAGGAGCCAGTTTTCTTGCATCCAGAAGCCTCAAGTTCTCCAGCCACAAACCCTGAAAGTCTCTCTGGTGCTGCCAGACCTCCCCAGAGCTCAGGGACTTCTGAAAGGCCTCACTGGGAACAAAACAACTATTAAGGATTTTAAAAATAGCAGGACAAAGCCTCTTGGAGCAGCTGGGAGGAAGGAGAAGACAATGGCATCTGCTCCAAGGAATTTCTCTCACCCAAAAAGCTGAGAGGAAGCAGATTGTTTCCCTTTGAAGGGGCTTGAGGACAACTGAGTTTAATCCTCGCTCCAGTTTCCTCCTCAGTTGGGAATTACGTTTGAAAGGGAGAAAGGATTCCAGTTGGTCCATGTGTGCAGCAGATCTGCAGAATGTTCTAGAAGAACTGGGGTGTTTGAAAAGGCAACTGGAGAACTGAGTGGTTGCAGTGGGCTCACTTCAGCCACGGAATTGTGGCCCACAACACCTCAGGCCCTCCTGAGGGAGGGACACAGCTTGGCTGCTCTGAATCCAGGCAGAAATAACAAATCCTGCTCTTTTGCAGGGAAAGTCTACCTACAAACTGCCTCTGAAACAAAACATGTGTTAGTAAGAACAACCTTTAAGAGCACATTTGAGAAAGGAACAGGGTACCAGATCCACCAACCACTGCCCTACGTGGAGGCTCCAACTTCTACTTCCAAAACCACCCAAAAACTGTTGCTGGTTTGTTGCTTTGGGGGGATTTTTTTCACCCTCATTCAACTATTTAATGCAAATATTCACTTTTTAACCTGGCTTTTTAGACATCTCTCAGCACAAACAGCTTCCTGCAATGGGATTAGAGCTTTAGGGGTGGGAACTAGATGGCCTTTAAGGTCCCTTCAAACCCAAACCATTCCATGAATCTGTGACTGAGCTGGAAAGCACAACCCATGACAGCGACCGGTGTCCAAGCAGCACAAATCCTGGCTTTTTAGGGAAAAAAAATAAAAAAAGAGACAAGCCACACTTAAAACTCTCTGAGCACTCTCTGGCATGAGTTACACCTGGAAAAACTGATGTTAAAACAAGAGTAGGGGAGTGAAAAATGAGGTTTGTTGCCTGGACTCTGGGGAGAAGACAGTGGGGGCAGGCTCTCCAGCCTGTGGAACTCTCCTGGCTCTGGGATTCGTGTGGCAGCCCGGCCGCTTCAAACAACTTACCCAGGGTCTGCAGTATTATGCTCTCTAGAATGACCAGGTCTTGGGCTTGTTGCAGGTAAGCCTGGGGTTGAGAGGACAGGCAGGTTACTCACGGAGAGGCACTCGGATCAAGCCTGCACATTCCTAACACCCTTCTCTCCAGGGGAAAAACAGGAATCTCCCTGCACGGGGGCACTGGCACAGACCCCCTGGAAGTGCTCAAGGCCAGGCTGGATGGAGCTCAGAGCAACCTGGGCTGGTGGAAGGTGTCCCTGCCCATGGCAGGGGATGGGACAGGATGGGATTGAAGGTCCTTCCAACCCAAACCATCCTGGGACTCTGTGGAAGAGGGAGCAGAGCATTGGGATGGCCCTGGGTGCTGGTCCCACACGCTCCCGGGGTGGCACAGGAGCAGGAAAGGAATTAGCAGGAATCAGCAGCTTTTCCTGCTTTTTTTTCTTTTTCATTTTCCATAAGTTTCCCTGGAAAAAAAGCTGCCCCTTCCAGCAGGACTGGCTGCTCAGCTCCAGGTAAAACAGGCTGTCTGGAGAGGTGGGGGATCAGCAACGTTTTTAACCCCCTGTGACAAATGTGGGGACAAACTGCTGCCACCTCTGCCCCACAGCTCCTCAGCAGCATTCCAGCAACACTGGCACACCTGGATCCAGGTGTGCAGCAGAGCAGAGAACAGGTTGCCCAGAGCAGGGAAGCCCAAATCTCCCCACAGCAGGAGCCACTGGATTGGGAAGCTGCTCCTGAGCTCCCCAGGAAGGCCGAGGAGCTGCACAATTCCAGGTGGGATTCCCACTCCTCAGAGCACATCCCAGGGCTCCATCCCCAGGCCTACCTCGCTCTTGGTGTCGAGCAGGGGCTCCTGGGGGTGCAGACAGGCATGTGCCACCTTGATGACATGCTCCAGCTTCCGAGGCTGCTCCTCCACCTTGGCTGCCAGGAAAAGCGCTGCTGGCACCACAGACTGCAGGGAGAGACAGGGGCTTTGCTTCAGAAAGTCACTGAATTCGGCAATAAATCAAATAAATCCGGTGAATTCTCGATATCCCTCCAGCAAGCGAAGTCCGTGCCAGTCCAGCCACCACCAGGAGCGACAAAACGGCCTCTTCTCTCACCCCTCCTGCCCAAAATCCCTCCCCGGGGCTGGGCCCAACCCCTCAGAGAGGAGCTGGGGGAATTCCCGGCGTCCCACACCCCCTCCCACATCCCGGCACTTACGTTCCTGTGGAACTGGGTGAAGGACTGCACCATGTAGAAGCGGTGCATGTACACGATGGCCGTGTTGATGGTGAGCTGGGAGCTGGGCAGAGGGGTTAAGGAAAGGCACAGCCACCGCAGAGACCCCCGGCCAGGGGGGTTCCTCCTCAGGGGAGCCCTTGGAGCCGATCCCATCGGGATGGGATGAGCTCTCCGCGTTCCCTGCATCCCGGCACAGCTCTCCCCACTCCAGGGTCGGGCACTCCGAGATCCCAAAACGAGCTCGGCGCTCCCTGTTCCCAAGCCGCGCCTTCCCATCCCTGCTCTCCCCGCTCCCCAGACGGCATTTCCTACATCCCAAAGCAGGCTCGGCTCCCCTCGCTCCCAGGCTGCACCTTCCCGACAACCCAGCGCAGCTCTCCCTGCTCCCAAGGCCCATTCCGGGATCCCCACACGGGCTCGGCTCTCCGGGCCTCTCGCGTCTTCCTCTCCCGGCACCTCGGCACGGCCCTCCCGGCTCCCGGGGCCGGCCGGGCGTTCCCGATCCTTCCACACTCCCCAGCCGCGATTTCCTCTACTCAAACGCCGCGGCTCGGCTCCTCCCGCTCCCCAGCCGGCCTTTCCCAACACGCCAGCCCCGATCTCTCCCCGTTACCGGGCCGGGCCCTGCTCAACCCCGAGGCGGGCCGGGCTCTGCCTGCCCCGGGGCCGGTCTCTCCCTTCCCCTCTCCCTGTTCTCCCCACACGCTCTCCCGACCCTCCCGCCTCTCCCCACACCCCCTCCCGACCCTCCCGTCTCTCCCCCCTCCTCTCCCTCCCCGCCCCGCCCCGCTCCCCCACCCCGCGGCCTAGCGCGGCCTAGCCCGCGGATACACGTTGAGGCGCTGCCCCATGTCCTGCAGCAGGTTGGCCGCCTGCTGCCTGTACGAGAGCTCCTTGTCGGGGTCGAGCCCCGCGCGGCGGGACGGGCTCCGCTCCAGCTGCTCGCGGCTGAAGTACCAGCGCCGCCCGGGCCCGGCGCCGCCGCCGCCGCCGCCCGCCGAGGCCTCCATGGCGGCTCTGCGCCCGCGCGGGGGACGCGGCGGCGTGCGCACGCAGCGCGATGACGTCACAGCGCCGGCTCCCCCGGGGAGCGGGGAGGAAGGGGCGGGGGGGGCGGCCGTTGGGCCGCGCGCGCGAGGGGCGGGGCTTTGGCGAGTGGACACGCCCACTAAGAGACCACGCCCATAAATGAGACGGCCACGCCCACAAAGTGGAAGGATACGCCCACCAAGGGAGATATGCCCATAAAGGGGAGGGCACGCCCACAAATGGGAAGCCACGCCCATAAAGCAAGAAGCCACGCCCACCCCGCGCCCCTCGCCCCGGGCACGCCGGGATCCCCAATCCTAAACCCGCCTCCGGTGTTATGGGGGTCCCGCACCCCAATCCCGCACCTCACGGTGGTGTTTGTGTCCCACACCGCCTTCTCAACACCCCCCTTACCGGGACCCCCACCCGCAACACCGGGACCCCCCTGCCCGGGCACACCGGGACCCCCCACCCAAATCCGGGTCCGGTGTTATGGGGGTCCCGCCCCCCAAATTCCGTACCCCGGGGTGATGTCTGTGCCCCACACCGGCTTGTCACCACCTCCCCCTTACCGGGACCCTCGTGTTCCCCCCACCCGGCACACCGGGACCCCCACTCTTACCGGGACCCCCCCGCCCCGGAACACCGGGACCCCCGGTCCACTGGGACCCTCGCGTCCCACACCTACACCGGGACACCAAGACCCCCCTTGCCGGACCCTGCTGTGTGTCCGTGGGGGGGGGGGGGGGGGGGGGGGGGGGGGGGGGGGGGGGGGGGGGGGGGGGGGGGGGGGGGGGGGGGGGGGG
>JAWWEW010000069.1:1566557-1582312 GCA_035583185.1 Anabacerthia variegaticeps
GTCCGATGCTCCGGGCCTGGGGGGCTGCATGGGGGGAGGGGGGCGGCACTGGGGATGCTGTGGGGCCATACTGGGAATGCTGGGGGGGCGTCGTGCTTGGGTGGGTCGCACTGGGGATGCTGGGAAGGGGGTCGTGCTGGTGGGGGGGCCGCCAGAGACGCTGTACTGGGGGCCCTCACTGGGATGCTGCGGAGCCACACTGGGTATTCTGGCGTGCCGTAGTGGGGATGCTGGGCTGGGGGGATGCTCGGGAAGGGGAAAGGCGGTGACGATGCTGGGTGGGGGGGCCGTGCTGGGGAGGCCATATTGGGGGGGGGGGCATGCTGGGAAACCATAATGCCTGCGGTGGGGCGTGGAGGGGGGTCCAGGACCCCCTCCCCCCCCGATTTGAGCGGGTGGGATATGCGGGGTGGGATATGCGGGGTGGGAGACGCCGTGTGCGGGCGGGGAGGGGGGCGGTGCTGGACAGCGGCGCTGAGCTCAGCCCGGCAGGGCCCGGGGGGCCTCGGGGAGGGGGGGGTCGGGGTTGGGGGGGATGCTCAGCTACATCCAGGGACCTATAAATATTTCACCGCAGCTTCTGCGCCTGTTCCGGGCGCAGCGGGCGGTGGGTAAATACCGGCGCGGCGGGTGGGGGAGCCGGGGGGGCTGCGCTGAGCACCCCAGGGTGGGACGTGGCAGTGGCAAGACCCACATCCCCACGATGACAGGGCCCCCTTGTCCCCAGCCCGGCCCTCCCCGGGGCTGTGGGGCTCTCCCCCGTGCCCCTCCCAGCATGAGGAGGTGGCACCCCAGGGCAGCCACGCAGGGTGATGCCACCCAACACGCCCGGCTCGATGCCACTGTGGGCGCCCCAAAAGCTGGAAGGGGGCTAGGGGTCAGCGGGGTCCCCTCCCCAGGGTGGCACTGACTCAGCGCAAGGCTCCTCTCTTGGGGGGTCCCCCTCGCAGCCCCCCGGCACTGAGCGCCGTCCCCCCAGGGCTCGGCGGACTCCTACACCAGCCGCCCATCCCTGGACTCCGACGTATCCCTGGAAGAGGACCGTGAGGGTGCCCGGCGCGAGGTGGAGAGCCAGGCCCAGCAGCAGCTTGAGAGGGCTAAGGTAGGGGTTGGGGGGGACACCCAGGGGTGTAGGGGGCCTGGCAGAGCCCGGGGGTGCTGACCCACCCCCCCAAAACCCCCAGCACAAGCCAGTCGCCTTCGCCGTGCGCACCAATGTCAGCTACTGTGGGGCGCTGGACGAGGAGTGCCCGGTGCAGGGAGCCGCCATCAACTTCGAAGCCAAAGATTTCCTGCACATCAAGGAGGTGAGGTGGGGTGCTGAGTGGGTGGGTAGGGGGGATCAGGGCCAGGGATGCCCCCCCCCGGTCTCACCCCTGCCCTCTCCTCACCCAGAAGTACAGCAATGACTGGTGGATCGGGCGCCTAGTGAAGGAGGGGGGGGACATCGCCTTCATCCCCAGCCCCCAGCGCCTGGAAGCCATGAGGCTCAAGCAGGAGCAGAAAGCCAGGTAGGGACGGGACCACCCCAGGTCACCCCTGGGCCCCCCAGCACTTGCTCACCCCCTTGTCCCTCAGGAGAGCTGGCAATGCCTCGGGCCTCGGCGACAGTGGGAGCCGGCGATCGCCTCCCCCCTCCTTAGGTAAGGGCAGCTCCTGGCTCAGGGGTACCTTGGGGGGCCCCAGAGGGGTCCCCCACTTTGCTCTCACCAACCTCTGTCTCTTCTCTCCTCTCCCCAAGCCAAGCAGAAGCAGAAGCAGGTGAGTGCCAGGCACAGGGCTGCGCTCTAGGCAGGGGAAGATGGGGAGGGGGCTGCAGGCAGGGGCCAAGTGCAGCTGCTTTGGGACTGGGGGCAGAGACATCCCCTCTATCCTGGTTATGGGGCCTGGGGGAATCCAGGACACCGGGGCTCTCTAGAATGGGTGTGGGAGAGTAGGGCACTGACCCATCCTCGTGTCCCACCACAGACACAGCACATCCCACCCTACGATGTGGTCCCCTCCATGCGGCCCGTGGTGCTGGTGGGGCCCTCGCTGAAAGGATACGAGGTATGGGGGGTGCTGCGGGGCGGGGGGGGCTCACTGTGCCCCAGGGGTGGTCCCGTTGTCCCCTCCCTGCCCGTCCCGTGCCGGCGGCACACAGATGGCAGGGCCAAGGGCGGCTGGCAGGGCGCCGGGTGGCTGCCACCTCCCTGCCAATGCCATCTGTCCCGGCTCACCGGGCTGGTGGCCCCGTGGCAGGTCACCGACATGATGCAGAAAGCCCTCTTCGACTTCCTCAAGCACAGATTCGACGGCAGGTGAGGCCATCCCCACTCACACCCACCCTCTGTCCATGGGCTGGTGGTCCCCAGGTGCCCACCGTGTGTCCCTGTGCCCCCCAGGATCTCCATCACCCACATCACGGCTGACCTGTCCCTGGCCAAGCGCTCCATCCTCAACAACCTGGGCAAGCAGGCGATCCTGGAGCGCTCCACCACCCGCTCCAGCATCGGTGAGGGGCTGGGCTCACTCCGGGGTGCAGAGAAGCCCTGCCAGGGGCCAGCCCAGCCTGACACAGCCCCCTTGTGCCCCCCCAGCCGAGGTGCAGAGTGAGATCGAGCGGATCTTCGAGCTGGCCAAGTCCCTGCAGCTGGTGGTGCTGGACGCAGACACCATCAACCACCCTGCCCAGCTGGCCAAGACCTCCCTGGCACCCATCATTGTCTACGTCAAGGTGTCCTCGCCCAAGGTGAGGGGTGACCCCGGCTCTGGGGGGTCCCGGCTGCCCCCCCATGATGCCATCACCCCCCTGTCCCCTCCCCAGGTCCTACAGCGGCTCATCAAGTCCCGGGGGAAGTCGCAGGTGAAGCACCTCAATGTGCAGATGATGGCAGCTGACAAGCTGGTGCAGTGTCCCCCGGTGAGCTGGCCTGTCCCCGCACCCTGAGGATACCCGGGGGGTTCCCCAAGCCCCCCGTGACCCCTCTCACCTGTCCCCTTCCCCCCCCAGGAGCTCTTCGATGTGATCCTGGATGAGAACCAGCTGGAGGATGCCTGTGAGCACCTGGCTGAGTACCTGGAGGTGTATTGGCGGGCCACGCACCACCCCCCGCACGCCCCCCACGCCGTCCCCTCGCCCACCGGCCTCCCTGGCCTACAGGTACCCCCACAGCCCCCTCCTTGCTCCCCATGGCAGCCACAGACGGGGGCATGGACTTGGGGAGGGGACACACAGCTCCCTGCACTGATCCCAAAGCCCCCTCCCTCTTCCCCAAGGGGACCCAGCACAGGGGGGCACTGACCAAGGGGGACATGCAGCCCCCTCCCTCTTCCCCAAGGGGACCCTGCACAAGGGTGCCCAGGCTGGGGGTGACATGCAGCCCCTCACATTGTCCCCACAGCCCCCTCCCTGCTCCCCATGGGAGCCACACAGGGGTCCACAAACCAGGGTGGGGCATGCACAGGTCAGGGTTGGGGACACAGCCCCTCTCCCTGCTCCCCCCGGGGACCCAGTACAGGCGTGCCTGGGTTGGGGGGAATATCGAACCCCCTTCACTGTCCCTACAGCCCTCTCCCTGTTCCCCATGGGGACAGGAGGGCACAGACCCGAGGGGGACACACACAGCCCCCCGTGCTGCCTTCAGAGCCCCCTCCCTGCTCCCCACGGGGACCCAGCACAAAGAGGGGTGCCGAGGCTTGGGGGGGACACACAGCCCCCTCCCTGCTCCCCACGGGGACCCAGCCCCACCTGTGCCCGCAGAGCCAGCAGCTCCTGGGGGAGCGGGGCGAGCACTCTCCGCTGGAGCACGACAGCCTGATGCCGTCGGATGAGGCTGGGGACACCTCGCCCCAGCCTTGGGGGGCCACGTCCCAGCGCAGCTCCCGGCACCTGGAGGAGGAGGAGGAGTACGGGGACCCCTACCCCGACCTGTACCAGCCCCACCGGCACCACGGCAGCGGCCCCGGGACGCCGGAGCGCCCGGGAGAGCGAAACCACGACAGGAACTGGCAGCGCAGCCGGCCCTGGGCCAAGGACAGCTATTAGGGGCGGGGAGAGGGGGGGGCACGGCTGGGAACCGGCCCCCCCCCATAGCCCGGGGATCCCCCCTTCGCCCCAGCCCCGCGCTGGGGGTGCTCAGACAATCTCCCTCTCGGGGAACATCTCGGCACCGGCAGCTTCCTCGAGCCCGGCCCCCCGGGCACGTCTTCAGCCATAAGCACAGGGAGGGGGGGCCCGGCGGCCAGGATGCCCTGGGACCACCCCCCCGCAAAGTTTTGGGGGAACCTGGGGACAGCCACATGCCTTCTCCCTGCCTCAGCGTGTCCCCACCCCGCATCGCAGGCTGGCTCATTCCCCGCAGGGCAGCTGCCATGGACAGCGGGTGCCCCCTCCCCGCCAAAAAAAAGGGTAGGTAAGGGGCAGGGGGGGCAGTTTTAGCGGCGTCCCCCACCCCGAACAGACCCGAGGAAGAAGGGGAAGGTGCCTGCTCCCCCCACTCCGGGGCCTGGCCTGCCCCCTCCCCACCCCTGCATGGGACCCCCCGGGAGGAGGGGGCCGCACCACTCGCTTTGCTCTGCATCGATTCCCCCCGCCCTGGTCACCGCAGCCAAACCACCCCCACGACCCGCCCGGGATGGGGGGGCCACAGGGGGGGCTGCATGGGGTGGGGGGGCTGCTCCACGCCTGCACCCACTGCCCCAGCCCCGCCGTCCCCCTCCCCACGCTGCCGTCACCGCACGTCACCGCACAGTCCTGTAAATACGGCGCCCACCGCCCTCGGCCGGGGGGTCCCGGCGTGGGCTGAGCCCCCCCCCGGGGGCCAGCGCTGGTGGGGAGGGGGGGGCAGGGGTGAGGGCCACAGATTTGTTATAATTTCTTTTGTAGAAAGCACTGATTTCCCTGTAATTGGTTTCAGAAACACACGAGAGTGCTTGGAGGTGCCGGTGTCTGTTTCTGTGAGGTGGGGGGACACTTGGTCTGGGGGGTGGAAAGGGGACAGTGCTGAGTACCCAAAAAATGCCCTTTTGGGCACTGCTGGCTCCTGTCCCCATTAGAGGTGGCACCCAGGGACTGGGTGATGGCACCCAGGGAAGGGAGAGGACGAGGAGCCGGCGCTGGTAACGCCGCTGCTGGTTTATTCCTGCAGCCTGGAGCTTCAGCTACAAAAAACTCCCAAAAAACCCAAAGAATGAGGTGCAGACAGTTCCCAGGACAGCCCAAAAACCAGCCCCGCCCTGGCAGCAGGGAGGAACCGGCCCCCAAACAGCCTCCAGCAGCTCCTCCGCTCCATGGGGAAGGTGGGGAGGGGGACTGGGAGAACAGAGGGGATATTCCGGGACAATCCCAGCCCCAGCCTCTGCGTGTGGACAGTCCTGGCTGTGCAGTGAGCTGGGAAAAGAACGGCCACAACAGTCCTGGCAGCCCTGCTGGTCCTGTCGTCCCCGGAGAGGTGACAGAGGGGGGACAGCGGGGCCTCATGCGAAGATCGTCTCCTCCCGCCGCTTCTTGGTGAGGATGGTGCCCGGCTTGTGCTGGGCATCGGGGTGGTTGGCCAGCTCGGGGGGGCAGGAGGACACAGGGCTCTCCAGGATGGCCTGCTTGAGGTCGTAGAACACTGTGGAGTCCTCCTTGGTGAGGAAGGTGATGGCCACGCCGCTCTTCCCTGCTCGGCCTGTCCGCCCGATGCGGTGGATGTAATCTGGGAGGGAGGCAGGGGGTCAAGGAAGGGGTTTGGTGTGGGCAACACTGGGCCTGGGCATCCCCTGCACTGGGGCCAGGCACTTCGTGCAGCCCCAGTACCAGGGCTGGGCACTCCCCACAGCTCCCCAGGCAAGAGGCAGCACCAGGGTTGGGTACCCCCTGCAGCCCCCTTGGTGCCTCCCAGCGCCCTCAGTGCCCCTCCCAGCACCCTCAGTGTCCCTCCCAGTGCCCTCAGTGCCCCTCCCAGCGCCCTCAGTGCCCCTCCCAGACCCATATCCTCACCCTCGATATTCTTGGCCATGTCGTAATTGACCACCATGGAGACGTCGTGGATGTCAATGCCACGTCCGGCCACATCTGTGGCCACCAAGATGTCCTTGGCTCCAGCCTTCAGGTTGGAGAGGGCAAACTCTCTCTGCTCCTGGCCCTTCCCGCCGTGCAGGGTGCAGGCATTGTACTGTGGGACAAGGGGAGGGGTCAGCAGGGGCACATCAGGGGGTCCCCACGCAGAGACAGGAGGGGACAAGGCTCAGGATGACCCCCCAGCCCAGACTCACCCCCATCTTCTCCAGGGACTTGGCCAGCACGTCGCAGCCCTTCTTCTGGTTGACAAAGATGATGATGGGTGGGTCGAAGCCCTGTTCCAGGATGGCCAACAGCTTCTTCCTGCAGAGGAGAAGGAAGGGGAGGGACAGTTGGGCAAGGAGAGGGCCAAGAGTCACCCCCTCACCCTCAACCCCTACAGACCACCCCAGAGCCCATCCTCCCCACCTCTTCTCCGACTCGGACATGAGGAAGACCTTCTGCTCCACCCTCTCGTGGGGTTTGCCAGCAGAGCCGATGTAAACCACGGCCGGGCGCCGGAGGTAACTGCGGGCCAGGCGCTCCACTGCTGGTGGCATCGTGGCTGTGAACATCACAGTCTGTGGGGGAACAGGGCAGTGATGTCACCCACGGGGCAGTGATGTCACCCAGTGGGGCAAGAATGTTCCCCTCTTGGACAGGAACATCCCCTTGTGGGACAAAAACGTCTCCCCACAGGGCAGAAACATCCCCCCTTCATGGCACCGGAATGTCCCCTACAGGGTAGTAACATCCCACATGGGAGAAGAAAGTCTCCCCCTGGGGCAGGAACATCCCCCTGTGGAGCAAAAGCACCTCCCCAAGGGCAGGGACATCCCCCTATTATGGAGTAGGAACATCCCCCCACTGTGGGCTGGAACATGCCCCCTTTGAGGCAAGAATGTGCTCCGGGGAGCAGGAATATCCCTTGTGCTGCGGGAACATCCCCGGTGGGGCAAGAACATCCCCCCATGGGACAGTAACGCAGCTCCCTCTCCCCTCAACCCCTTCCCAAACCCCAGAATTTCCCCTCCCCACCCCCTGGACTCCCCTCAGCCCCTTGGGAACCCCACACTGCCCCCCAGACCCACCGCCCACACCCACCTGTCTGTACTTGTGCTTCCCCGACTCGAAGTTGGCCAACATCTTCTCGGGGTCCTCGGCCTCGTCGGTGTCTGGTTTCTGGTTGGTGACTGGCATGTGCTCCAGGATCTTCTGCACATCGGGCTCGAAGCCCATGTCGATCATGCGATCGGCCTCGTCCAGCACCACGTAGGTGCAGCGGCTCAGCACCAGGTACCGGTTCTCCAGCACATCAATGAGCCGGCCCGGCGTGGCAATGACGATCTGGGGGCCCAGGGAGGGGTCAGTAGGGGCAGCCCAAGGCTGAGCTGAGCCCCCCAGGACCCCACAGACCACCCCAGCTCACCTCGCAGCCCATGCGCAGGCGGAAACCCTGGTCCTCACGGGAGATGCCACCGATCACGGCCACTGTGCGGATGCCCAGGGGTTTCCCAAATTTGATGGTTTCCTCCTCAATCTGCTGGGCCAGCTCACGGGTGGGGGCCAGGATGATGGCGTAGGGCCCCTGGTCTGACTCCTCGATGCTGCAGCAGGGGAGGAGGGACAGGTGTGTCAGCCAGGGTGACACCCTGTCAGCCTGTCCTGTCCCCTCCACAATATCACCTCATCACCCCACCTCATCCCCCATCCCCCTGTCACTCCATCCTTTCCACAGTGTCACCCTGCTGCCCTGTCCCGTCTGCAGTGTCACCCTGCCACCATCACCCTGTCCCATGGGCAGAGTCCTCTGCCCTGTCCCCCCTGCAGTGTCCCTGTCCCCTCACCGGTCGATTTTGGGCAGGGTGGTGATCCACACGAGCAGTGGGATCAGGAATGCCGCCGTCTTGCCGCTGCCGGTCTCGGCTACGCCGATGATGTCCCGGTTCTGCAGCCCAATGGGGATGGCCTGGCGCTGGATCGGGGTTGGTTCCTGCCAAGGGGAGCAGGTTGGGAGCAGAACTTCTTCTCCTCCCCCTCCCCAAACCCCTGACAAACCCCTTCCCCCCACAAGCCCCATCTCATGCCCACCTTGTATCCGCACTTGTCAATGACCTCCAGGATGTGGGGGGGCAGGGAGGAGTCCTTCCAGGAACGGATGGGGTTGGGGATCTTGCCCCCCTTGGTGGTGATGCTGTAATCCTCACGGAAGATGCGCCAGTCCCTGTCTGTCATCTCGTCCAGCTTCTTCTGGGACCAGTGCCGGTCATCCCAGCGCTGCTTGGCCTCTTTCTTCCGCAGCTTCCGCAGCCGGGCCCTGGCCAGGGGGAGGGAAGGGGTGGGGAGATGGGAAAGGGGACAGGGAATAGGACTGGGCTCACCCTGTGACTTTGGAATTGTCCTGCCCACCCCACAGGACCTGCTGCATCCAAGTGCCATCCCCAGCTCTCCATCCCGGCCAAGCCAAGCCAGCCAGGACCCCACAGACCCCTCAGCACCCTCCCAGCTGCCCCCAAATCCTCACTCCTCCTGCTCCTTCTCCTCCAGTGTCCGCCTCTTCTCCATCAGGTCCCCGTAGAACCGCGACTGCTCCCTCTTCTGCTGCTTCAGGTCGATGCCTGCGATGAAGCCACGGCCCAGCAGCTGTACCTGGTGCCTCTCCTTGTACCTGGAGCAGGGTGGGAGCGTCAGGGGCTGCCCTGCACCCCTCAGGGGCACCCCCAGCCCCAGGCACACGCCACACTCACAGGGGGTTGTAATCTATGGAAGTGTCCTCAGATGCGTCCCACTCGAACACGAATTTGCGGTCGTTGAGGTGCCGCGTGCGCCGGCGCTTCTTCACCCCCCCTAGGTACCGCTCCTGTGGGACCCCAGGGTCAGTGGGATCCCCTGGACACCTCCCCAGCCCCCCAGCCTGGTCCCCAGCCCCACCTTGATGGCATGGAGCTCTTTGCTCTTGTCCTTCTCCTCCCGGATCTTCTGCCTGCCCTCCTCATCCTCAGTGCCGTTGGTCTCCCGTTCCATGCGCTCCCGGCGCTCCCGGCGCTCGCGCTCCTGGGGGTCTTCTGGGGAGCAGGGGAAGGGGCTCAGAGCCAGCATCACCCCGAGGGCTGGGTGGGAGGGGGGCTCCAGGGGGTACCCCTTACCCAGCATCTTTCTCCCCATCTCCTGGAACTGTTTCCTCTTCTTCCTCTCCTCCTCCAGCAGCCGCTGCCGCTCCTCCACCTCCTGCTGCCGCCGCCGCAGAGCCTCAGCCTCCCGCTCCGCCTTGGACAGGAACTTGGGCTGGGGTGGGAGAGAGGAAGGGTCATACCAGGCCTGGCTGCGACCCCTGCGCTCCTGAGAGTCCCTCCAGACCCCTCCACTCCCTCCCGGGGTCCCTCTGTGCCCACCCTGGGTCCCTCAGCCCTCCCTTTTCCCTCCCAGAGGCTCCCCAGCCCTCTCTGCTCCTTCTTGGGGTCCTCCAGGACTCCCAACTCCTTCACAAGCTCCCACTTGCTCCTGGGCTCTCTCTGTTCCCTCCAGAGCCCCTCAGCCTTCCCTCTTCTTTCTAGGGTCCCTCTGTCCTCCTAGGAGTTCTCCAGGCCTCTCCTCCAACAGTCCCTCTGCACCTCCTGAGTCCTCCAGCCCTCCCTCATGGGGTTCCCTCTGTGCCATTCCACATCCCCCAGCCTTCCCTGTTCCCTCCCAGGGTCCTTCTGCTCCCTCCTGGACATCCCCCAGGCCTCACCTTCTCCCTTAAGGGTCTCCACAGCTCCCAGTGCTCTCCCTGGGTCTCCCCCCTTCCCCCCTGAGTCCCACTCCCTCTTGGGGTGCCCCCAAACATCCCCAACCCTGGCACAGGGAAGAGGCTCCCGTTCCTGCTCCCACCTTGGCTTCTGCCTCTTCTTCCGCCTTTTTCTTTGCCAGCAGCTCCTCCAAGGACAGTGGCTGTGCCTGGAAGCAGGGCTAGATGTCAGCACCACCCTCAGGGCCCTGGATCCCCCTGGAGTTGTTCCCCAGGGACCTGGATCCCCCTGCAGCCACTCCCAGCTGAGACCCTCCTCACCTTCTCCTTCTTCAATGCATTCTCCTCCTCCTCCTCCGCTTTCCGTGCATCCCGATCCTTCCGGGACTTGGAGTCCTTCCCCCTGCCCGGGGACAAACTTCCCAGGAAACATAACATGGAATCAGGCACTGGACATAGCCCTGGGGGATCTCCAGTCTCTAGGGGGCTTAGGAGAGAGCAGGGACCCCCCCAAAACCCAACAGGGCCCACCTGGATCGCTTCCGATCCTTGTCCCGCCGGTGCCCATCCTTATCCCGGTCCCGCTCCTTCTTGCTCCGGTCACGGTCCCGCTCCTTGTGCCGCCGATCCCTGAGAAACTGGGATGTCACAGCACGGCCCCACCTTCCCCCAACTCTCGTGGAGCCTTCAAAGCTCCTCCCTAAAACCCCAAGGAGCCCCCTCACCTCTCCGTGGACTTGGAGCGGGACCGGGAGCGGGATCGGCTCCGTCTGCGGTCCCGGGATCGGTGTCGCTTTCGGTCCTTGGCAGGGGAGCCCTTTCGGTCCCGGTCCCGTTCCCGGTCCCTCTCTCGATCCCGGTCTGGGGAACGGGAGCGTTTCCTCTCCTCCTTCACCGGGGACGCCTCCCGGTCCTTCTTGTCCGCCAGTTCTCCGGCCATCTGTGGGGAGGGGTCAGTGGAGGGGACATGAAGGGGACCCGGGAGGGCTGGGAGACCCCACAGAGGGTGCGAGGAGGGTCGGGGGGACATAGGGAGGGAGCAGGGGTACCCCGGGGAGGCTGGGGGAGACCCTGGGAGACCCCCAGGGTGGGAGTGGGGAGGCTTTCAAGGAGCCGGGGAGGCACAGAGGGACCCCAAGAAGGACCAGGAAGAGTTGAGAAACCCGGGGGTCAGCACAGAGAGGGTCCCTGAGACCCCCAAGCCCCCCAGGAACCCTCCAGGTTGGTGTCCCCAAATCCCTGGGACCCTCTGCAGGGAGTGGGGAAGCCTTGAAGGAGCCGGGGAGGAAAAAGAAGGACCTCCAGTAGGGAGTGGGGGGACTTTGAAGGACCCGGGAGAACACAGAGGGACCCCAAGAAGGACCAGAAAGAGCTGAGGGACCTGGGGTGGGGGGCACAGAAAGACCCTCAGTAAGGAGTGGAGAGGCCTTGAAGGATCGGGGTGGGGGGGGCAAAGAGGGACCCCCAGGAGGGTGCGAGGAGATCCTGAGGGACCCAGGGAGGCAGAGAGGGACCCCCAGGAGGGTCTGGGGAGGCCTTGAAGGACCCGGGGCGGGTAAAGAGGGACTTTGAAAGGCCCGGGGAGGGACACAGAGGGACCCCAAGAAGGACCAGGAAGAGCTGAAGGACCCGGAGAGGAGGTCACAGAGGGACCCCCAGGAGGGTTTGGGGAGATCCTGAGGGACCCAGGGAGGCACAGAGGGACCCCCAGTAGGGAGTGGGGGGACTTGGAAGAACCCGAGAGGGGCACAGAGGGACCCCAAGAAGAACTAGGAAGAGCTGAAGGACCCGGGGAGGGGGGCACAGAGGGACCCCCAGGAGGGAACGCGGAGGGCCGGGGGACCCAGAGAGGGGTTGACAGAGAAGCCCCGTGAGGGCCCCGGTAGGCCCGGGGGGGGACCCGGCGCTCCAGGCCGCGCCCGCCCTGCCCACTACCGGGACTCAGCCCAGCGCGGCCTTACCGCGTCCCTGCAGCCCCCAGGCCCCGCGGGGGTCCCTCCCGGCCGTGCCCGGCCCCCCTGCCGGCCGTGCCCGGTGCCCGCTCACCGTGCCGGTGCCGGGCTCAGCGCCGCCGCTCCGCCGCCATGTCCGCGGGGCACGCCGGGACGGCGCGGGGACCACAACTCCCGGCAGGCTCTGCGCGCGGAGGGGACTACAACTCCCGGCACCCCCCGCGCCTGGGACGAAGCACCGCCGCTCGCCGCCGCGCCGCGCGATCCTTCCGCCGCACGGAGCAGCTCCCCCCGCCCAAGGAAATGAGTCCCCCCGGGTCAGTGTCCCCATGGCCCTGCGATCTCCCCCCCAAAATGCACAAGGGCACCCGGGAAAGGGTCTCTGCGCTCTATGGATCATGCCAGAAGCTTCTGTGTAGACAAATGAGTGTCGTACCCCCCATCCCCGCGTGGGTCGGGGTCTCTGAGCCCCCCACCCCAAACCCTTTCAGGGTTAGTGTCCCCAAGTCCCCCAAAACCATACAGGGACCATCCCACAGGTCAGTGTGCCCACGTCCCTGAGACCCCTAAACCTCCCAGGTCTGTGTCCCCAAGTCCCTGGGACCCCCAAACCCTCCAGGTCAGTGTCCCCAAGTCCTTGGGACCCCCAAACCCCACAGGGACCCTCCCCAGGTTGGTGTCCCCACATCCCTGGGACCCCCAAACCCCCCAGGTCAGTGTCCCCAAGTCTCTGGGACCCCCAAACCCCACAGGGACCCCCACCCCAGGTTGGTGTTCCCACATCCCTGAGACCCCCAAACCCCACAGGGACCCCCCACATCAGTGTCACCATCACCAGTGACCCCCCCCAAAAACACCCCCCCAAAACCCAACACCTCCCCAAAAACACAGGGCCAGGCAGGGCTGCACGTAGGTGGGTGTTATATTTCTGATAATAAATAAGCTTTTTAAGAACACTGACATGGAACAGAGACACCCCCCCACCCCAGACAGTCCATAAAACAGCCCCCCCAACAGCCCCAAACCCACCGGGGTCCCCCCGGGGCCAAGCAGTGGATGAGGGGTGGGAAAACAGGATGAGTCCATGGATGAGCCCCATGATGTGCCCCCCAGATCCCACAGGGACGTTCCTGGACAGTGTCCCTGTATGCCTGTGCACCCCAAACCCCACAGGGACCTCCTGGGTTGGAGTCTGTGCACCCCAAACCCCAAAGAAACCCCCCTGGGTTGGTGTCTGTGCACCCCAAACCACACAGGAACCCCACTGGGTCAGGGTCTGTGCACCCCAAACCCCAAAGGAACCCCCCTGGGTCGGTATCTGTGCACCCCAAACCCCAAAGGAACCCCCTGGGTCAGGATCTGTGTACCCCAAACCCCAAAGGGACCCCCTGGGTTGGTGTCTGTGCACCCCAAACCCCAAAGGAACCCCCCTAGGCTGGCATCCGTGCACCCCAAACCCCACAGGGACCCCATGGGCTGGTTCCTGTGCACCCCAAACCCCACAGGGACCCCTCCCAGGGCTGGGAACCAGGTGATGAGCATCTCCCCCAGACCCCCCTCCCCATGGGGCTGGCAGGGTAATGGTGTGATGGGAGGGGCAGCAGCACCCCCTCCTCCTCAGGGGGTGGGTGCAGGGCCCTGTGCAGCCCCCCCATCCCATCCCAGAGCCTCGGGGAGGGGGGGTGGGTGGGAGGGTCAGAACGGGGGTGGTGGGGGTGTCATTCCCATCCCCCCTTCACATGACGGAGCAGCTTTTTGCCTTTTCCTTCTTGAAGGTGGAGGAGATGAGCTCGGAGCGGCTGGGGAGGTGCAGGAGTCTCTTGGAGAGGCTGCGGGGGGGGCTCTGGGGGGGCTGCGAGGGGGCTCTGCTGAGGCAGAGGCTGGACACGGTCCGGAAGATGCTGTGCACACTCTTCTCCGAGGTGAAGGCTGAGCACTCCAGGTACCCCTCGGCTCCCAGCTGCCTGGCCATGGCACAGCCCTGCGAGCAGCACCCTGTGAGACCACCAGGGCCCCCAAAACCCGCTCCCCCCAGCACCCCCGGGCTCCCCCCGACCTGCTCGTAGGAGATGGGTGCCTGTTTCTGGTGTGAGAGCTCCAGGAGGGTGCTCAGGTCTGTCCTCAGGTCCGTCTTGCAGCCGATGAGCAGCACCCGCGTGTTGGGGCAATAATCCAGGATTTCTGTCTTCCACTGGGGGGTGGGGGGGTGGCTGCTGTCAGAGAGAGGGGACCCCAAAACCCTCCCCCTGTCTCTCTCCCAGGTCAGGGTCCCCACAGCCCTGAGCCCCCCAAACCCTGCAGGGGCATCCTGGAAGTGTCCCTGTGCCCCTGCACACCCCAAACCCCACAGGGACTCCCTGAATTGGTGTTCCTGCATTTCTGAGCCCCCCAAACCCCACAGAAATGCCCCAGAACAGTGTCCCTCCGTCCCTGCACACCCCAAACTCCCCAGAGACACCCATGGGTCAGTGTCATTGCATCCCCAAGACCCCCAAACCCCAGAGAGACCCTCTGGGTTCATGTCCCTGCATCCCTGAGCCCCCCAAACCCCTCAGAAACCCCCTGGATTGGTGTCCCTGCATTCCTGAGCCCCCCAAACCCCAGAGAGACTCCCTGGATTGGTGTCCCTGCATCCATTAGCCCCCCAAACCCCAGAGGGACCCTCTGAGTTGGTGTCCCTGCATCCCTGAGCCCCCCCAACCCCAGAGGGTCCCCCTGAATTGGTGTCCCTGCATCCCTGAGCCCCCCAAGCACCAGAGGGACCCTGTCCCATGGGCTGCCCCCACTCCCCCACCTTCTTGGCAGCGCTGTCGAGGGTCTCAGGGCGACTGATGTCAAAGCAGAGCAGGACAGCATCTGAGTCACTGTAGCAGAGGGGCCTCACGTTGTCATAGTAGGGAGAGCCTGGGGGAACAGGGGGTGTCACTGCCCAGCCCCCCCAAGGGGACCCAGGCAAAGGGGCACAGCCTCATTCCTGCCTGGGGCGCAGGGCACAGCTCTGGAGACCCCCAAAACAGACACAGCCCCCTCTAGAGCCCCCCAAAAGGGATAGAACCCCTTCCCACCTGGGGTGGGGGGCACAAGGCTCTAGAGCCCCCAAGTCAGACACAGACCCCACAAAAGGGACAGGGGAAGACACAGGTCTAAAGCCCCCCAAAAGGGACACAGACCACCTTCCTGCAAGCTCTAGGGACCCCAAAACAGAGCCCTCTCAAAAGGGACAGAACCCCTTTCCTGCCCGGGATGGGGGACACTTGGTTCTAGAGCCCCCAAAAGACACAGCACCCCTCCTGCCTGGGGTGGGGGCTCACAGGTCTAGAGCCCCCCCAAAAGGACAAGGGGACACAGGTCTAGAGCTCCCCCAAGCAGACACAGCCCTGCTCGAGCCTGGGGTGAGGGTTTACACGTCTAGAACCCCCCAAAAGGGACACAGATCCCTTTCTGCCCAGGGTGGGCCTTCACAACTCCAGAGCACTCCAAAACAGCCTCCCAAAAGGAACAGAGCCCCTCTCTTGCCTGGGTGAGGGACACTTGGCTATAGAGCCCCCAAAACAGAGCCCCCCAAAAGGGACACATCCCCCTCCTGCCTGCTCACAGGTTTAGAGCCCTCCAAAAGAGACACAGACCCCCTCCTGCCTGGGATGGGGGCTCACAATTCTAGAAACCCCTCAAAAGAGACAGAGCCCCCCCCAAAAGGGATGGAGGGCCACACAGACCTACAGCCCCCAAAACAGACAGAGCCCCCCCAAGACACAGAGCCCCTCTCCTGCTCACGATGGAGGGCACAGCTCTAGAGCCCCCCAAAAGGGATGGAAAGACACAGAGCTCTAGAGCCCCCCAGAAGGGACAGGGGGACACACGGCTCTAGGGACCCCCAAAACGAACACAGCCCCCCAGAAGGGACAGGGGGACACACGGCTCCAGAGATCCCCAAAACACAAACAGCCCCCCAAAAGGGACAGGGGGACACACAGCTCTAGAGCCCCACAAAACATGCACAGTCCCCCAAAAGTGATAGAGGGACACAGAGCTCTAGAGCCCCCCAAAAGGG
>JAWWEW010000069.1:1596539-1608061 GCA_035583185.1 Anabacerthia variegaticeps
CCGCAGCCCCCCCCCTTTCCCGCATCCCCCCGCACCGCAGCACCTGGTGCCGGTGCCGGTGCCGGTGCCGCCCCCGCCGCCGCTGACTCTGCACCGCTCCCGCCGCCGGAAGCGGAGGCCCCGATCGCGCCGATCTCGCGAGAGAGCCCGGCGTGTCCCTGTCCCCCCCCCCGCACCGATCACGCCGCCCCGCACCGAGACCGCCACCCCCAACCCCCCCCCGACCCGCCCGGACCCCGCCCCGGCACCGGGGAAGGGGAAGGGGGGGGGGCGCCATGGCGAGAGCGGTGATGGATCACCATGGCAACGGATGCAGCAGTGCGGGGGGGGGTGGGGGGGGGTCCTGGGGGGTCGTTCCCGGTCTCCTCTCACCGTGCGACCACTCCTTTATTATTTTTGGGGAGGGGGTATCGGGACCCGCAGTGGGGGTCGGGATGGGGGTCGCGGTGCCGCCCCCGCCGTGCGCACCGGGGGCCAGAACCCCGTGTCCTGTACTTCACCGGGGGGGCGGGGACCCCAAAATGTCACGGAGGTCCCAAGGATGCTCCCCGCCCCCCCTGCCCCGGGACACGCTGATCCCCCACCCCGCACTGTCCCGGTACCGGCAAGCCCCGAGGCCGTCCCGGTGTGAGCACCGGGCAGGGACTGACAGCGTGTTGGGGGGACCCCCGTGTCCCCCTCCACGTCTGTATGTCCCCGTTGTCCGTCTGTCCGTCCGTCCCTCCTCCGTGCGACGGGACGGAAGGGGCGCCCCCCGCCCTCGGGCAGGTACCGGCGGCCGCACCGGGGGCACCGGCAGCACCGACAGACCCGACGGCTGCGGGAACAGCTCCACCGACACCCCGGGGCTGCGGGGGATTCTCGAGCATCGTCCCTCGGGCTGCAGCAGAGTCGATGCGGGGCAACGGGGGCTCGGGGCAGCGGGCAGGGGGTGCGGGGGGTCCGGAGGTCCCGGAGGGTCCCGGGATGGAAAGGGGGAGGCTGGGGCTGTGTTTGGACCCCGCCGCTGGTGGCACAGCCCCGGGCAGGGCCCTTTCGGCCGCACCCCGGGGCCTCCCCGCGGCCGCTGACCTCAGCCCCGGGAGCCCCGACGGGGCGGCGGCCTGAGGGCGCGGACACGGCCCGGCCCGGCCGGGAACCGGGGCGCGGGGGGGCGGGAGCGCCGTCCTGGATCAGACCCCGGGGCGGCCCCGGGCCCCTCCCGGGCCGGGGGAGGGGGTGCTGGGGGGTGTCCGGTGCGAGCCCCCCGCCGCCGTCCCGGGCTTTGTCCGTCCTTGAATTGAAGTGAGGAGCGGCGGCCCCGGGCCGTGACGGGAGAGCGGGGCTAATCCGGCCCCGCATGACTGGTCCGGGGAAACCGCGGCGGGGGGATTACCCACTCTGACCCCCGCCCCAACGGAGGGCTCAGCTCAGCCCCCCCGGCCTGCCCGGCCCCGCACCGGGGACTTCACACCCCCCTACACCCGGCCCGGGGACGGCGGGGGCAGAGCCTTATCCCAACCGAGACCGGGCCAGCACCGGCCCTGCGTGACCGTGTCCTGGTCGTGGGCACGTCAGGCTGCCCCCCACTGCGACAGGGCACCCCCTGCCCTTCATTTCTCCATCCCTCCATCCCTCCCGTCCATCCCTCCCTCTGACACCCGGTACCGGCCCAGACTGGGGCATCCCGGGGCATCGGGAGCCGTGCGGGGCCGTGTCGCGCCCACGCGGGTTGTACACCATGGGTGTCCACGGGCACGTTCACGAGTGGCGAGGGATGCTGCCGTCCTGTCGCGCCGGGCACGGACCGGGACGAGAGAGGGATCCGGGGGCTCCGGACCGGCACCAGCGCAGCCCGGATGGTCCCACGTCCCGGGGGGCCGCATGTCGTGTACCCCGCAAAACTGGTGGCCCCGGGACGGCGTTCCCGGGCTGTCCCGGGACTGTCCCGTGCGCCCCGGGGTGTCCCGGGACATCCTGTCACTCCACCCGCCCCGTGCACCCCGCGCTGTCCCGGGAGATCCCGGGCTATCCCAGTTCCCCTCTCCCTCCGTACGCCCGGAGCCATCCCGGGCTATTCCGGGACCGGCTCCTCTTTGCGCCGGGAGCTGTCGGGGCCGTGCCGAGCTCCCTCCGCCGGTGCCGGTGCCGGTGGAGCGTGTGCGCCGGGCGGCGGGGAGGGCGGGGGGCGGCAGCCGGGGGCTCTGGGCACGGGGCCGGGGCGCAGCCACCCGCCGGGCTAATCCGGCCCGTGACGGACAGCCCCGGCGCCGCCGCTCCCGCCGCCCCGTAAGAGGTGCCGCGGCTCCGCCGCTCCCCATTGTTAGGGCGAGGACGCGGGGAGGCCCCGCGCGGCGGGACCGGCCCACGGGGACCCTCCGCGCCGCCCCTATAAGAGGGAAGGGGCTGGAAGATGCTCCCGGGTGCTGAGCGCTGCGCACCCGCCGCGCCGAGCCGAGTCCAGCCGGGCCGCCTCCCCGGGGGAGCCGCCGGCACCGAGCACCGGGCCACCGGCACCGGGTCCCACGGGCGGACCGCCGAGAACCGGCACCGGTACCGACAACCGGGTGCCGCGCCCGGACTGCCGAGCACCGGGCGCAGAGCACCGGGTCTCCGGCGGCGGCACCGAGCACGGAGCACCCCACGCCGCGCTCCAGGGACTGGGCAGGGAGCGCCGGGCACCGCACCCCCGACGCCGCGCCCCGGCCACCGGCTGCGCCCCGGTGCCGGTGCCGGTGCCGGCCCGCCCGCCCGGCGCTCCCCGCGTCCCACTGCGGCCGTCCTCATCTCGGAGCCGCCCCGCGCGTCCGGAAACACGCGTGGATGTAGCGGCCGGGCCGGGGGCTCCGCGGCACCATAAATACCGGGACGGCCGCTCGCCCGCGCACTCTGCCGGGGCTCCCGGGGCCGGAGCCATGCGCGCGGCCGCGCTGGGGCTGGCGCTCCGGGCACTCTGGGCTCTGGCCCTCTCCTCCCTCTCCAACACGCTGGCGGTGAACAACAGTGGGCGGTGGTGGTGAGTCCGACAGCACCGGCACCGGTACCGGAACCGGGCAGTGGGGTGGGAGAGCGGGGATGGTGCTGGCGTGGTGGCAGCTGTCCTGTACCAAGGAACGGGGTGTCCCATGTCGGGGGACACAGGGCTGCGAGCCCCGGGCGGGATCCCTGTGGGGGATACCCGGGGAGGAGGATGCTCCTGTAGTGTGGAGGAGTCCCCTGGGACGTTGAGGTGAGGAGGGAGGTGCCGGGGACCGCCCGCTGGTGGTCACCATCCCCACCTGTGCCGCAGGGGCATCATCAACGTGGCCTCGTCCACCAACCTGCTGACGGACTCCAAGAACGTGCAGCTGGTGCTGGACCCCAGCCTGCAGCTGCTGAGCCGCAAGCAGCGCAAGCTGATCCGGCAGAACCCCGGCATCCTGCACAGCGTCAGCTCCGGCCTCCAGACTGCCATCAAGGAGTGCAAGTGGCAGTTCCGCAACCGCCGCTGGAACTGTCCCACCTCCCAGGGCCCCAACATCTTCGGCAAGATCGTCAACCGGGGTGAGGCTGCGGGGCTGTGTGGGGGTCCCCGGACCCTCTCTGTGCACCCCCGAGCTGGGATGCCCGGCAAAGTGCTCCTGGTGTGCCATAGGGCATCACCAACCTGTTGCGGTGGAGGGTTGGGGGTGCTGGTGGGTGCCCCCTCCCCACCCTGGCAGCGCCCTGAGGCCCCACTCCCCTCCACAGGCTGCCGGGAGACAGCGTTCATCTTCGCCATCACCAGTGCCGGTGTGACACACTCGGTGGCCCGGTCGTGCTCGGAGGGGTCCATCGAGTCCTGCACCTGTGACTACCGGCGCCGTGGCCCCGGTGGGCCCGACTGGCACTGGGGGGGCTGCAGTGACAACATCGACTTTGGGCGCCTCTTCGGGAGGGAGTTTGTGGACTCCAGCGAGAAGGGCCGAGACCTGCGTTTCCTCATGAACCTGCACAACAACGAGGCCGGGCGCATGGTGAGGGCACCAGGAGTATGGTGAGGGCACTGGGGGCTGCAGGCAGCGCTGGTGTGGGCCCAGGGATGGGCACGGCCACCGAGACCCCCCGCTCGTCCCCAGGTGTGGGTTGGGAACTGCCAGAGAAGGGTTTCCCACTTGGCTTTGGGAGGCATGACGTGATGCTGTGGGGCAGTGGGGTGCGGGAGCACGGTGGTCCCTGGGAAAGCCTGGGAAGCCTGGGGAGGCTTCCAGGCTGCTCACAGCACCCCAAACCCCCTCTTCCTTCCAGACGGTCTTCTCGGAGATGCGCCAGGAGTGCAAGTGCCACGGCATGTCGGGCTCCTGCACCGTCCGCACCTGCTGGATGCGCCTGCCCACCTTCCGTGCTGTGGGCGACGTCCTGAAGGATCGCTTCGACGGCGCTTCCCGCGTCATCTACGGCAACAAGGGCAGCAACCGGGCGTCGCGGGTGGAGCTGCACCACCTGGAGCCCGAGAACCCGGCCCACAAGCCCCCCTCGCCCCACGACCTCGTCTACTTCGAGAAATCGCCCAATTTCTGCACGTACAGCGGGAAGACGGGCACGGCGGGCACGGCCGGGCGGTTCTGCAACAGCTCCTCGCCGGGGCTGGACGGGTGCGAGCTGCTGTGCTGCGGGCGCGGGTACCGCACACGCACCCAGCGCGTCACCGAGCGCTGCAACTGCACCTTCCACTGGTGCTGCCACGTCAGCTGCCTCAACTGCACCAACACCCAGGTGCTGCACGAGTGTCTGTGACCCACACCCCCCCCGGGACCACCCTGCCCAGCCCCGGAGGGGGTCTGTGCCACACACTCCCCATGACGGGAGCCCGGCTGGATTGAAGGCGACCGTGGGTGGGGGTATGGATGTGCCCCAGGGACCCCCATCCTGCCAAAGGTGGGGTCGGTGCCACGCACCTTCCGGGCCACCCCCCGACTCCACGGGGTCCCCTTCTCGCTGTAAATAAAATATTTATTGTGGACGGTTTGATGCCGTCGCTCCCTCCCCGCTTCGCTGGCCCCAGGCCCTGTTTTTTATAATTAAAGATAATAATAATTAATAATAATTAATAATAATGATGCTTTGTTACAGGTGTCACTGATAGACTTTAGAGAAGAATAAAGGATATATTTTTATCAGTCCTGCCCTGATTCGTGTCTGGGGGGGCTGGGGAAGGGAGGGGACAAATTGCGAGGGGGACACCAGTGTTCCCCAAACTGTGAGGTCTGATGCCCATGTCCGTCTGCCCATCCATCACCTCTCCATGCCCTCACCTCCCCACTCCGTGTCCATCACCCCCTCCAGCCGCTGACTGTCCACCCTTCTCCTCCTTCCCTCCCCTCTCCGCCATCCCCTCCCCACAGATCCCCTTCTTTCTCCCGCTGTGCCCGTCTCCAGCCCAGCCATCCCGGCCGGTCCATCCCCAGGGCTGGGGCGCCCATCACCATGGCATCTGGGCTGCGGCATCTCCGGCGCTGGAATTTGCCGGGGCGACGGGGCTGGTGCCGTCGAGGCCGGGCGTTGGGAGCGGCCCCGGGAGGTACAAGACGGCAGACAGGGAATGAGCATCGTCCATCACCGCTCCCGGCCGGAGCTGACGGCTCCCCTCGGCTCCGGGGGAGGAGGGGGGCCGGGGAGGGCACCGGGGTTACTGGGGAGGGGCCATAGGGGTCGGCGATGGCCACTGGCCCCCCACACAGCCCCACATCCATGCGTGGGGTCTGGCCACAGCCAGAGAAAGGCTGTGGCAAAGGTGGGGAGCAGTTCTGTGACTGGCAGGTGTCCTGCTGGCATACATCCCTGGGATGGGCATCCCTTTGGGAGAGGCTTCCTTCCGAGATGGGCATCCCACCGAGACAGGCACTCCCTTGGGACGAGCATCTCACTGGAGTGTGCATCCCCCTGGGATGGGAATCCTGCGTGCAGGACATCCCCCTGGGATGTGTTTTCCCCTGGGCTAGACATCCCACGGGGGTGGGCATAGCCCCAGGACGGGTATCCTTGGGGAGGGCATCACTCTGGGACAGGTATCCCACTGGGATGGGATTCCCACCAGGGTGGGTATCCCCTGAGACAGGAATCCCCGGGGTTGGCACAGAGCCCATATGCCCCCCCCCATGTGATGTCACACCTTGGGGACCTCACAACCTCTGTCCCCGCGTCCTGGGGACCTCCAGCCCGGTGCCCACCTGCCACGGGGGTCCCCGCAGCCCGGGCTGCCCTCCGGAGCCGGGAACCTCGCGGGGCCCCCGGGGCTCCACCGCATCAAAGGCTGCGGGATGACGCTGCCACCACCCGAAATATCCCGCGGAGCCGATAGTGGAAAAGTTGATGTTTAGACGCAGAGGACGGGGGGGGGGGAAAAACACCCCGGGGGCCTCTGCTGCCCGCGCCAAGGTCAAAACACAGCCCAGCGTGGGGAATAAAATACCGAAATGCGAGGAAAACGCCTGGAAAGGAACACAGCCCGAAATAACCCTCCGAGCATCTCCCGCCTGCCGGGTTATCTGCCTGCTAAATTCTGCTCCTGCTCCGGCATGAAAATAACCTGTTTTCCTGCGGTAGGAGTCAGGAATATAGATAATGACATTCTTATAAGTCACCTCTGTTACTCAGCTTTTCCTGCGTGTCAGTGACCGCCGGGCACCTCGGGCAGCCGTGACCCCCGGGTGGGCAGGGGCACCCCGGGTGCAGGACACAGACCTCCCTGGCTTGGACAAATACTCCTGGGTGCTGGAAATAGCTGCTGTGGGCCGGCAGAGGGACAGGGACAGGCAGAGGGACAGGGACAGGGCGGTCCCAGCCCACACCAGGCTGTCACATCTGGGAAGCTGGGTAACAGCTGGATGGTGGCCACAAGCTGGGCCTGATGAGGGCTGGGACACCCCCCAGCAGGGATGGGATACAGAGAGGCTCTGCCTGGGGGCGGGGGGGGACAGTTGGACAAAGTGCCCAGGGGGTGCAGGACAGAGGGACAGGGATGCTCCCAGAGGTGCAGGACAGAGAGGTGGTGTCATTCCCAGAAATGCAGGACAGACAGACAGGATGGCACACAGAGGTGCAGGACAGAGGGACAGAGCGATGCCCAGAGAAGCAGGACAGAGGGATGATGTCATTCCCAGAGGTGCTGGCCAGAAGGATAGGACAGTCCCAGCAGTTCAGGATAGAGCGTTGGTGTCATTCCCAGAAGTACAGGACAGAAGGACAGGACAGTGCCCAGAAGTGCAGGACGAAGCAATGGGAGAGCACCCAGAGGTTCAGGACAGACAGACAGACCTGTGCCCACCTGCACTGCCTGTGTGGTGTCCCCATCCCACCTGCAGGACCGTCCCCAACCCATGCCGGCCCCACCAGCAGCGGCACAGCCCCGTCCCGGCTCCCCTCGCCTCCGGTCGGCGCGGACCCTCGTCCCGCCCGCTCCCGGCTTGTCCGGCCGCCCCCTCCCATCCGCCGCATTCCTCCGGCGCGGGGCCAACGCGCCCAGCAACGGTGGCAGAGCTGGCCTCTAATCCCCGGGCATGCCAGCCCCGGGGGGACCGTCGCCGTCACCCACTCCCTGATAGGTGACCAATGCCCGAGACGAACAATTAGGGACAAAGCGGAGCCGCCGGGGGCTAACGCCGGCCTTCACGGGTGCCTTGTGCGGCATTCGGCGGGTTTAATGAATTGTCCATCAATCCTTTCAGCTCCGCTCGCCCGGGCTGGATTAATCTGAGAAGCCGCAGTGGGGAAGGAGCCGCTAAGCCTGTATTTATTACTCTGCCATTGTAACTAATTGAGGTAATTATCTGTGACTCCAACCCCGCGCAACAATGCCGCATTCACCGGACCCTTCCCACCGGCTCCTCGCGCGGCCTGGGAGAGCCGGCACCGCGGGCAGGATGCAGGGACACAGCGGGGATGGTGGCATGGGGATGGCCAGGGATGTGGCATGGCTGGCACCACCTGTTAACCAGGTGACACCACGCTGTGGGGACACGGACAGTGCTGAGGGCACCTGTGGGGCCTGGCATGGGCAGTGCCAGCTGCACACGCGGGTCGTGGCTCTGCCAGGACACCGACAGCACCAGCACGTGCATAACCACAGATCGTGGGACACCATGTCACCAGTGACACAGGAGAGTCATGGCTCCCTTGGGACATCACTGCCACCAGTGCCACGCCACGGTCACAGCTCTCTGTGGACACAGCCAGCACATACATGGACACTGCTGCTGGGGACAGCACCAGTTACCACCAGTGACACACAGGGGTCATGACTCTCTGGGGACAGCACCAGTATGTACTTGGGGCACGGATCTCTGGGGACATCACTGTCACCCGTGACATGGTTGGGTCGTGGCTCTCAGACTCCACCAGTATCCATGACACACGTGGGTCACAGTTCCCTGGGAACACGGCCAGCGCTGGCACATACAGGACCACAGCTCTCTGGGGACCATGCCAGCACCGGTGACACACGTGGGCCATGGTTTTGGGGACACCGACACATACATGGCCATAACACGGTGACACACGTGGGTCACGACTCCCTGGGGATATCAGTCCCTAGGTGACACCGCCAGCCCCGGTGACACACGAGGGTCAGTCACTCGGGAACACCACCGTCACCGGTGACACACGGCGCTGTCGTGACTCTCAGACAGCACCTGCACCGGTGACACACGTGGCTCGCGGTTCCCTGGGGACACCGGCCCCGGTGCCGGGGAAGGACCCGGTGCCCCCCGGGGCCCCCCGGGGCCGTCGGTCACCGGCTGCGCGGCGACATCTGGCGGCCTTGGGCCACACCGCGCCCCGGTCCGGGGGCACCGGTACCGGGGGGACCCCCGGTCCCACGAATGGGCACCCCACGGGCTGAGAGCGAGCCCCAGTCCCCGCGGGGACCCCGGGCTGCGGCGGGTTTGGGGGGCGACTGGTGGCCGGGGGGTGCCGGGGGGGCGGTGCTGGCGCCGGCGCTGCCCGAATTAGAAGGTGATTTTCCCGGCGGGGAGCGGGTTTGGGCAGGAGCTGATCCCACGGGAGGGGCCGCGCCGCTGCCCCCGCGTCTGGGACACCCCGCGCCACGCCGGGCAGGGCGCCGAGCCGTGACGTGCTGTGCCGAGCCATGCCAGGCTATGCCACTCTGTGCCAGGCTGCAGAGAGCTGTGCTGGGCTGTTAAGGGCTTTGCCAAGCTGTGCTGAGCCGGGCTGTGTTGTGCCAAGCTGAGCCGTGCCAGGCTATATCAGTCTGTGCCAAGATGTGCCAAGGGGTGATGTGCTGTGCCAAGCAGGCTGGGCCGAGCTCTTCTGGGCTGTTGTGGGCTTTGTCAAGCTGTGCCGAGCCATGCCAGGCTGTATCAGGCTGTGCCAAGCTCTGCCAGGCTGTGCTGAGCTGTTCTGGGCTTTGCCAAGCTGTGCTGAGCTGTGCTGAGCCATGCCGGGCTCTTGTGCCATGGTGAGCCATGCCAAGCTGTGCCAGGCTATACCAGGCTGTGCCAAGCTCTGCCAAGCTGTGCTGGACATGCTCTTGTGCCATGGTGAGCCATGCCAAGCTGTGCCAGGCTATACCAGGCTGTGCCAAGCTCTGCCAGGCTGTGCTGAGCTGTTCTGGGCTTTGCCAAGCTGTGCTGGGCTGTGCTGAGCCATGCCGGGCTCTTGTGCCACGGTGAGCCATGCCAAGCTGTGCCAGGCTATACCAGGCTGTGCCAAGGTGTGCTGAGCTGTGCCGGGTCATACCAAGACGTGCTGTGCCATGCCAGGCCATGCCAGACTGAACTGTGCCGTGCCAATCTGCGACAAGCCATGTGGACCACGCTGCACCGTGCCAGCCATCCTGTGCCGTGCCAAGCTGTGCCAGGTGCCACTGTAGCTGGTGTGGCTGTGCTGAGGTCACCGTCGGGGCTCGGGTCAGGCCCAGGTGTGGGACGTGCCAGGACGGGGGACACATGGGGTGACGTGGCCCTGGGGGTGCCCCCCCGGCCACCCGGGTCCCCCCGGCTGCGCCGCTGCCCCGCGCTGTGACCTCCGGGCCGGTGTCACCGGGATAATGACAGGGTCGCTCAGGGGGGCGGGGGAGGAGCCGGTTTTAAATAACGTGCAAATTGGACACGATATTTGTGCGGTTTCCTGGGGCCGGGGGGATCCTCCCCCCCAGCAGCGTGACTAAGAGGTGGTGGCCGCTCAGGGGGGGGGACTGTCCCCCCTGGGTGAGTCACTCGGGGTCCCCCCCCGGCCGTGACGTGGGGTCGGTGGCCGAGGGCCAGACCTGCTGCACTCACCTACTCATTACAGGGGACACGGAGGAGGGTGGCACGTCCCACCCGTGGTGTGACGCGATGCGGTGCCCGACGGGATGCCCGGGGCCTCTGGCTGACCCCAGCACCGCGGTGGGGCAGGGGGGTCTGGACATCTGGGTCCTCATGGGGGGCCTCCAGAGACCTGGTCCTGGCTGAGGGGGGGCTGGGGTTCAGGGGGGTCACCAGGGTCCTTGCTGCGGTGGGGTGGGGGTGCAGGGGCGTCACCGGGTCCTTGCTGGGGTGAGTAGGGGGTGCAGGGGGGCATACCCTGGTCCCTGTTTGGGTGGGTGGGTGGATGGGTGTGCAGGAGGACCTGAATAGGGTGATGACCCCCCTGACCCCTCACCACGCACACACACAGGGGCAAGAGGTGGCACATGGGGATCCCGCAGCCTTTATTGGGGTCAGCCCATGGGAGCTCCAGCCCTGAGCCCCGCCCCCAGGACCACACCCCTCCAAGCCACACCCCCGACGGCCACACCCAGTCAAACCCCACCCCCGAGGTGCCACACCCCACCAAGCCCTGCCCCTCAGGCACGTGTGGGGCTGGCGGGGCCCAGGGGGGCTCCGGTGCTCTCCAGGCTGCTGCTGCTGCTGCTGTAGGCGCGGGGGTCTCTGCAGAGCTGCCGCCGGGACCCCCCTGTGCTCCCCTCGGCCTCGGAGTCGGAGTCGGGCGCCGTGTGCCGACGGATGCGGGACACAGCCTCTCGCAGAGCCTGGGCATACAGGACCGGCCGCCGCGGAGGGGGCCGCCCCCGGGGACCCCCACAGCCCCCCGGGCTCTGCCACGGGCTGTGGGGGCTGCTGGTGGGCTCCCGGGGGGGCGAGGGCGCTGCCGGCGGGGTGAGACCCCCGGGGGGTGCAGGGGGACTGCAGGGAGGGGTGGTGGGTCCTGGGGACCCTCCGGCATAGCGAACCTGCTGCCGCTGCGGGGGGGGCACGTACTGCGCCCGGACCACCACGCGGGTGGCATCGATGAGGACGTGCCCCCCCGACCCCCGCCGCCCCCTCCCACGCCCCGGGACCCGATCCCGGCCGCCCACCGCCCGCGGCAGCGTCTGGCAGTGCCGGGGGGTGCCAGCCCCCGCCGGGCATGGCTGCATCCCTCGGGGCCGCCGGTGCTTGGCCTCGGTGGCCGCCCGGGGCAGCGTGTGGCTCCAGCCCCCCGGCACAGCCCCCCGGGCCCGGGGTGCCGGGGGGGGGCTGCGGGGTCCCCGGTGGGGCCGGAGCTGCAGGGTGCGGTGGGGACCGTCGTAGGCAGGGGGGGAG
>JAWWEW010000069.1:1613435-1629907 GCA_035583185.1 Anabacerthia variegaticeps
GGCAAACACGCACAGACGTGGGGTCCCTGGGGGACTGGGGGGACATGGACACACATGGGGGTCTCTGGGGATTTGGGGGGACAAGAACACACATGAGGTTCCCTGGGGGAACATGGACACAAATGGGGGTCCCTGACGGTTTGGGGAGACACACAGGGGGATCCCCTAGGGGAGGGAGGTGGGACATGGGGGGGGGTCCCCGGTTAAAGGGGGGTCAGCCCAGTGGGGTCATCACTGAGTGAGGGGGCTACGGGAAGAGGGGGGACACATGGTGGGGACCCCAACGTGGGGCAGAGAGACCACCCGGAGATACCGGGGCAGGGGGACACGGCGTGGGGGGCACGGACCCCCCCGAGCCAGGTTGGGACCCTCGTGTCCCCTCTGCCAGGGCTGTCCCCGGGCTGTCCCTGCCTCCAGACCCACCCCCAGGAGGGACGAGGCGACCTCGGCTTCTCACGCGCTTTATTTAAAATAACATCCAGTGGTTCCGGTATTGGTAAAAACGGGATTTCTACACGCCCCGGCCTATGTACAGCTCTGAAAGTTAAATTTCTCGTATATTTTTCTGTTAAAACTTTCTCATCCCCCCCCACTCGCGCTTTTTTTTTTTGTGTTTTTTTTATTCTTTTTTGTCTGGGTTTGTTTCATTTTTTTTATTTTTTTTTAAATTTTTTTTTAATTTTCTTTTTTTTAAACATTTTTACCTTAAATCGGGTTTGTTTGATTTTTTTTTCCTTTTTTTTTTTTTTTTTTTTTTTGCAGCTTTGATGATTTGCGGAAGCAGCTTTTTTTTTTTTTTTTTAAAGATCAGCCCCGGCCCAACCCTGCGCCGGGGTGAGGAGGGGGCACCACCCCCGTGAGCCCCCCCCCCTTTCTCTGCACCCCAAGGTGGGGCTCAGACCACCCCTCCCCACACAGGAACAGGAGGGTCCACCCCCTTCCCGCGCCGTGTTTGTGCGTTAAGAGATCCCGGCGCCCCTCGGGGTCCTCCCCCAGGTTGGGTGGGGGGCAGGTGGGGACCCCGTGGGGGCCGCAGCCGGCGCAGGGGGGGGGGTCCGGGGGTGTAATGCCCACTCGCTGCTTCCCTCTCCGAGGCCGCCCCTGCCTGGCAGGAGGTTCCAGACCGACCCCCTCCCCACCCCCAAACACCTCCTCCTCGGAGATTGGGTTTTTAAAAAAAAAAAAACCCCACGCTTTTTGCCCCTGCACCCCAAATCTCAGCCCAGCAGAGCACAAAGAGCCCCCCCCCCCCCGTCTAGTATATACAATATAAGGTATAAATAGATAACTAACCTTCCACCCCTGTGCCGATGGCGCCCACGTGCAGCCCTGGCCATGGGGGCTGTGGGCGAGCAGGGGGGGCCCCCACCCTGCCCCTCCAGCCCCCCCAGCCGTGGGGGCCACACGTGCGAGAAGGGGGGGGTCCCACCCCGCCCCTCCAGCCCCCCCCCAGAGCTGGGGGAGCGGGTCTGGCCCCCCCATCCCCACCCCACACCTTGGCACCTCCGCGGCTGAGACCTCCTGGGGAAGGGGGTAGGATGAGGAGGGGGTGTCCCCGTGTCCCCCCCCACTCCAAGGGGTCCCGGCAAGGGGGCTCCGGCAGCCACATCTGAGGAGGGGGACGGGAGGGAAGCCACATCCTCTGGAGCCCAAGGGAAAGACGCCCCTCCGAGGTTGGGGGGGCTGGGTTTGGGGGAGGTGGTGTTGGTGGGAGGAGGGGGGCTCACATTTAAAAACAACAACAAATAAAAGAAACAAATCTAACACTTAAAATGAGGTAGGTTTGGGTGCAGAAGCTCCTTGTGTCTGCCGGGGTCTTGGCCTCATCCCGCCGCCGCTCCGGGGTCTCGTCCACACGCACAAACAAAAAGAGATCAAAGGAACCGAGCGAGCTCTGGCCGCCCTGTGGGGCAGGACAGAGCCCGGATTGTCGAGCTCAAGGAGTCTGTGTTACCTTGGTAATTAGCGAGCAAATATTATTAGTTTCTAAAAAAAAAACAAAAAAAAAAAACCAACAAAAAAAAGAAAACAAAAAAACAACCAAAACAAAAAACAGGAAAAAAAACAACAACCCCCGAAAAAAAAAAATTTAAAATAAAATAGAATAAAATAATCGTTATATCCGGGCCGGCTCCGCGCGCTGGGCCCGGTGCTGCTCCCCCGTGGCTCCCCCACGAGGGAGGTGGGTAGGGGGAAAAAGGGGGGGTTTCCGAGCCCCCCACTCCGTTATTTTTTCTTTTTTTTTTTGTTTTTTTTTCCTCGCAGGACGAAGCAAAGAAAACCCTGAGTTGCCAGTTCGTCCGTCCGTCCGTCCCGCTCGGGCAGGGCCGGCGGCGCCGCGGCCGCTCTCCCTCCGTGCCCGGCCGCCCCTGGCACCTCCCGTGGCCCCCAGGGGGGGCTTGGTGAGGCCTCCGAGGCGGGGGTGGCGGCCCCCAGCCCCTTTTTTCCCAGCTAGTTCATCCACTTCCTGCAATTCCAGGCTCCACAGTGGCAGGGGATCTTGTGCTGATCGTCCTCGAAGTCGAACTGGTAGTCGTAGGTGAGCTGAGGGGGAGGGTGGGGAGTCACCCACGGCACAGAGCTTGGCCCTGCCACCTCCAGCCACCCCCTCCCGGCCCCCTCTGCCCCCGCAGCACCCCCTTGAGCCCCCCACTGACCTCCTCCCCCTTGGGGATGCGCCGGCTGGAGATGATGATGATCTTGTCCTCCTTGTCGAAGGTCACGACTTCGGCCACACAGTTCGGGGCACACGAGTGGTTGATGTACCTGGTGAAGGGAGGGGGGTCAGTGCCAAGCCAGGGACAGGAGAGTTGGACACCACAGCTCCCTCTGGGGGGATCCCACCACCCCAAAATCCCCCCTGTGCTCACCTGGCCGGGCCCCCCGTCAGTGTGGCGTCAATGACGTGCTCGTTGTTGATGCGGAACATGTAGATGCCACGGTTCTGCCATGGGGGACAAGAGGGTGTTGGGGGGTGCACCGAGGTCCCCACATCCCACCTGAGACCCTCATGTCTCACCAGAGTCACCAACATCCCACCTGAGCTCCCAACATCCCATCTGAGACCCTCCACATCCCACTTGAGCCTCAACATCCCATTTGAGCTGCTCCATGTCACACCCAAGTCCCCCCACATCCTACCAGAACTTCCAGTGTCCCACCTGAGTCCTTCCCTATGCTGACCCAGTCACTCCACATCCCACCAGAGCCCCCAGTATTTCACCCCAGTTCCTCTACATTCTGACCAACTCCCTCCATGTCCCACCAGAGCCCCCAGGATCCCATCTGAGCTTCCAATGTCCCTCCACATCCTGACTTGAGTCACTCCACACCCCACCAGAGCCCTCAATGTCCCACCCAAGTCCCCCCACATCCCACCAGAGCCCCACCTGCTCCTCGTAGATCTTCTCCCTCCTGTTGGCCACCTCGTTGCGGATGATGGTGCCGATGTACTCGATGACCATTGTGTGCTTCTCGATGTCCTTGGCCGCGTAGAGCCCCAGCCCTTGGATGCGGGACCGCGCCAGGTACACGTTGTTCTTCCACTCCGTCTTCAGGCGCCGGTACTGGGAGGACTTGGAGTGCACGAACTGTTTGCTGTAGGGCGTGTTGGTCTCGCCCGTGAACGTGCTCTGGTAGGCCTTGGACATGCTTGTGCTGTTCAGGGTGTGGGGCCTGCCAGGGTGGGATGAGAGGGGTCAGAGCTGAGGGATCCCAGCCTTCCTGGTGGATCCCAGCTCTCCCGGTGGATCCCAGCCTCGCTTACCTCTTGTAATGGGTGAGGATCTTGGGCTCAGAGCGGGCGCAGCCGGTGGGGTTGATCATCAGTGGCAGCTCCATCAGGGGATGGCGCCCATAGCGGAACAGGTAGTTCTGGCAGCTCTCGACACCCGGCAGCTGCCAAGGGGACACAGAGGGACCGTGGGTTGAGTGGCAGCACTAGTGCGGCCACCAGACCCTTCCCCAGCAGGGCTGACCCCCAGTGTGGAGGAGAGACCCCCCCATACTCCCAGGGACCTACCGACTCGGCGATGCGCAGCACCGCGTGCACCGTGAGGCCGAAGAGCTCCTCGCCCTTCAGGTACTCAGGGAAGAGCCGCAGCATGTCAGCCTCCTTCCTCATCATCGCCACCGGCTCGATGATCCGGTTCCAGACGGCTGCCAAGGGAAGGAAGGACCACAGCATTAATCAGGTTGGAAAAGAGCTCTGAGATCACCGAGTCCAACCTTTGACCATTCACCCTGTCAACCAGACCAGAGCATTGAGTGCCACATGTTGGAGTTGGGGACCCCCCAGCTCGAGTCACCTCCCATCAACACATCCCCTGTTGCGTTCTGGTGTGGCTTGACCACTGGGACAGTGACTGGATGCCACCACTGGTCTGGCACCGGCATCTCCCAACTCCTCACCTTGTGGCGAAGAGTCGGAGAAGACGAGATCCTCCAGGCCCTGCTCGATGACCTGCACGACGAACTCGGGGCGCCCGTTGTTCTCGCAGATGGTGCAGCGGTAGCAGCAGCGGCGGTTGTTGGTCCGCAGGCTCCAGTAGATGCGCGTGGCCTCGTAGCCCACGGGGTAGAGCGCGGTGACGCTGTGGAAATCTGCCATCTGGTGTGGCAGCAGCTGCCCGATGGCGTGGAAGACCAGCCCGCCCACGCGGAACATGTGGAGCCGCTCCCCGCGCTGGATGATGCTGGCGATCTGCTTCACCTCGTCCCGCTCGATGTACACGCGGCGGAACACGGTGAAGCTGCTGAGCTCCTGCTCGCAGGGCCCCTTCAGCTTGTGCAGGGGGCACAGCATGGTCTTGTCCTTGAAGAACATGCACTTGGCGCGGATGGCGCAGGCGAAGTGGTACACGCTGGGGCAGCGGATGCGGTTGCAGCTGTTGGTGGCGCCTGTTTTCTGGCACAGGGAGCACTTGGTGAGCAGCCCTCGGTGCAGGGCCACCTCCACGTTGATCAGGGCCCCGCCCTGCGTCTCGTACACCTCCGTGGACCACAGGGCGCAGTTCAGGTGGACCCAGAGGTCAAGGTCGAGGTTGAGCAGGCGGGCCGGCCCGTCCGTGGCCCCGTCGCCCTCCTCGTGGCAGAAGCAGCACTTGCGCAGGTCCCGCGGCACCTTCTCGGGGCGCAGGGTGGTGCCCAGCTTGTCGATGAACTCGGCGATCTCCTTGTCGCCGTCGCGCTTGGCCCCCCCTTTCTGGATGGTGACGAGGAAGCGCAGCCGTTTCCAGCGCACCCCCTTCCACTTCTTCAGCCGCGGCCGCGCCTCGTCCCCGTCCTCGGGCGGCCGCGAGCGCGGCTTGAAACGGGGTGGGGAGTGGGGGGCTGCGGCCCCTTCCTCCTGGGGGGCCGGTGAGGGGGCTGGTGGCAGCGGTGACGGCGAGGCTGGGGTGGCTTCGTGGGCCACCTCGGGGTCAGGGACCCTGGTGGGCTCAGCAGGGCTGGATGGGGAGGGGACGGAGGGGGACAGTGGGGGTGAGGGCTCCTGGGGCATTACAGAGAGCTGCCGCACATCCAGGTTGGAGACGTTGTTGACGTAGCAGTGGTGAAGGGTCTTCTCAGGTGCGGGGCTCTCCTGTGGCATAGGGAGGGGGGCATGGGTCAGAGGGTTGCAGGGATGGGGACCCCCAACCTGCCTGTGCATCACAGTGAGGGGTCCTTGGACTTGCAGAGACTCCAGAGCAACCCACATGCTCCTGGCCCTGCAAGGACCACCCCGACCCCTTCTTGGGAGACTCAGCACCTCCCCAAGAGGAGGCTTGGCCACCCAGCAAACCCCCTGCAATCATGGGGGGACCTACAGGAACCACCATGCACCTGGTCCCAAAGAGCCCCCCCTGTCTCCTGCACCCACATGCAGCCGTGGCCCTACAGGCATCCCAATACCCCTCTCCCAGTGTCCCAGCCCTTGGGGGACCCCCACACCTCACTGACCTGTCTGAGCAGTGTCAGGAGGTCCAGCTCGCCCTTGAGGCTGTACCCAGGCAGCACCGCGTCGAACTGCTTCAGCCACTCGGAGCTGCTGTCCGGCACCTTCCCAGCCAGCGCCTTCTCCTTCCCTCCGAGCATCCCTGGGAGAGGGTTGGACAGTCCATCATGGGGGTCCCAGCCTGGGGACACGGGGGTCCCAGCCTGGGGACAAGGAGGACACTCACCGGCCATATCAGTCTCCACCTTCTTGGCCTCAACCACGGCCGCTCGCACGGGGCCATCGGGGAACAGCACCTCGTAGGAGCTGGGGATCTTCATGCTCAGCAGCTCAGCCATGGCCACCATCACCCCATTGAGGTTCTGGGACAGAGGAGGATGGGATGGGTCTGGCGTACCCCACGCACCACCACCGCGTGGGGTCACTGCCAGGACCCCGAGGATCACACATCCCCCCGTCCCCTCGCTCACCTTGGCAGCCGCTGCAGACACTGTCAGCATGACGGAGACCTCACTGCTCTTGCCCTTCTCCCACGGGGCTCCTGGGCCTGCTGCCCCCACCTTCCCCGGGGGGGCCCCAAAAGGCTCTGCAGCCTCATAGGGTTTCGTGTCAGGGAACACTGGTGTGGGGAGAGAGGGGTCAGAGGTGTGGGGAGAAGGAGGGGTCAGAGCTGCACAGACCCAGCCCCACAGACAGCCCCCTGTGAGCCCACCCACCTGTCCCAGACCCTTTCAGAAACACTGCAGGGAATACATCACCCCCCAGACCACTTTCCCTCAGCCCACACTCACAAAGGACATGTCCCCTGTTCCCCAAAACCCTGGGAACCCCCTCCTGCTCCATCCATCCCTTCCTACCCAACTCATACCCTCCAGGCCTCCTCCCTGCACTGTACATCCCACCAACCCCCTCCTGCCCTGGTCCATAAGGACCACAGATCCCCCCTCCCCTGGTCCATACACCATCCCCAGCCCATCCCACCTGGGATACTGGCTCGGGGGATGATGGGGATGATGGGGGACAGCACACGCTCCTCCAGCTCTGGCTTGGCCTCGCTGAGCAGTGGGAACCGGAGCAGCTCCTCGCCCAGGACACTCTCGGGGGATGAGGCAGGGACGATGCTGTCAGGGGAGTCGCTCTCATCGTCACTCTCCATCCTGAAGGAAAGGAGGTGTCAGGGGCCACAGGGGCTGGTGTCACTACTGGGGGGTTCTCCATGGCCGGGGTCTCACCTGACATCCTCGGTCTGGTTGTGCGGAGGAGTGGGCAGAGCTGCCAGCAGGTCCAGGCTCTTCACTTCCACGGCTGGTGTGTCTGTGTGGAAGGGATGGGTGTCACAGGGGGTTGACAGGTGGTGGCAGAGACTCTGTGCCACTCCTGTGCCAGCTAAGCTCACCTTTCTGGCCATGGGGCTCACGGGCTGGGTCAGTGTCCTTAGGCTGCTCACCCAGTTCCTCGGGGGCTGTGACACCATTCACCATCTTCTGCTGCACGGAGGGAGGGGGCGTGGGGGGCAGCGAGGAGGGCGGCGTGGGTGGGTTGCTGAGATTGTTCTGGGGGGAGACAGTGGGGTGAGCGTGGCCGGCTGGTCCAGGACTCACACATTGAGGGGATAACAGGTGAAGAACCCCTTCCCTCACCTTCGTGAGCAGCTGGGAGTAGTAGTCGGGGACGCTGTCGAGCACGGCGCTGCCAAAGGCGCCCCGCAGTTGGCTCTTCCCGTTGATGGGGCTGCTCCCAAAGGGTGCGAAGAGGCTGAAGTTGGCTGTGATGGTTGGCTCCGTCAGCGGCAGCAGCGACAGCTCCTGGGGGGCAGAGAGGTGAGGGGGGGACCAGGGGCAGAAGGCAGCCCCCCACCGCCCTCCAGCCCACAGCCATACCTGCTTCAGCTGCCTCATGAGGGCCTCACCAGGACGCAGCCCCTCGTCCTTCCGCAGCTTCTTGCGGGAAGCCGGGATCCGCTCGTTGCCTTTCTGCACCCGCTTGGGCTTGGTGGGTGCCGGCTTCCTGGCAATGGAGGGGTCCTGGAGAGGGAGAAGGGGGTGTAAGCTGTGCTGGCAAAGCCTGATGCCCATCACCCCCTAAGCCTGGCCTGCCCCACTCACCTCCCGGCCCAGCAGCAGCGGCTGTGGCCGTGGCTCCATCCCTGTGCTCCGGCTCTCCATGTGCCCGTTGAGCTCACCCGGGCTCTGTGCCGAGAGCTGCACGTTCTTGGCCCGCAGCAGCTTCTGCAGCAGCAGGTGCCCAGCCTCGGAGCGCCCACCTGGGGCCAGCAGGCTGTTGGCTTGACTGGCCCCGGGGTCCCCATTGGCCTCTGGTTTTGCTGTCTCGTCTCCGACCAGCTCACACTGTGCCGCTGCTGCTGCCTCTTCCTTCGGCTCCTGCTTCACCAACACCTGTGGAGCTTCACCTGCTGCAGGGGCCCCCTCTGGCACAGCCCCATTGATGTGGGTCTCGCTGGGGTCAGCTGGGTCCACCCCTGGTGCCTCGGGGTCCCAGGGGCCATGTGCTGGGTCGGGGAGGGCAGCGCTCGGCGTGGGCGTCAGCCCTGGCTCCGTGGGCACTGCAGGGCTGGGGGCTGAGGCCGGGACCCCCGGGGACGTCTTCTTTGGCTCTTGGGGGCTCTGCTCGGGGCTGGCCAGGTGCTGGGGGGCACAGCTCAGGGGCGAGGGGGCTGGTGGAGTGGGGAGGCGGACAAGGCCAGGCTGGGGGCCACGAGCAGACAGGGCTGCCTGCACCAGCTCGGCCAGGGGCTGCTGGGGGGGCTGCTGAGGGGGCTGCCCTGGCATTGCCCGCCCTGGCTCGGCAGCAAAGCTGGTCTGTGCCTCTGCCGGGGTGCCTGGCCGGGGCTGGAAGAGGGACCCCATGGGGCGAGGTGGCTGGCGGGCAGTGGGCGAGCCATAGTCCGGGGCCTGCCCGGGGAAGGGGCCGGGGGTCCGGAGCGCCTGGCTCTGCTGCAGGAGGCTCTGCTGGTGCCGCTGCACCAGGAGGGCCTGGAGCTGCTGCTGCTGCTGTGGCGTCAGGTGCCGCAGCTGCGGGTTCTTGGCCAGGACACCCTGGAGCTGTGCCCGGATCTGGCCCATCACTGGCCCCGGCACCTGCCCCAGGAGCCCCGGGGGGAGCGTGGCCGTGCCCGAGGCTGGCCCTGCTTTGTGCTGCCCGGGGCTCTGGAGCCGTGGGGGCTGTGGCTGCCCCTGCAGGGTCCCCCCCGGCCCCTTGCCTGGCTGCTCCGGGGGCCGCGGTGCCGGCACCATGCCCTGTGCCGGGCTCGTCCCGCAGCCCAGCGGTGGCTCTGCCACCCCGGCCGTGTCCCCGTGCTGCTGAGACAGCTCGGGGTGGGCGGCCCCAGGACTCTGCAGCGGCGGGGCGAGCAGGGAGCCCGGCTGCCCAGGGGCTGCCCGCAGGATACCCGGCTGTGGGGAGGCCAAGAGGAGCTGCTGGCCCTGCCCCAGCTCAGCCGGGTGCTTGGGGGCCGGGGTCTCCGGGCCCCCCAGCCCTTGGGGGTTGAGGGGTCCCTGCTGCTCCCCGTGCAGCTGCCCCCCGCTCTCGCCACTCTCAGCAGGCAGGGTGCTGCCATCCACCCCCGTGGGCTGGTCCTTGGCAGCCAGGACCACCGGGGCCGGCTGCATTCCCTGACTCAGGTGCAGCACAGAGGGGGCCTGGCCCCCCGCCCCGTGCTGCGGAAAGTGCTGGATCGAGGGCTGCCCCTGTCCCAGCCCCAGGAGGCCGGGCTGGGTGGCCGCTGAGTTCTGCTGCTGCTGCTGTGGGGTCAGCAGTGCCCGCGACTGCCCCAGCTGCTGGGACAGCACGAGCCGGTGGCTCAGCATCCCTGGAGTCTGCGGGGCCAGCTGGGGCGAGCCCAGCACCCGCTGCTGGTGGGGGGCCAGGAGCACCTGGCGCTGGGGTTGGGGGTGGCCCAGCACAGGCTGGTGCTGCAGCCCCGGCACCGGCGCGTGGCCCAGCACGCCCGGCTGCTGCTGGGGGGAGAGCTGCTGCACCAACAGGCTCTGCTGGCTGCCCAGCAGCCCCCCTGGCTTCGGCACCATGGACTGGGCCCCCGTGCCAGGCTGAGGGGCTGGGGGTTGCTGCTGCTGCCCCAGCAGGCCGGGTTGCCCCGCCACGGCTGTCGGCTGCATCGGGGCCTGGCCCAGCACCCCTGGCTGCTGCATGGACGCCTGGCCCATCATGCCTGGCTGCTGCATTGATGTCTGTGCCATCACACCTGCCTGCTGCATTGAAGCTTGTCCCATCACACCCGGCTGCTGCATGGATGTCTGGGCCAGGATGCTCTGTGGCTGCATCGAGCTCTGTCCCATCACACCCGGCTGCTGCATGGATGCCTGACCCATCACGCCCGGCTGCTGCATCGATGTCTGTCCCATCACACCTGGCTGCTGCATGGCTGCCTGGGCCATCACACCCTGTTGCTGCATGGATGCCTGTCCCATCACACCAGGCTGCTGCAGCGATGCCTGTCCCATCACACCCGGCTGCTGCATTGATGTTTGTCCCATCATGCCCTGTTGCTGCATCGATGCTTGTGCCATGACACCTGATTGCTGCATTGTTGCCTGTCCCATCACACCTGATTGCTGCATTGATGCCTGTCCCATCACACCCGGCTGCTGCATGGATGCCTGTCCCATCACGCCCTGTTGCTGCATTGACGCCTGTCCCATCACACCCGGCTGCTGCAGCGACACCTGTCCCATCACACCTGCTTGCTGCATGGACGTCTGTCCCATCACACCGGGCTGCTGCTGCTGCTGCTGTGGCAGTGACACCTGTCCCAGCATGTTCTGCTGCTGCAGTTTCTGTGCCAGCTGCATCCTCTGGAGCTGCCGCTCCTGCATCAGGCGGCTGTCGGCGGCCAGCCCGCGCAGCGCGGGGTTCCCGGCGAAAAAGGCGCTGGAGGAGCCGGGTCCCGGGGCGTTCCCCATGGCCTGCTGCCCCATAAAGGACAGGCCCTGCTGCACGGCCATGGACACGCCACCCTGGGGCAGGCGCAGCCCCCCGGGCTGCCCTGGCTGCTGCCCGAGGCCCTGTGCTCCCACCACGCCTCCTCCAGGCTGCTGCACCCCGTGTGCCGAGAGGAGCTGCCCTGGGAGCTTGGACATGAGGCGGGGGCTCTGCGAGGGGCTCAGGGCCATCACGGCCGAGGCCTGGTGCTGGTGCTGCTGCTGCTTGTTGCGGTACTCGGCCATGAGGTTGGTGTGCTCCTTCTGCTGCTTCCGCACCTGCCAGGGGACAGTGGGGCATCAGCACTGGGAATGGTGCCAGGGATGGCATGGCATTAGTGCCAGGGATGGTGGGGTGTTAGCACCAGGGACAGCATGGCATCAGTGCTGGGGACAGAGGGGTGTTAGTTCCAGGAATGGCACAGTATTAGTGCCAGGGACAGCAGAGAGTTGTGCCACGAATGGCACATCAGCACCAGGAATGGCACATCAGCACCAGGACTAGCACAGCATTAGTGCCAGGGACACCAAGGCACTGGACCCAGGAATGGCATGGGAACATCACATTTGCACTGGGGATGGCACAGGATGCCAAGGACATGATGTTTGCACCAGGAACAGCACAGCAATAAAGGCAGCACTAGAAGGGTATTAGCACCAGGGATGGCAATGGCAGTGTTGGTGCCAGGCACACCATGTTTGCACTAGGGACGAGGCTCCCACCCACGTGCAGGGTCCTACCTGGTCCAGCTGCTTCTGGATCTTGCTCTGCTGCTCCGTCACCAGTTTCAGCTTCTCGGCGTCGGCCTCGGGGAACTCCCGCCCGGCCTTCTTGGCCGTGCGCTGCTTGGCACAGAGCGCCTTGCGCGACTTGCGGTGCGCCCCGATCTGCTCCTCCAGCACCTTCAGCTGCATCTGCAGCAGCTGCTGCGTGTGGAACAGCCACTCCTCGTACTGCCGCTGGTCAGCCTCGTCTGCAGGATGGGGAGAGGGCTCAGGTCAGCAGGGACCCCAAGTCAGTAGGCACTCAGGGTCAGCAGGGACCCTGAGACAATGTCAATCCCAGTTCAGTGGGGACTCTGGGTCAGGGGGGAGCCAGCCCCCAGGGGGAGGGTGAGCCCACCACCCCGACCCCCAGTACTCACTGATGACGCCCTGTGCAAAGGTGGGTGGGTTGGGGCGAGCCTGGGTCGGGTCTGTGCCGCTTCGCTCCTGTGAGAGAGAGGACTGTTGGGGGTATGTGCCTTCCTGTGTCCTCCCCACAGCCCTCACAGCCCCAGGAAGACACAAACCCACTAGCCAGAGTGGCTTTGGCCTAGCAGGGTCCTGAGCACCAAGCCAGGCAAGCCCAAGGGACCCCTGTATCTGCCCCTGGACACCCCACTCACCTGCCCACTCCCTGACAGCAAGTGGTTCTGCATCTCAGAGACTGCTGGTCCCCCCGAGAGCCGCTGGGCCAGTAGGGAAACCTGTTGCCTTTGGGGGGACACACAGAAACAGGGGTGAGTCAGAGCCAAGGCACCCTGCCCATCCCCACCCATGCCCCATGGACCTCCATGCCCCTTACCTGTTCATGCCCGGGGCCACCCCGATGCTGCCCTGAGCCATCACTTTCTTGATACCCTTCAGTGCCACCATCTTGGCCTTGGCAATGGGGTCCATGATATCCTCAGCCGCAAACTTGTCCAGGTCTGCCCAGAGAGAGGCCACAGCATGCTCAGCCCTCAGCCACCCTCCCCAAAACAGCCCCATGCCCTCCACAAAACAACCACCCACAGCCCCTACCTGTGTCTGGGAAGAAGCTGTTGGCCAACTGCTGCTGCATGACGAGCTGGGGGGGCTTCAGGCCCATGGTGGGGGGCTGCACTCCAGCCATTGGCTTCTGCACCAGCACCTGCTGCTGGCTCTGCTGTGGCTGCCCTAGGGCCACCTGCACCCCATGGGGTGACGCCAGCACGTGGGGCTGTCCTGAGGCCATGCCCATGTGGGGGGCCAGTGCCGGGCCCTGTTGGGGTGCGCTGAGCCGGGGGGGCTGAGGTGGGATCAGTGGTGGCCGGGCCACCAGCCCCAGCTGGAGGGGGGTCTGAGGGGCCCCCAGACGGGGTGGCTGCCCCTCAGGGGGCTGCCCTGCCGCCCCAGTGTGCAGCATGGGGTGCCCCGGGGCCGGGAGGTGGGGGGTGCCACGGGGCAGGTGGGCTGACATCTGCTGCTTCTTCTGCAGCTCCTTCTTCTCATGCTCCAGCAGGTCCTCGATGAGCAGTGGCAGCTCACTGGCCACCAGCGAACTCTCCATCTTGTCCAGGTCATCCGCCGGTGAGTGCCGGGTGCTGCCCAGCCCCAGAGCTCCACTGTCCAGCTCAAACTTCTCCAGCAAGGGGTTGCTCTGGCTGCCCAGCTGGGCAGGGGCCGGCCCACGGCCAGGGGCAGTGTAGGGGTCCTTGTCCGGCACGGGAACACCAGCGTGGCTGCTGTTGGGGAACTGAGTCAGGCCGAGGCGAGCAGGGCCAGTGCTGGGGCTCAGGAGGGTCTGGCCAGGTTTGAGGCTCAGCCCCAGTGAGGCAGAGATTTTGTCCGTGCTCTGCAGCCCCTCTGACTTGACAGGCACCGGGAGCCGATCGGGGCCAGGGGTGGTGAACTGGCAGGGAGAGGTCTTCAGGCAGCCATCCTCCAGCTTGGGCTTCACCTCGGTGGGCAGTGAGCCAGGCTTTGCCTCTGCACCCTGTGCCTTGAAAGCTGGGTCAGGGGCCAGCACAGTGCCCGTGGGGCAGGTAGAGGGTCCCAAGCCCACACTGGGCACCAGCCCTTCCTTGGGCACCTCCTGGTTTTCCACAGATGGCGTCACGTCTTTGCTCTCCCCGGAGTCAGGGAGCTTCAAGGTGGATGCTGGTGGCTCTGTCTTGAGCTGGGCCTCGCGCTCGGCTTTCTCGTTGGCCGACTCGACCAGTCGCAGGTGCTCGTTGAAGATGTCCTTCTTGTCACCAGTGTCCAGCTCAGGGTCGGTGTAGGCCAGCAGGTCGAACTCATCACCATTCAGCAGGTCATCGAGGTGGGGGTCTGCTGTCTCCAGGCTGTCCAGGTTGTCCAAGTCATCGTCCCCTTTCGCCACGTCCGGATCCAGGCTCAGGTTGGCCAAATCATCGTCGTCTTCCAAGTCCTTGTGGGAGCCAAAGTCATCGTCCAAATCGGGCTCCACGGGCACCTCGCAGGGCAGCCGTGCCCCCTCCAGGCTCAGGTGGCTCTTCCCTGGGGCTGGCACTGGGTCTGGAGCGGGGCCATCCTTGGGACCCTCGGGGCGCAGGGCAGTGCCTGAGGACAGCAGGCGGGGTGGGACGTGCTGCAGCTCCAGGGCAGGGGCTGGCAGTGGCAGGGGGGCTGCCTTGGCGTGGGGCTGCTGGTGGCTGTTTCCCATCTCTGCTCCCTGTGGGGACGCTGGCGGGAGTGGCGCTGGAACCTTCTGGGGTGGCAGCGCCTGCATGGGCACGACGGGGGTGCAGAGAGCCTGGGGGGTGCCCTCCTCCCCGGGCAGGAAGAAGCGAGGCCGGGGTGCCTGGGGGGCAAAGGGGGACCCCACGACACCCCCTGGTCCCTTCTGCACATTGTGTCGCAGCTCGATGAAGGGAGCGCCCAGAGTGGTGGGCAAGGGGGGCACGGCCTCAGCAGGGGTGGGCAGGCGGGTGCCCAGGCTGCCCATGGGGGTCCCGGCGGCCGGGGGGGCGAAGCGGGAGGTGACAGGGAGCCGCAGGGCCGCCACGGCCGCCTGTTGCTGCTGCTGCTGCCAGAGGTGCTGCTGCTGCTGCGGGGCTGGCGCCGGGTAGACACCACGGGGGTAGAAGGCCTGAGGGGGCCCCACCGCCGCCCTGGAAGACACCACGGTGTTGGCACCAGCTTGGCACTGCCACAGCCCCGACACATCAAGTCCCGACCCCCTCGGACCATGCCAGGCACCCAAAAACCCACTGCCATCCTGCCCCTCCAGGGCGATCCCCGCAAACTGGGGGTACACACCCACACTGCACCAGGGTGATCCCTGCCGGCTCCCACCCTGCTGCTCTGAGCCCACCACCCTGTCATTGTCAGGGGGCACCCACCGCCCATTGATGTCCAGCGTGGCCGGAGTGGCCGCCGGTGGGGGCCGGGAGAGCCGCTCATCCTGGGGGAATGCTGCCTGCACCATGACAGAGCCAGGCAGCTTCCCTGCACCAGCTCCTGTGGCCAGCGTCCCAAGGAGTCCCTTATCCTGGAAGGAGGAAGGAAGAAGATGGAGTCACCCCCCCATCAGCTGTGCCACCCCTCCGTGCACCCTGTCCCCCAGCTCTCCCACCTGTGCTGGCTGGTAGGGGGCCATGCCCCGGCTCAGCTCGAAGCCCTGCCCGGTGGCCTCGGGGGCCCAGCCGGTGGATGAGGAGGTGGCGGCGGCGGCCGCACTCTCCTTCTCCTGCCGCAGGCTGTTCCGCTGGATCTGCTGCCGGATGAGCAGCTCCCGGAGCCGCTGGCGCTGGGAGAACCGAGTGTTAGCCAAGAGCAGAGACAGGAGCAAAGCCAGCAAGACCCAGGGACAAACCAGACCAACGCCCCCACAGGTTCCAGTTCCTCCCTCACATGCCCTTCCAAACCCGGACGGATAGGGTGGGATCCCCAGTGAGCCCTCACCTGTCGCTGCTTCTCCAGCTCCGACTGGCTCATGGTGCCGAGGGCTCCATCCTGGCCACCAGGCAGCTCCGCCAGGTCCCGGTTTGGGGGTGCCGAGAGCCCCACGGCCGCCTCCTCCCTCTTGTCGGCCGTCGGTCCCAGGGTGGCACGGGACAGGAAGGCTCCAGGAGGGTCCTGCTGCTGTGGAGGGGCCGGGGGCTGCGGTGGCAGCACCGATGGGGGCCGCAGGGGCGAGAGGCTGTAGGTGTCAGGGGCAGCTGTGCCTGGGCCCAAGGGGCTGCCAGCCTGGTGGAAGCCAGGGGACGAGGCATAGGCCGTGCTCTGGGGCTTCCCAGAGCCATAATGGCTGTTGATCCCATGGGGCTGGTGGGACGGAGAACCCTTGAGTGGCTCTGAGACGGCCGGGGGGAAGGTGAAGCGCATGGGGGTCTGGCTGCCCGGGAAGACGCTGGCACCAGGGGAGCGAGCAAAGGGCGGCTGCGGCCCCGCTGGTGCCTTGGCGTGGGGCTCACCCGCCGGGGTGCCCCCAAAGCCCCCACCAGACTTGAACCCCGGCTCCGGCATCTGCGGCCGGGGGGGCTTGTGCAGGGGGGTGAAGGGGTCCCGGGACTGGGGCCGGGAGGGTGGTTGGGAGTAGGGATCTGGGGACTGGAAGCGGGGCGTGACAGGGGACTGGCAGAAGGCTTCATTGGAGAGTGGGCGGGGGGTGAGGGGGGACTGGGAGCTGGATTGGGACTGGGGGCTGGCAGGGACACGGGAGAAGGGCTCAGAGGGCAGGGAGCGGGGTGGGAGGGCACAGCAGGCCTCAGGGGGCTGCAGCCGGGGCGTCAGCGGGGGCTGCGAGTAGGGGTCCAGGTAGGGGGACTGGCGGTAGAGATCGGGGTGGCCGGGGGGCGAGGGGGCCAAGGGATGGGGGTCAGGGGGCCGGT
>JAWWEW010000069.1:1643416-1660104 GCA_035583185.1 Anabacerthia variegaticeps
GGGGGGAGTGACGGCGCGCGCGCGGCCGCAGCGCACGCTGCCGGCTATGGGGGGGTGAGGGGGGGGGAAGATCCCTCCGCCGAGCTTAACCCCGGCGGCGCCGGGGCGGGAGAGCACGTGGGCACCGGGGGGCGGGGCCAGGCGGGACAGGCCACGCCCACTCGCACCGGGGACCGGGGACCGGCACCGGCATGGGCGGGGGGGAAGGAGGGAGGGGGGGAAGGAGGGCGGGAGGGAGGGGGTGAGGGACCGGGGTGGTCACGAGTGGGGATGGAGGGATTCGGGACCGAGGAGGTCACGAGGGAGGATGGAGGGATTCGGGACCGGGACGGGATGGAGGGAGGGATTCGGGACCGGGGCGGCCACGGGGAGGGATGGAAGGAGGGATCCGGGACTGGGATGGCCATGAGGGGTGATGGAAGAAGGGATTCGGAACCGATCCGGGCACGAGGAGGGAGGGATAGAGGGATTCGGGACCGGGAGGGGATGAAGGGAGGGATTCGGGACTGGCATCGAGGTGGCCACGAGTGGGGATGGAAGGAGGGATTCGGGACCGGGACGGCCGCGAGGGGGGATGGAAGGAGGGATCCGGGACTAGGGTGACCACGAGTGGGGATGGAAGGAGGGATCCGGGATCGGCGGTCCCAGGATTCTCTGTAGCATCCGCTGGGACCAGGGCCGGGGTCTCCCGGGGTCTCCGGTAGCAGCTGCTGTGCCCGGTGCCAGGATGGTGCCAGGATGCCCTGTAGCGGCCACTAGGAGTGCCCCGCAGCAGCAGCTGTGTCCAGTCTCGGTATCCTGCCCGGTACCGGGCAATCACGGTCACGCACACTGCGAGCCCCACACGCACCCCTATCGACCCCATGGACCCCAAACCCCGAGCAGGACACGGGTTGGTGCCCCTCATGCATGGCCCCATCAGCCCCCTCGGTCACAGGCAGGGATCCTCACCCTGGGACCCCCGGCAGGGCCATGACAGCCCCAGGAGCCCAAGCCCCCAGACCCAGAGACCTGGGGGGGACACTAAGGGGGTGCAGACCCCCAGTAGCCCCCAGGCTGCACCACCCCAACCCCAGCACCCCAACACTGACTGTGGGGGCAGAGAGCACCCCCACTGCACCCCAGCACCCCACTTCCCTCCCCAGCAGTTCCTACTCCTCTCTACCGCCATAATTGGGTAATTAGCAGTAATTAGCCCGACAGGGTGGAGATAAGCCACATGGGGAACCGCAGCCAGGCCCCCCCACATTCACCCAGCCCAAGCTGCGGATCTCAGGGGAAAGAATTGGGGGGACAGAGCTGTAGAACCCCCCCAGGGTCCTGGTGCTCAGGCTCATGGTGGGGGGCTCAGCCCCACAGCACATCCAGGGCTGGATGGACCCCAATGCTGGGGTGTTGGGGCAAGCTCCACATGCTGCCTCACCATCCCCAGCCAAGAACAGCCCCCTCCCAGTCCAGGGGTTCATAGACAAAACAACGTTTAATTGTTCCAGCCCCGACTCCCACGGGTCCAGCACAGCCGGACCGTGGCCCCACGCCGGGAACAACACCCGCATTCAGCCCTGGCTCCTGCAGCAGGAGCAGCCCCAACGTGTCCTTGTGCGTGTGGGGGGACAGCAGTGACGAGCCGGGGGGCTCCTGGCTGGGACAGGACCCCCACTCCACTCCCAGCCCTCCGTGAGCCCCACAGCCTGTGCAAAGTGAGGGGTCCCAAACCGCAGTGGGACCCGTGTGGCCCCCACCAAAGCCACCACCGTGGTCTGGGTGAAAGTCCTGGGGGAGTCTACCCCATCCAGGGGATCTGTCCCATCCAGGGGGTCACATGAGGCAGCAGCCAGTGGATCTGCCATAGGAATTGTCCATCCGGTCGATCTCCTCGATGATCTTTGTGAAGATCCCCTGGGTCACCTGGGGATGAGAGAACATCAGCCTCAGCCCCACTGGGACCCCGCTCCCAGCCCCGAGTGGGGTCCATCTACCCTACCTGGCTCTCCTTGGCCGAGGATTCAAGGAAAATGGCCCCCCATGACTCTGCCAGCTTCTTCCCTTCATCCATCCTCACTTCCCGGCTAGAGACACAGCAGAGGACAGGCAGGATGGGCCACTGACGGGGTGAGGCAGGGAACACGGGACCCCCAGAGCCCCCCTTACCTCTGCAGAGCCAGATCTGCCTTGTTCCCCACCAGCACCACGGGCATGCTGCGGGCATGGGGAGGGTGAGGGCCCAGCCCCCCTGGGCCCCCCTCCCCAGGAGGGACAGCACCTACCGAGTCTTCCCCCGGCTCTCGAACAGCTTGTTGTGGAGGGTCTTCACCACCTGGAAGCTGTGGGCACAAGGGGACATCCAGGCACTGCCCTCCTCTTGGGGGTCCCCCCTCTCCCAGAGGACCCATCCCCAGCCCTGGGGGTCCCTCACCTGCGCAGGGAGGTCACTGAGTACACCAGGACGTAGCCGTGGATGCCGATGACGAAGGAGTGGGGCAGGATGGTGTATTCATCCTGGGCAGGGACAGGAGCGGTAGCAGGGGTGGCTGAGGGGGCCAGCAGCCCCTCACCACCCCCAAGGACCCCCACCCGACCTGCCCCAGCCTTACCTGCCCAGCCGTGTCCACCAGCTGCAGCTGGAACTCGTCCTTGCCCACCACCACCATCTTGTTGTAGGCTGCAGGGGTAGGACTGGGTTAGGGGGGGCTGCCTGGGACCCCCATACTCCCCCCCGAAGGGCTCACACCCACCTCCACCCCACTCCAGGGGTGTCTCAGCCCCCAGCACCAGGTTTTGGGGGCACGACCTCGCCCCAGAAGTGGGGTCACATCTGTCCTCATCACCCACAGCCCCACAGGGACAGCAGGAAGGGGGACCCCGGGCAGGCAGCCCCCCACCCTCTCCCCCGCTTGGGACTTACTGCTCTCCACCGTGGGCTCGTAGCACTCCACGAACTTCCCCTCCACGAACTGGTGGGCCAGGGAGGTTTTACCTGGTGGGGGGAAACAACAGGGCTGGGGAGCCCCAGCATCACGCCGGGGCAGGGGACAGAGCCGGACCGAGGGACAGCAACCCCCTCCCAGGGGGTGCTCTAACGCACACGGGGGGTCTCGAATGGGGGTGCCCAGGCTAAGCACGACCCCACAACCCCCATGGGGGGCGGGGACCCGCCGTGCTGTCCCCGGAGTGGCCCGGCACATCCCCCACGGTGTCCCCCACCCCTCTTTACCGCGGTAGCCCGCAGTGGGGGGGCCCCCCCGGAGGGCAGGACCCCCTTTGCAGGGGTCAGGACCCCCCAGGCCGAGCCCCCCGCACTGACCCACGGCGCGGTAGCCGAGGATGAGCACTTTGCGGTGCCGGACCGGCGGCATGGCCGGCGGGGCAGGCGGGCGGGCGCGGCAAACGGCGCAATAAAACCGGGGGGGGGCGTGGCCGCCGCCACTACACCGGTGGCTGCACGTGACCACAACACGGCCCGCCCGCCCGCTCCCATTGGCCGAGCCGCGGCGGGGTGGGCGGGGCGAGCCGGCGGCGCAGGCGCGGTGGCGGCCGGGGCTCCATTCATGAAAACGGAGGGAAGGGAGGCGGCCACGTGGTGACCGCGCGGCTTTGGAATGGGGGGAGGGAGGGAGTAGCGACCCTTTCCTGTCCCCCCCCAAACACCCCCAGCTTGCCCCGGCCCGGGGACCCTCGGGAATGCCCGCACCCACATCCCGATGCCCATGCCGGCCTCTCCCAGCCCCAGGACCCACAGTACCCCAGGGATACCCCAGCCCCTGGGAACGCCCAGGCCCAGCCGCAGCCCCCTGGGGATACCCCAGGCCCTCAGGATGCTCGACTCCAGCCCTAGGGATACCCAGCCCCGCAGGATGTTCAGCCCCCGCGGATATCCCAGCCCCCTTCGGAGCCCAACCCCATCCCTTTGGGATGCCCAACCCAAGCCCCCAAGGACCTGCGCTGCCCACACGTCCAGTCACAGCTCCGCTGGGGCCATAGAATCTCTTTATTTCCCCAAACAATTAAATAGTAGCATTTCTTTTGGTTTTTAAACAGAAGTGGTTAAAAGCAGGCTGCCCCCCTGCCCCACGGGGCGAGCCACGCTGCCGGGGCAGGCAGGCGTGGGGGGCATTTATATTACCATTTATAAATAGAAAAATAAAACTCTCAAGCAGGGCAGGTTAGCAGTTAGCACGGTTAGAGCTGGGCCTGGCACGGGGTGCCTGTGCCCACGGCAGGCACCCCATCCCCACAGCAGACACCCAGTCCAGCCACCCTGCAGCACAGGGACAGGGACACTGGGGGTGACAGGGACAGCCCCAGAGCTGAGGGATGGGCAGGAACTGCTGCCAGGTGTTTGGTGCTGGGCTGTTTTGGCATCCCTCCCCCCCCCAACTGGATTTGGCCTCAGGGCAAGGTCTGGTGGTGTCCAGCTGTGGCTTGAAGGGCACCAACCCTGGCCCCAGCGCAGTGGTTAATAAAGCAATAAATACCAGGGGAGCACACGGGGGGCCAGGATGAGGGCACCTGGCTGGGTGGTGGTCCAGGACACAGGGCAGGGCTGAGCGAGGTCCCTGGGCCACCCCGTGCCATCCCATCCCCTGGACCCGTCCCTACCACCCCATGCCCCAGGGCAGCTCTGAGCCCCCCAACCTCCCCACTCGGCTGGGGGTGCCCCCTGCCCCTCCTCCCTGGGCCCAAGGGGTGCCCAGGGCCGGAGCCCCCCGCTCCCAGTGTACGGCATCACCTGCAGTGTGGTGACTGGGAGGGGCCGGGGACCCCTAAACCTGCAGGGCCTCGTGGCCCAGCACGCCCCCCGCCAGCCGGTAGAGCAGGCGGGAGTACCAGTGCATGCCCAGCTCCGGCACGGTCCCGTTCCCCGCCTCGGCACGGGACGGCAGCAGCGAGAGGAGCCCGTGGAAGAGGCGGAGCGGGGCGAAGGCGCGGTGCGCCCAGCGGTGGCTCTCCAGGACGGCGTAGCAGGATGCCAGCACCCCGTTGACCAGCAGGGTCCCGTGGGAGGTGAGGGGGGCGAAGACCCCCACGCCGTCCTCCCGTGAGACCCTCAGCACCCGCGCGGGGCGCAGCCCCCGCCCGCCAGCCCCGTGGGCCAGCACCGCATCACCCGGGCGCACACGGCGGGCGAAGACGGGCAGGAAGGTGGCAGAGCCATTGGCAGCCCCACGGGCCGCGAAGACCAGGTGGGATGGGGTGAGGAGCAGCCGGCGCGCCGGGCTGGCCGTCTCGATGGCCACGAAGGAGGCGCGCTGGCCCTGGTCCCGGTCGAGGAAGAGCAGCACCTCGGTGGGCACCAGGCGCCCACCCGGCTCGGCGCCCAGCACCCAGTCGCCCCGGCGGAGGTCGGCCAAGCCCCGGCGCTCGCCGCTCTGCAGCGTCACGGTGGCGTGGCCGGGGAAGCAGCCGCCGGTGCGGACGGCCAGCGAGTTGTCTGTGAGGATGGAGAAAGGCATGGGTGTCCCCTCTGGCCACCTCCACCGGGCCACCACCTCCAGAGGGGAAACGGCCACCCCCAGGTCCCCAAACCACCCTCGGAACAAAGCTGGTATTTTCCAAAGCGCCCCCCCAGCGGTTCCTGCGTGTGGCTCCTGGGCACTGCAGGGCCCCTTTGTCACTGCACTGATGGCCTTTGTTCGGGGCTGGGACGGTGACATTTACAGCCACTTTCACTTTCTGTCGATTGTCACTTCTGGACCGGATGGGAACTGCTGGCCCCGGAGCAGCTGCGGGGCTGTGGGGCTGCGGGGCTGGGGAGTGTGGAGCTGGGGGACTGCAGGGCAGGGGTGCTGCAGGGCAGGGGGCTGTGTTGCTGCTCCCCTCACTGAGAGCTGAACCACAAGGGTGGCCGTATCTGGCCAAAATCTAGAGGGGAAAGTGTGGGTTTTGCCAATCTGGTGGCTGGAAAGGCCAGGGGGAACTGGGCTGGGGCCAGACACTGGCTGAACCAACTGGGGATGGACACCAGCTGGAGCAGGGCTGCATCACACATGGATCTGGGATGCCAAGAGGAAGCAGAGGGGGGCTGTGGGGCTGCGGGCTGGGATGCTTTCTGTGGATGGCAGCCCCCTCATACCTGTGGCAGCCCCCTCTGTGTGGTACCTGCTTTGACAGAGACGTGGATGTGTGCCTTGGACTCGTAGTAGACCCAGTCGAAGCCGGCCTCCACGGCCAGGCGGGCCAGCATGCCGTACTTGTGGCGGTCCCGGTCGGACGTGGTGATGTCCAGCGCCCGGCCCTCGTAGTGCAGCGAGTCGGGGAGGTGGTGCCCGTCCTCGTCCCAGCCCTCTGTCACCCGCAGTTTCACCCCCGGCCACATGTTCATCACCGCGATGGCCAGCGAGTTCACCCGCTCCTTGCAGCGCTGGGAGGGGACACCAGCACCGGTGTCACCCCCCCCAGCCCTTCCACAGTGCCCAGTCCCCTCCCCACAGGGACAGACACCGGACCTACACGGGGCTTGGAGGGAGCCCAAAGGGACCGGTGGTGGGGGTAGATGGGGTGTCTCCCCCTTCCAGGGCATAGAGAGGGTCATGGCCAAGCTGCCCCTCCCCACCTGGGCATGGGTTGAACGTTAACGTGCCCTGGGGTCCCGTGGTGGAGCTGCTCCACAGGCAGCCGGGCAGAACGGGCAGGGAACCGGGACGGGGACTAGGACAGTGTCACCTTCCCCGCGGCCACGGCCGTGACTGATTAACCCGGCAGGGGGGGCTGTCCGGGGGTGCAGCTGACCCTGAACCAGACCCCGAGTCCGGGCTGAGAGGGACAGTGGAGGGTCCCGGGCGGCTCCGGGATCCCTCTCCCCATCGGCTGCGACAGCACCGACGTGGGGTGCAGCGGTCGGAGCTGCTCCCGGTGCCCTCCCACGGTCGGTGAGGTCACAGCATCCCTCGGTGCCACGGTGCGCCCCCGCTCCCACGTCCAACAAAGCGGCTCCCGGGAGCGCGGGGCCGCGGGGGCGGCAGTGCGGGGCGCGGGCCCGGGGCGGCCGGGCCGGGGGGCGGCAGCGGCGGGGGGGCAGGAATGCACCCGCCCCGGCCCGGCCCGGCCCGGTCACAATAGGCGCCTTCCAGCCCGGCGCTGACCTCAGGCCCCGGGAATGCCGCCACGGCCACACAGGGCCCTTTCAGCCGGCTCCGCACCCCGGGCCGGCTCTGCGCCCGCGGCTCCGCCGGGCCCCGCCGCCCCGGCCCCGCCGCCTCTGCCGCCCCGGCCCGCGGGAGCTGCCGGCGCCGCATGGACCATTCGCAGCATCCCCCGTCGCCATGGCGACCGCGGAGCCGCCCCTCGCCATGGCAACCGTGAGCATCCCGACGGGGCGCGGCGGCGCATCCCGGGATGCCGCCGCCCCGGAGCCCCTCCAAGGAGGCGGGTACCTGAGCCTCTCGGGGCCGGTACCCCGTGCCCACGGTGCCGCCCCGCCCCGTTAGTCCCTGACGGTCCTGAATGCCCAACGAGGCGGGACCGCCCCGTCCCAGGGATCCGGTGCTGCCGCTCCGCCGCCAGGGGCCGGGGAAGGGAACGGCGGTCGGGGCGAGGCACCGTGCGGCCCCGGGAGGGACCCTGCGCCCCGGGAGGCTCCGTTCGCCCAGGGAGGGTCGACGCCACCCGAGAAGCTCTGTGAGCCCCGGGATGGTCGGTGCGCTCTGGAGAGGGTCGGTGCCGGCCGGGGAGGGTCCGTGCACCCCGGCGAGGGTCACTGTGCTCCCGCCCACCCCCCTGCAGCCCCCGCGTCCCCGGGAGCAAGGCCGGGCCGGGCCGGGCGCAGCCCCCACCTCGGTCATGAGCCGATCCGCCCCCGTGTTCTCCTCGTCCTTGAAGATGATGTCGGGGTTGTAGTTGGGCACCAGGTCCCTGAAGCGCTCCGAGCCCCGCAGCACTTTGCCCTCCGCCTTCCCGCTCGCCCCCAGCGTCTGCTCGGGCACGTTGGGCACGAACTGCTTGTAGAGCAGCGGCGAGAGCTGCCGCCGCCCCAGCCGCCGCCGCCCCACCGGACCCCGGCCCGGGCCGCAGCCCAGCACCGGCGCGGCCAGCAGGCAGGCGGCGAGGCCGAGCAGGACGAGGGCGAGCGGCCTCCACCGGGGCATCCCGCCCACCGGGCCCCGCAACCTCCGCGGGCCCCGCTCAATCGCCTGGGGCACGGGCGGCCGGGGCGGGCATGGTCCCGGTGTAGCGGCCCCGGGGCTTTTAGAGGGTCGCGGTGCCAGGGGCGGGTCGGCGCCGTTTCCTTCTCACACCCACGGTCCCGTCGCCGCTGCGGGATCCGCGGCCGCCGGGGACGAGTGACCCCCCACCCCCGCCGCGCCGGTGCCACCACCCACTCGGAGCGCAGCGCCCGGGCACCGGGATGGCCCCCCCGCCGCCGATTCCGTGCCCACGGGCTCGGGACCCCCTCGCCTGGCACTGCACCTCGGTGCCGGGATGTTCCCGACACAGCCCGAACCTCGGGGGAAGTCCTTGTACCGGGCACTGCCCCGGGACTGGCACCGGGAACCCGGCTCCTGGCGCTGCCCCGGGACCGATACTGAGACCTGACCCGGTGCCCCGATCCTGCTCCCCGTTCCCGTCTGAATCCCACGCTCCAGTACCGCTCCTCTCCCCACGCCCCGCACAGCGCTCCGGGACCGTGACCCCCCTTATCCCGGTCCTAACGCCGCGAATCCGGTCCTGGGACCTCTCCTTTCTCCTGTCACCGCCTGCCGGCACCGGGGAGCCAATTTAGGGCTCTCTTCTCCCCCCCGCAGACCCTGGCACGGAGGACACTCGTTATCCTAACGCTGCGCCGCCGGTATCGGCACCTGCTCCGTCCCCTTGGCACAGCCCCGCTCCCGGGACCCGCTCCCTGGCGCTACCCCGGTCCGCTCTGCTCGGTCCGACCCCCGGTCCCGGTCCCCGCTCCTGACCCAGTCCCCGGTACCGCCTGCCCTGGGTGCCGGCCGGCACCGTGCGCCGCCCGCAGCCGCCCCGGCCGGGCTGCCCCCACCGCGGCCGCTCGGCTCCGGCGCTGGGCAGCCCCGTCGGGCCCCGCCTCGGACCCGGCCCCCGGGAGCGGCGGCAGCGGCGGCCACATCCCCCGGGGCCGCCCCCGCCGGGCTGCCCTGCCCCGGCCCCTCCGCGCCCCGGGACCGGGACACCCCGGGACCGGGATCGGGCTCCGCCAGGGATGAAGGGACCCCCGAGGCTGGGACCGGGCTGCTCCGGGGCTGCCACCGGGCTCCGACCTGGGCACGGGCGCCTCCAGGAACGGGGCACCCCCGGGACCGGACTCCCCCCGGGGCTGGGGCCGTGTCCCCCCGTCCAGCACCCTCAGAGCTCCCGACGAAGCACCCAAGGGTGCCGGGGGCTCCCGCTAGGGCAGGAGGCAGCAGCGGGGCTGTGAAGCGTTGGGGGCGGGTCGAAGGGGTCCCGATCCCCGCAGCCCCCCCTGCGGCTCCCCCGCAGCCCCGGTGCCAGCCCGGGGTGACTGGGAGGGGAGCAGATTGCGGGGAAATCGCGGGCACCGATGGCCTCATTTCCTGCAATATAAACCAGGTTTCCTGCGCTTCCTGCTCGGCCCCAGCCAGGGGGGGCCGGGGGGGCCCGGGCCCCCCACCCCCGCCTTGGGGGGGTCGGCCTGGCTCGGCCCCAGCCGGGGCAGGATGGGTGGGGGGCCGGTTCTCAGGGCAGTTTCCTCTCCGGCTGCACGACCCCCCCATCCCAGGGGCTGGAGCCCACCCTGTGCCCTGCACTGGGGGTACCTCAGCCTCCCCTGCCCGTACCCCAAAGCAGCCCAGAGCCCCCCAACACCCCCGGGGTCCCTCAGCCCGAGCAGCGGGCAGGGAGTCGCCCTCACCTGTCGTCCTGCCTGGAAAAATCTCATTAACCCCAGGCAGGAAGAGGGTTAATTATGGCCCTCAGGGAAGGGGAGGGCAGCACTGTGACCCCACAGGCAGGGACATCCCACCCCTGCCCCACCCATACTCGACCCTGCCCTCGGGGAGAATAAAACCCCCAGATTCAGATGATTTTATATATAAAAAAGACACTATTTATTGTTCTAAACAAGTTCTGTGGTAACAGAGACCCAACAGACTCATCACACCAAGCTGCCAGAGTGGGGGTTCTTGTTCCCTGTGCCCCAGGCCCCTTGATTAGGGACCCCAAAGGCCTTTGGGTGGGCAGGGGACAACCAGTGCCCCACCACAGCCCCGGAGTGACATGGGGACGGGGTGTGGAGTGACTGTGGGTGGGGGGCACGGGCCCCCTCATAGTGTCAGGACAGTCCCCAAGGTTGGGGGACATTTAAAACCCAACCAAGCCCCAGGGAGCAGCCTGGGGGAGGGTCAGGGGGGGCCCAGCCGTTCTTGAATGAGGTATATAAACAGGGTGGGGGTGCTGCAGCCAGCACAGCCTTGGGGGGACCCCACACCCCTGGAGGGGGTGACAGGGACGTGGCTCAAGGCCAAGGCTCAGTAGCGCAACAGGCTCAGAAAGAGCTGGGGGGTGGCCCCTCCCCATGGGATCACAGTTCCCCCTGAGTGGTCCTGATGTCCCTGAAGCACCAGGTGCCAACAGTGCCAGCTCTGTGGCTGGTGGCCACCCTGGGGGCCACCACGGTGTGGGGGGACATGTCACTGTCCCTCAGCCCTAGCTGGGCTTGACGAGGTGCCGGCAGCGCGTCACAGGCAGTGGCAGCTTGTGCAGACCTGGGCAGAGGAAGAGTGTGAGAGCTGGAGGGGGACAGGGGACACCCCAGCACCCATCCCGGTGTGTGGCCACATCCCTGTGCTCACCAAAGGCGCGGATGAGCTCGGCCTGGACGGCCCAGGTGACCCTTTTCACCAGGCACAGCGTGGTGAGCCCCGCAAAGCCCATGTTGTAGAGGAAGACGATGTAGAAGTTCCCCAACCAGTTGAAGCGGCCAAAATCCCCCAGGAGGTCAAAACGGGTGATCCCTGCACAGGGGTGGGGGACACCGGTCAGGGCACCCCAATCCTGGGGACACCCCTGTCCTGGGGTCACCCTGATCCTTTTAGGGGCTCACCTAGTGTCCTGGAGAATACAGGCAGTGCCGAGCTGAGCACCAGCAAGGAGACACAGTTCCCGATGATCTGGGGAGATGAAGAAGGGTTTGGGAGGGGGGGCAGTGCTGCCACAGGGACCCCCCAGGCTGGTCAAGGGGCTCCCCAAATGCTGGAGAACACTGGAGTCTTTCCCAACAGTGGGTTGCTCTGTGTCTCCCATGGGGACACCATGTGGTGCACTGTAGGGGCTCTGCATGTCAAAGGGAGCCCAGGAGCCCCCCAAGCCCAGCCTGGTGCTCCCACCTTGGTGAGAGGAGTGTCCTGGCGCTCTGGGAGCAGACGGGTGAAGAGGGGGGAGCTGTAGAAGCCCACCACAGAGGAGACCATCAGGTAGCTGTGAGGGCTGTTAAGGAGGAAAACAGGGTGGGATGGCCCTGGGGACAGCGTTGGGGACACAAGGGACATCACTAGGGACACAGGTGCCCGCCTGAAGGATACAAGATGAGGACGACCTGCAGGGCAGCTCCGAAGGAACCAAAGATGGAGAAGGAGACCTGGCCCAGGGATGCATCCTGTGGGGAGAGGAGGGGGCAGGTTGGGGTGGAACAGTCCCCAGACCAGTCAGGGGACACAAATCCACACTGTCCCATCCCCCTGCCTGGGTACCTGGATGCCCCGTGGCATTGCAGCATCATACAGCAGCAGCTCCAGGACGTGGAAGCAGACAATGAGCACAGAAATGCCCTGGGAGGAACAGGGAGGGAGTGAGGGCTGTGGGGGGGATAGAGGAGACCCCCAGCTCTCCCAGGGCCAAGGGCCACTCACTGTTAGTGCCAGGAGGCCCAGCATGGCCAGGGGGTAGCCCAAGTTCCTCTGCCAGGGCGACGCTCGGTGCCGCAGCTCTGTGGGGTGGAAGGGCCTGGGTGAGAGGGGAGTAAAACTCCCCACCCCTGGGCATGAGACAGAGGGGATCCCAAGGTGCCAGGACGGGATAAAAGCCCCTGCCCCATTTCCCACCCACCCTCCCTCCATGGAGAACTGGCTGCCAGGGACCCAGCGTTCCCAGTGCCAAACTGGGGGAGCGCAGGTGTCCTGGTCTTTCCCCCTGGCTCCTCACCCAGCATCCGCCTCTTGGTCTGGATGGCAAAGAACTGCTCCCGCAGCAGCTCCATGTCCAGGTTCAGCCAGCAGGAAGCTTTGCCTGCCAGGGAGGAGACACCAAGGGGCTCAGGGCTCTCATGTGCTGGGGCACAGGAGTCCCCAGTTCACCCCATGCTCGCCATTCCCAACCAGTAGCCGTGCTGGGCACTCACCAGAGCGGATCCTGCGGGATACAGCAGCTTCCTCAAACCTTGTACAGCTCAACTGCTCATCCAAGTCTTCCAGGAGCTGGGGATGGGTGAGGAGCCCGTGAGCAGCCAGTGGGGGAGAATTAATGACTCCCCATGCCCAGGGTGGGAAACCAGGCAGCCCTGGGGCAGTCACACCCAGGTTAGGGCTGTAGGACTGGGGACACCTCCTTACCCGGGGTTTCACCAGCAGCTTCCCCGTGACAGTGAACATCGTGGAGAGGCCAAAGGGGGTGCACACTGTGGTGGGAGGAGAGGATGGGCAGGGGGTAGTCCAGCATTCTACCCCTCCCAACACCCCCAGGAGGGTCCTGGGTAGGGCTGGGGGATCAGCTCTGCACAATGACACCTCCAGGCCCCATTGGCAGGGAGGACCCCTTGCTCCCAGCTGGACACCCCAGGGGGCCCACACCCAGTGCAGGATGGGCCACTGGGGCCAGGACACCTCAGGGGATCATCCCACCACTTACACAGCAGAAGCAGCACGCCAAAGAGTGAGATGCAGGAGTAGAGGTAGGGCAGGTAATATTCCCAGAGATCTGTGGAGATGGCAAGATCAGGCCAGTGGCACCAGACACCCTTTGTCCTGTTCAGTGCTAGGGCCTGATCCTGCCCTGTTGGAGCCAGGAAAGCCCAGGACACCCTGGCAGCACCCACCATAGAGTGACTGACGACTGGCAGCATCGTTGCCCACGATGGCAGAGGCCACCCAGACCATGCCCAGCACCAGCAGCGTCAGCAGCAGCAGCACCACTGATGTCTCGTACACCCTGGCCATGATGCCCTGTGGGAGTGGGGTTAGTGGGAAGCCAGGGATGGGGGAACTGAGGGGGACATCTGTAGAACCACCCACCTTCTTGGATCCTGCAAACCCTTCTGACTCAGTGAAGAAGTAGGCAAAGGGCATGAGGAAGACGAGGGACAAATTGGAGAAGAGGAAGACCAAGTTCCAGAGGCCTGGAAAAGGGGAAACAGCATGGGGTGAGTTCCCAGGGGGGCAACCCTGACCCACAGCCCTCAGGGCACTCCTGGGGTCACCCTGTGCACCCACCATGGACAAGAGACCCGTTCAGCCACTGGATGTAGTAGTTCTGGGGGAAGGAGAGCAGCACCTCGTTGCTGATGATGGAGAAGGGCAGGAGGAGGACGGCGCCCAGCGCCACGGCCAGGGTGAAGGTGCAGAGTCCCAGCCTGCCAGAGAGACGAGTGCCACCTCCAGGTCAGGGCTCCTGTGGGTGTCACAGCCCAGCTGTGCCCCCCAGCGTCACCAGCACCCATGGGACACGGTGTCCCAGCTGAGGAAGCAGGAACAGGACAGGCAGGAACTTACGCAATCCTGTTGACAGCAGCATCCTCGTCATCATGAACTGTGGGGACAAAATCCCAAACCAAGGGGCTGGGGGAGGCAGAACTGCCCAAAGCATCACTCCCAGCCCCCTTCCTGACCTTCCCCCACTCCAAACAGAAACCATCCCAGGGAGGCTTGGCCTCTGCTCTCCCCTGGGGCAACTGGTGGGTGCCCTGCAGGGACTGGTGTCATGGAAACCTGGGCTGTAGCAGGATTGGGGCTCCCGGAAGTGATGGATAAACAACACTGGGGAGGCTGAATTTGGCTGCCAGGGGCTGTGCAGCTCTGGTAGGTCCTACCTCCTGTGAAGTCCGTGTGCTTCTTGAAGTGGGTTATGATGAAGTGGCAGAGGATGTAAAGGCTGGCAAAGACCAGGGTACATATCTGTGGGCAGAAGAGGGTGGGCAGCATGGGCTGAGCTGGAGGGCTGTGCTCCTACCTTGGGTGATGCCCCAGGGCCCATCAGCTCCACCTTATTTATTTTTCCACTCCTAGCCCTGGTTACACCCCACCCGTGTGCCCAGCCCTGTCTACGCACAGGGGCTGTACCCAGGGCTCAACCATGAGTGCCCACAAGCTGCCACAGCACCCAGGCCAGCGGGGCTGATGACCCACCCAGCAGCTCTGAGAGAGCCTGTGCTGGCAGAGCTGGAGATGTGACCCCGTGGGACACCCCTGAACCTCCTGATCCCTCAGCCCTCACTCTGCTGGCACTGGCACCAGGCAGAGCCACGGGAACAGCCTTGAATGAGGCACCAAGGCCAGCTGGGGTGTCCCTTCCGCCCCCGCTGGAACGCCGAGGTCCAGCCGGAGCAGGCGACGTTCAGGGAACACGGCGACCTTTCATCCCACTGGGTACACGGCAGAACGGGGAAAGGTCGCCCCAACCCTCCACCTTGGCACAGGAGGAGCCAAGGAACCTCCCTCCTACCCAGCCTTGGGGGTCTGAGCTGGCTGGGGGTCCCCAGGATGTGCCCCCAAAGCTGGTCTGACCCTGGACCCCTGGAAGGGCAGTGCCCAGCAGGTCCTTCTGCTCCTGCTTCCACCCAGTGAAGGGGTTCAGACTACAGATCCCCTCCTACCACGGGCTGTAGCCCAAAGCACAATGCTGTGCCTGGCTGAGGGACCTCCAACACCTCTGGCACTCGGTGGAGTTAGGCAGAGCGAGCTCTGCACTGGCCGTGCCGAGCCAGGGGCTTCTGGGTGAGATGTGGCTCTGCAGGATGGAGGTCTGGGAACCTCCAGGGCAGAGGTGTTAGGCTCTGGCCACCAGGTCCTCCCTGTAGGCCCCAAATTTGGCTGTGGCAAGGTGGCCCTGGCACTTCTTGTCCCAGCCCCGTGGCCACCCTGCACTCAGCATCCTGAGGATCCTCAGGAGATGCCAGGACCAGGACATCCGGATCATCACCATCCCTGAGTCTGACAGAGCAGCAGACCCATCTGCCTCCCTCCATGGCGCTCGAGGTGTGGGGTGTCCCATTGCCACCAAGCTACTGGGTACAGGGACAGAGCCAGGAGCTAAAACGTGACCGGCCCAGCTCCAAAACCATCACAGCCCAGTTCCCAACACCCCCGGCCCTCCCAGCACGGCAGGACCCCGGGCAGCACCGCTGGAGCTGGCAGAGGGTTCGTGGCAGCGGCTCAGGAGGGCTCAGCCCCAGGACCCGGCTATCTGCGGGGCACACGCAGCCCTGGCACCGATAAGGACCGGCCGTGGGACGCTGCCACAGCCGCTGCCGGGGATCCAGACCCTACCATGGGGGGCTGCGGGCCCCCAGCCCCCCAAACCCACGTCTCCCCGCCACACCGGTCCCATTCCTCCGCTCGCCGCCCCTTCCCGCGGCCCCCCCGGGGCACTCACGATGCACTCGCGGACCCTCTCGTGGAAGAGCTGCTCCCGCACGGCCAGCGCGTCCTGCTCCAAAGGGGCCATACTGCGGCCAGCATGGCCGGGCCGGGCGGGGCTGAGGCAGGAGGGCCGGGACAGGCGCTCCGGTCCCACCGTTCCTGTCCCACCGCTCCGGTCCCACCGGGAAGCGCCGCCGGGAACGCGCCAGGCCCGGCCAAGCCCCGCCCCTTTAGGCCCCGCCCCATCCTCGATACAATGTATCCGCTTCGCAGGGATCAAAGGGAACCGCCCCTCGCAGCCCATTGGCTCCGGTGCTTGAATGAGGCGCCGCTCATTGGCCGGCGGGCGGCGCGCCGCGCGCTGATTGGCTGAGCGCCCGCTCGCCGCTCCCACGGGGCAGCGGCCCCAGTGAAGCCCCCCCAGGATTAAGGGCAGGGATGGAGCTAATCCTGGGACACGGCTAATCCCGGGCGGGTTAATCCCGGAGGGGCTGAGGGGGCAGGGCAGGGCTTCACAGCACCGGGGGCAGCGGGCAGGGCAGGGCCCCCCACTCCTTATCACTCAGCATTACCGAGGGTGAACCCCCAACCTGTAGCACCCAGTGATAAGAGGGCTTCACCAGCCAAGGGAGAAGAGCAGGCAAAAGGCCAACTAGTGCCAGCTCGGGCAGGAGCAAGGCCATGCCAGCCGCTTCACTGGGCACAGACAATAGGGACAGTCTGTTCCCATGGGATGGGGCCAGCCGGCCCAGGCGCTGAATCAGAGGGTTTGTATCCGACGCAGTGGAGCTTCTCTTAAAGCCTTTTATTCACAGACACGGTACAGACACATGGAAAATCTGCATGATCACATCGGAGAGGGCAGCACACCCCACGGGGCCAAACCCCATCCAGTGCACGAGGAAGCTCAAGTGTTTGAAGCAGACAATTCGTGGACATGCGACAGCGACAGAAGGAACCCAGCATTTAGTATTCCTCCCCTTCCTCCTCTCCCTCCCCTTCCACAGAATCCACCCCCACCTCCTCATAATCCTTCTCCAGGGCAGCCATATCCTCTCGGGCCTCCGAGAACTCCCCCTCCTCCATGCCCTCCCCCACGTACCAGTGCACGAACGCCCGCTTCGCGTACATCAGGTCAAACTT
>JAWWEW010000069.1:1660204-1674184 GCA_035583185.1 Anabacerthia variegaticeps
GGGATCCCAGTATGGGGTGATGGGGATCCCAGTCAGGGATAATGGGGATCTCAGTATGGGGTGATGGGGATCCCAGTATGGGATAATGGGGATCCCAGTATGGGGTGATGGGGATCCCAGTATGGGATAATGGGGATCTCAGTATGGGATAATGGGGATCCCAGTATGGGGTGATGGGGATCCCAGTCAGGGATAATGGGGATCTCAGTATGGGGTGATGGGGATCCCAGTCAGGGATAATGGGGATCCCAGTCTGGGGGGATGGTGGGGATCCCAGTATGGGATAATGGGGATCCCAGTCCCGTGGGAAGCTCCCGTCCCTCTCTGCCCTCCCCTGGGTGTCTCCCCATGCCAGGATGTGCTACCCCAGGCTGCTGCTGCTCCTCGCCCTCCCCTGTGCCAAGACCCACCGTGCCCTCAACCCTGAGACCCCAAATCAGCTCATTCCTACCTGTACCAACCTTCAGATGGCACCAGGGTGGGGACCTGGCAGATGAACCCTGGCAGAGGAGCTCGGGGGGTGGACGATGACAGGGACAGGCTGGTTCTCCAGCCCAGGTCCCACGAGGAGCTCACACCCCCCTCTCTGCTGTCCCCCCCATGCCAGGATGTGCCACCCCAGGCTGCTGCTGCTCCTCACCCTTCCCTGTGCCCAGACCCACCGTGCCCTCAACCCTGAGACCCCAAATTCCATCTGTGCCAACCTTTACATGGCACCATGGTGGGGACCTGGCAGAGGATGACGGGGTGGAGGAGGAGAGGGACAGGCTGGTTCTCCAACCCAGGTCCCATGAGAAGCTCACGTCCCCCTCTCTGCCCTACATGTCTCCCCATGCCAGGATGTGCCACCCCAGGCTGCTGCTGCTCCTCACCCTCCCCTGTGCCAAGACCCACCGTGCCCTCAACCCTGAGACCCCAAATCAGCTCATTCCTACCTGTACCAACCTTCAGATGGCACCAGGGTGGGGACCTGGCAGATGAACCCTGGCAGAGGAGCTCAGGGGGTGGAGGAGGATGAGGACAGGCTGGTTCTCCAGCCCAGGTCCCAGGAGAAGCTCAGACCCCAATCTGCTGTGCCCCTCATGTCTCCCCATGCCAGGATGTGCCACCCCAGGCTGCTGCTGCTGCTGCTGCTGTGCGCCCAGACCCACTATGCCCTCCGTCTCTACGATGCCCCCTCCATCCTGGGCTGCCTCCACGCGGCGCTGGCCGAGGCGCGGCACGAGCTGCCCGGTGACACCGCCGTGCTGGGCAAGCGTGGCACGGAGGAGCCATCAGAGGAGTGGGAAGGGGACGGCGACCTGGACGAGGAGCTGGGCAAAAGGACATTCCTGGGCCAAGGGTACCCCAAACCCACCTCCCGGGCACGGGCGAGGGGCAAGGCGGGCGGCGCCCCGAGCGAGCGGCGCGCCAAGGTCACCCTGTCCCTCGACGTGCCCACCAACCTCATGAACATCCTCTTCAACATCGCCAAGGCCAAGAACTTGCGGGCCAAGGCGGCGGCCAACGCGCACCTCATGGCCCAGATCGGCCGCAGGAAGTGACCGCTGCGCGGGCAAAGGGGGCACGGCCACCCCCCGACCCCGGCTGGGCGGCCAGAGGGGACCGATGCCCACGGTGACATCGGTGTTGTGTGTTTTGGAGCCAAGTGTGGCGTCTCCTCCTCGTCCTTCCCTCCAGCCTGGTGTCCTCCCCCCGTCCTGGGCATCTCCGTGGGGTGGGAAGGGGCACAAGGGGTCGGGTCACCCAGGGACGGTCCTAATGAAAGCTCTTGACTTTCCAATGGGTTGTCCCATCTATTTGTTGTCCCATCCATTTCTTGTCCCATCCATTTCTTGTCCCATCGGGTCCCTCTGGGCCCATGGGGTTTCCAGAACATCCCACCAGCTCAACCTCCCAGTTCCCACCAGCTCAACCCCCTGGTTGCCACCACAGTCCATGTCCCCAAGTCCCCACAGCCCCTTCCCTGGGAAGGGCAAAGCAGGAACGGCCAGGAAGGCTCGGGAGGGATTTGGCACCTTCTCCTCCCAGGCATTCCCGGTGGGTTTAGGTTGTCTCACCCCCCACCCTGTTCCCCACCAGCACCTCCACCATCAGTGTGCCCACCAGCCAGGGTGGCACGGGCAGGTGGGAGCCCAAAAGCTGCCAGGTGGCCACGCTGTCCCCTCCTCTCCTGCCCACCTTGCCCAGGAGAAGCTGGGCAGGTCCCTCAGCTCCTCACCCACCGTCACTGTCCACGTGGGACACCCCGAGGGGACAGCCCTGGGGCAGGAGGGGGGCACAAGGAGTGCCACAGGGGCACCTGGGGCAGGAGGGGGCACAGGGGGTGCCACAGGGGCACCTGGGGCAGGAGGGGGGCACAGGGGGTGCCACAGGGGCACCTGGGGCAGGAGGGGGGCACAGGGGGACGCCAAGCTGGGCCCCCCCCAAGGAAGTGAGAGCCTCCAGGAGGACTGGGGGTCTTTATTCACATACACAAGGCACTTGCACGGTGGGGCAGGGCATTCCCGACCACCGAGGCTGGGTGAGAGGTGGCCGTGCCAGCCCAAGGGGTGGCTCTGTGGGCACTGCCATGGCACAGGAACGGGGCTGTCCCACCTGGGCACGACCTGGCCATGCCACCAGGCCAGGCTTGAATTTGGCATCACCGGGTGCTCCGTGGGCACCCAGACTAGGCAAAGCAGGGAAGGTTCAATATGGCAAAGGGTGGCAGAGGAGGGGCAGCTCCACACCCTGGCACTGGCGGGCTGTCAGTGCCAGCAGGTCAAGCTGCCACGCCAAGAGTGCCCCTCAGTCAGTACTCATCATCCTCCTCAGCCTCCTGGTGCCCCTCGCCGTCGGCAGAGTCCCGTCCCACCTCCTCGTAGTCCTTCTCCAGCGCCGCCAGGTCCTCCCTGGCCTCGGCGAACTCGCCCTCCTCCATGCCCTCGCCCACGTACCAGTGCACGAAGGCCCTCTTGGCGTACATGAGGTCGAACTTGTGGTCCAGGCGCGCCCAGGCCTCGGCGATGGCCGTGGTGTTGCTCAGCATGCACACAGCCCTCTGCACCTTGGCCAGGTCGCCCCCCGGCACCACGGTGGGCGGCTGGTAGTTGATGCCCACCTTGAAACCAGTGGGGCACCAGTCCACGAACTGGATGGAGCGGCGGGTCTTGATGGCGGCGATGGCGGCGTTGACGTCCTTGGGCACCACGTCCCCTCGGTAGAGCAAACAGCAGGCCATGTACTTGCCACGGCGAGGGTCGCACTTGACCATCTGGTTGGAGAAGTCGAAGCAGGCGTTGGTGATCTCGGGCACGGAGAGCTGCTCGTGGTACGCCTTCTCGGCCGAGACGATGGGAGCGTAGGTGGTGAGCGGGAAGTGGATGCGAGGGTAGGGCACCAGGTTGGTCTGGAACTCGATGAGGTCGACGTTGAGGGCGCCGTTGAACCTCAGCGAGGCCGTGACTGAGGACACGATCTGGCCGATGAGGCGGTTGAGGTTGGTGTAGGTGGGGCGCTCGATGTCCAGGTTGCGGTTGCAGATGTCGTAGATGGCCTCGTTGTCCACCATGAAGGAGCAGTCGGAGTGCTCCAGGGTGGTGTGCGTGGTGAGGATGGAGTTGTAGGGCTCCACCACGGCCGTGGAGACCTGCGGGGCCGGGTACACCGAGAACTCCAGCTTGGACTTCTTGCTGTACTCCACGGAGAGGCGCTCCATGAGCAGGGAGGTGAAGCCGGAGCCGGTGCCTCCCCCGAAGCTGTGGAACACCAGGAAGCCTTGGAGGCCACTGCACTGGTCAGCCTGCAGCAGAAGGAGGCCTGGTTATCCCTTGGGTAATCCTGCCCAGAGCGACCCCAAATGGAGCAGGAATGACTCCTCCTTGGAGCCCTTGCTGGCCATTGAACCCCCCGTCCCTAGAGGGGACTCGCTCTGTGTGTCCCCAGGCTGAGCCCCTTGAGTGGACACCTATCAGTGACCTCATCTTCTGCTGTCAGGGCAGGGCCAGGGGCTTCACTGAGCCCCAGAGCAAAACCCAGCAGATGATACAGCTATGGGGGGGGTTTATTTAAGACTCTGAACCCAAAGTGCCATTGTGTTGCCCACAGAGGTGTGGTGTTACAATAAATAAAGGGTCATGAAGAGCTGCAGCCACAGGGCAGGGAATGACAAATAGGACAAATAGGACAAATAAATGGGACAAATGGGACAAATGAATGGGACAAGGAGGGACAAGGGGGGACAAGGAGGGACAAATAAATGGGACAAATGGGACAAATAAATGGGACAAATAAATGGGACAAGGGGGGACAAATAAATGGAACAAATAATGGGACAAATAATGGGACAGGACAGGGAGGGACAAATTCCAAGAGGGGGAATTCAGGCTGGATTTTGGGAGGGAATTCTCAGCTGGGAGGGTGGTGAGACACCGGGGCAGGTTTTCCAGACCAGCCTTCACGCCTGGAAGTGCCCAAGCCGAAGGTGGAGCGACCTGTCCCAGGGGAAGGTGCCCCCACCCATGGAAGGGTGAGCCTTGAGGCCCATTCCAACCCTTTCACACCCCAAGATCCCAAGGCAAGGCCGCCTTTGGTCTCACCATCTTGCGGATCCTGCTGAGGACGGTGTCGATGATCTCCTTGCCGATGGTGTAGTGGCCACGGGCGTAGTTGTTGGCAGCATCTTCCTTGCCACTGATGAGCTGCTCCGGGTGGAAGAGCCCGTGGTAGGGCCCGGTCCTGATCTCATCTGCAGGAGGAGGGCACAGTTAGAGGTTCTGGACGCTGGTGGGACAAGAGTAGAACACGTGGAATACCCACCAGGAGCCCCACAATGGTCACGGCAGGAGTGGTTCAAAGGGGGAATAAGGGGAGGGTGGGGATAACCCTGTCCAGGTCCTGCTCCAGGTCCAGCTGCTCCATCTTCACCCCACACTGCCCCTGAGGTCCTAAATTAATCTGGATTAAAGAATCAAGACACTGCCTACGTTCCCACCATCATTTTAGGATCAGTCACCACGTGGAGCTTGTTTTCCAGCTCGTTCCAAAGCATCTGGAGGAGTCTGGAAGCTCCAGCTCCGTCCTCTGCTCTTCAACCCAACCCCAAAACACTTCCAGTGTTGATGGTTCTGCCAGACCTCTCTGACCCAGCTTCCAGCACAGGCATGAGGAGCAGCTTCTCTCAGCTCCACACGGTTTGGAGGCACCTCCAGAGGGTTTTTAGCTCCTCTCAGCCCCGATATTGGACACCCTTCACGTTCTGCCGGCTCCCCAGTCCAGTCAAGATTCAAGGTTAAGCTGAACCCAAACTTCAGAGCCTGCTTTCCTTCCACCACATGCACCAGTGACTCACCCACCCTGCGTGGGAGGAGAGCAGGAGAAGCCTGGAAGGCACAAACAGGGACATGGGTGCAGGTGCTTGGCTTGGGAGCCACCTCCACCAGCTCCTGGGGCACAAAAACCTGACCTGTTTTCTGGGAAGGTGCCACGACTGAGTCAAACCAACCACCCGGGCATCTCCAAGGGAGCTGGAAGGGGAGTTGGGAGTCTGGCAGGAGGCAGGAACCCCACAAAGGTTGGGAAGGGTCTTTAGAGTCGAGTCCAACCCTGGGGCCAGTGGGACAATCCCCACCCCGCTCCCACCAAAGCCATGGGGTGTGTGGCCCTCAAGGCGCTCCGTGGGGAGGGTTAAACCCAGATGTGCCACATCTGGAGGGGGCGGCTCCACCCAGAACCAGCTGTGCCACCTCTGGAGGGCGCAGCTCCACCCAAAAGAACCAGATGTGCCACCCCTGGAGGGTGCAGCTCCACCCGGAATCAGATGTGCCACATCTGGAGGGTGTGGTTCCATCCAGAACCAGATGTGCCACCCCTGGAGGGTGCAGCTTCACCCAGAACCAGATGTGCCACATCTGGAGGGGGCGGCTCCACCCAAAAGAACCAGGTGTGCCACATCTGGAGGGTGCGGCTCCACCCAAAAGAACCAGGTGTGCCACATCTGGAGGGCGCGGCTCCACCCAAAAGAACCAGGTGTGCCACATATGGAGAGTGCAGCTCCACCCAGAAGAACCAGATGTGCACCCCTGGAGGGCGCAGCTTCACCCAGAACCAGATGTGCAACATCTGGAGGGTGCAGTTCCACCCAGAAGCACCGGGGTTGGCAAACCCAGGTCCCTTCACACCCCCTGGAGGGGACAGGTCTCCAAAGGGGGTCCCCACCAGGGACAACCCAGAACCAACAGTAGGGTGGAAATGCCACCTCCTTCCCAACATCTGGGGATGTTTTACTGGAGCGGAGGAGCCACTGGGCAAGGGACACAACCCTTGGGGAGAAGGGTGAGGGACACCACCCAAAGGTGCCCCCCTCTCACCGATGACCGTGGGCTCCAGGTCGATGAACACGGCCCTGGGGACGTGCTTGCCCGAGGCCGTCTCGCAGAAGAAGGTCTCGAAGGAGGAATCCACCAGCTCCGAGCCGGGCTCCGGCACCGGGGGTGTCCCCTGCCCGGTGGCCCCGGGGATGGTGCCATCCGCCTCGATGCCGTGCTCCAGGCAGTACAGCTCCCAGCAGGCGTTGCCCATCTGCACGCCAGCCTGCCCGATGTGGATGGAGATGCACTCCCTCTGCAAAGGGGGGAAAGGGCTGGTCAAGGAGGGGCTCGGGAGCAGGAGGGGCAGCACCCCGGGGTGCTCCTCGGAGCGGTGTTGGGTGGTGGAGAATGAGGGAAACCGGGGGGAGATGGAGGTGGGATGCAGGTCCAGCATCCCTGGGAGCAGGCAGGAAGGGCAGAAACAGGCAGGAGGGGCCCAGGGAGCAGGCAGGAGAAGGCAGGAGGGGCAGGAGCAGCCCAGGGAGCAGGCAGGAGGGGTCCACGGAGCAGGCAGAAGCAGGCAGGAAGGGCCCAGGGAGCAGGCAAGAAGGGACAGGAGCAGGCAGGAATGGCCCAAGGAGCAGGCAGGAGCGGGCAGGAGGGGCCCAGGGAGCAGGCAGGAGCGGGCAGGAGGGGCCCAGGGAGCAGGCAGGAGCGGGCAGGAGGGACGCTCCTCACTCAACACTCAACTGGCAATCCCCCAGATCCTGGAAAAACAGGGCACAGCTCCGGGTTCCCCACCCTAAACCAAGCCCCGTGGCCAGCAGGGAGACCCAAGGCTGGGACAGCCCCAGCAGGAGAGCAGGGGGGACCTGGGGCCAGGGCAGGGACGGGCTGACACCCCGGGAGAGGCTTCAAATCCAGGTCACTCCAGGAGCCTCCAGCTCCAGGGAATGCTGAAGGCACCGGAGACTCTCCAGGCCTTTGGGTGGTTGGGCATTCCCTGGGGGATTGGCACCTGGAGCTTCCACCAGGGGCAAAGGGGTGATTGGTGGGACTTGGGGTGGCAGCTCCCAGGGAGACAATCCCACCAAGCTGCTTCCCAAGGGATCCCAGCTGGGAATGGCAGCCCATGGCATCACTGTGGCATTGGTGGGCAGCTTGGTTGGGGTCCCACCTCATTGCACCCCCACCCAGAGCTGGGGGGCTCCACAGGTTGGAGGGTGATCTCAGACACTCCTGGGTGGCACCACCAGGACAGGGACACCACACATGGATGTGCCACTTGTCCCCCCATCCAGCAGCTCCCAAGGCCACCATACACCCAGGTCATCCACCAAAAAGCTGGGCACCCCAAGGTGGGCACTCCTGGGGCACAGGGACACCAAACCCCTCTCAATCCCAGTTTGGGCCAATTCCCCCAGTTCCAGCTGCCATTCCCAGTATGTGGGCCATGGTGCTCACCCCCCACCCAGAGCTGGGGGGCTCCACAGACAAACCCAGCTTGGAGGGTGATGTCAAACACTCCTGGGTGGCACCACCAGGACAGGGACACCACCTGTGGATGTGCCACTTGTCCCCCCATCCACAAGCCCAGGTCACCCCCCAAAAAGCTGGGCACTCCTGGGGCACAGGGAGACCAAACCCCTCCCAATCCCAGTTTGGGCCAGTTCCCCCCGTTCCAGCCCTGGTGTCCCAGCTGCCATTCCCAGTGCGTGTCCCTCCCCTCCAGCAGGATGGCTGCAATAGCTGGGCCAGCCCCAGTGCCTCGGGCTCGGCTCCCCAGCCCCTTCTGGGACAGCTGCTCCCCCTGCTCTTCCACTCCCACAGCCCCACTGCAGCACCTGCTGCAAGGCAGCCTTTGGAATTCCCAGCCTGGAGCACGGGCAGTGGGAACAAAGGGAATGAAGGGGAGAAAGGAGAGAGCAGGACCTGCCTTAAGGAACAAAGTGCAGCTTTTTTAGGGGGGTTTTTAGGGTTTTCCTTTTCCCCCCACCCCATAAAGTTTGGGGTTTGAGTTCTGGGCTCTGCATGGGACAAAGTGCCTTGTGCACTTATTGGCAGCCTGATTTTCCCCTCTGGAAAAGGCATGGGAATGTTGAACTGTTTTGCAGAGCAGAGAGAGGAGCAGATGAAAGGAAAAGTTCAAAAGCTGCTTCGCTGCGAGGCCCCTTTGAAGTTTCCTCCCCTTTTGCCAACAGGCAAAGGGACACCAGGAGACTTTTCCAACAGGTTCCTCCTCTGCGTCCACAAAAGAGGGGCCAGTCGTGTCTCTCCTTCCACAAAGTTTCAGCTGGAAGAGCCAGAACTGCTGCAGGTTTGGGGTTTTTTTTTGGGTTTATTTTAAAATAACCAGCTCGATGCACTCCGGTTTCACAGCTGCAAAGTCTTTGGAGCAAAGATCCCATTAAAAGGAAAAGAAACCCCAAAGGAAGGGGTTGATTTAATGTGTAATCCCAAGGGTTTCGAGCAGACAAAGGCAACATGGCAGCTCATTCCTAAGGAGGGGGAATAAAAAACCCAACCCTAAAAGGTTGGGGTGGTCCCACCAGCTCTCTGTGCTTAACATGGAAAGGGTTAAACCTTGGGAAAAGAGCCAGCAGAGGGAAAAATTCAACTCAAGCCCGAGGTGGGATCAAGACACCCCCACCCCTCCCCAAAAAATAAATCAAGTAAAACCCAAAGTCGGGATTAAAAAAACCCAGAAACTTTGCAACTCTCCAGAGCTGCAAAACTCAGAGAGAGAGAGAGGGGAGGGGGAGAAAAACCCACCAAGAGGCCACTTAACCAGCTCTTCCCCAAGCACACCCCTCACTTTTCCCATATAAGGAGCAAACTGGGCATCCACGGAGCAGGAGTTAATCCGAATTAACAGCCCCACGAGAGAGGAGAGAAGGGAGGGGGGGAATAAAGGACCTGCTGAGCTCAGAGCAGGGGAAAATCAGGCTGAGGATGGAGGGTCAGCCTGAGAGGAACCCCAAAACACGCTCTTACCATGGTGAGACCGCAGGCTGGGGAAGGTCCAGGGAGAACCAGCTGCTGCTCCTGCCTCTGTGCAGCCTTTATAGGCTCAGGGAAGCGCTGACTCCACCTGAGGGGAAAGGCTTAAAGGAGCACAGCCCCTTCGCCTTGGCAGCCCTGGGAGAAGAGGGGGGAAAGGCATCGATTCCTGGCTGGCTGGAGGGGTTTGGGGGGGTAAAGACAGGAAAATAGGAGATTTTTGGGGTATTAGTCATTATGGAGAGGTTCGATGGGGAGGGGGCAAAGTGTTGGGGGTTGGGGGATTAAAGATAGGAAAACAGGAGGTTTTTGGGGTATTATTAATTTTGGAGAGGTTTGACAGGGAGGGGGGAAAAAGAAATGTCAAAGTGTTGGGGTTTGGGGGTTAAAGACAACACAACATGAGATTTTGGGGTTATTTTTGAATTTGGAGAGGTTCAATGGGGAGGGGGGAAAAAGAGATGTCAAAGTGTTGGGGTTGGGTAAGAAGTAGGGAGCTCCTGAAATGTTGGGGTGCCCCAAAATAATTCAGTTTATTCATCCAAAACAGCCTTCCCCTTCTCACTAGAGCAGTGATGGGCTGTGTCCTGTCTGTTTTGGGGCACAATCCTGCAATTTTGGGGCTTTTCAGCAGGAAATCTGCTGGTTTTGGCACTTTTGGGGCATTCATTCAGGTTTAGGCTCTTCCTTCTCTGCTGGATTGGGAGCCAGGATTTCCCCTGACCTGGAAGACTTTGGGATTTCTTGGATCTGCCCTTAAACCAGGGGGACAAGAGGGTTTATTAATGATTTATTTATTAATTCCCTTCTTTTCCTCTTCATTCCCCAAACCACCTTTGGTGGCATCAGGTTGGAAGGTCTGGGGCTGGTGACAACAGTGTCACCAAGGAGTCAAGGGCAGGAAGTTTTCCCTCTTTTTGGGGTTTTTTTGGGATGTTTTTTGGTTTCCTGGGTCCAGTTTGGGCTTCCCTGGTGGAGCAAGCCCAGTGGGTTTGGGGCAGGGGATTTAGGGCAGGGCAAGGGTTTGGTGGTCCCTAAGGAGACCTTCCAACTCATCCTGAGGGGGGAGAGACTTTGGAGAAGGAGAAATGTGGGAATTCTCAGCCTTGGATGGATCCAAAACTCACCCCTGCGAGTCCTAAGGGGACCTTGAGGTGTTTTAGGAGGGAAAATCAACCCCAAAAAAGGACCTGGATGGTGTTTTAGGAGGGAAAATCAACCCTCAAAAAAAGGATCTGGATGGAGTTTTAGGAGGTGAAATTGAGCCTCAAAAAAGGGACCTGGATGGTGTTTTAGGAGGGAAAATCAACCCTCAAAAAAAGGACTTTTACAGTATTTTAAGAGGCAAATCAACTCCCTCCAAAAGGACCTTTTCAGTCTTTTAGGAGGAAAAATCAACCCTCAAAATAAAGGACTTTTACAGTATTTTAGAGGCAAAATCAACCCTCACAAAAAGGACTTTTACAGCATTTTAGAGGCAAAATCAACCCTCACAAAAAGGACTTTTACAGTATTTTAGAGGCAAAATCGATCCCCCAAAAAAGGACCTGGACAGGAGGGAAAATTGACCCTCAAAAATGGACCTGGATGGTGTTTTAGGAGGAAAAATCAACCCTCAATAAAAGGACCTGGAGGGTGTTTCAGGAGACAAAATCAACCCTCACAAAAAGGACTTTTACAGTATTTTAGAGGCAAAATCAACCCTCCAAAAAAAGGACTTTTACAGTATTTTAGAAGGCAAAATCAACCCTCAAAATAAAGAACTTGTACAGTATTTTAGAAGGCAAAATCAACCCTCCAAAAAAAGGAACTTTTACAGTATTTTAGAGGCAAAATCAATCCTCAGAAAAAGGACTTTACAGTATTTAAGGAGTCAAACCCCCCCAAACCACCAAACCTGCTGCTCAGCCCAGATCTCCTCTCCCCACGAGGACTTTATCTCTCCATGGGAAAGGAGAAAAGGAGCAACTGGGGTGGTTTGAAACACAAAATAGTAATTCCCTCAAACTCTGGGGGTCTCGTTTCTCCTCCCAGAGCAGGGAAAGCCAAAGGGATTGCTCTCAGCTCCAGGACATTTTTAGAACAGGGACAGAGACCACTGTCCCCCCCCTCCAGAGGGGACCTTTTTATAGCCAGAGCTCACAGCTGCTGTCCCCTTCCCTCTGCCACACCCCAAAGATTCCCTCCTGCCTCTCCCTGCCCTTCCAGCAGCTGCTCCTCCACCAGCATGGCCCAAAAAACCAAGGAGAGCAGTGGTGACAAACACAGCACCCACCAGGGTGGTGAGGAGCACACAAGGGGCTCTTGGGGACACTTCAGTGTGCTAATCCCTCCCAGCTCAGGAGATTCCCTGAGTCTCAGTGTTTAAAATCTTTGTGTTCAATATCTTCATATTCAATATCTTCATGTTTAATATTGTTCAATATCTTCATGTTTAACATCTTCATGTTCAATATCTTCATGTTTAACATCGCCATGTTCAATATCTTCATGTTTAACATCTTCATGTTCAATATATTCATGTTTAACATCTTTATGTTCAATATCTTCATGTTTAACACCTTCATGTTCAATATATTCATGTTTAACATCGTTATGTTCAATATCTTCATATTTAACATCTTCATGTTCAACACCTTCATGGTCCACACCAGAGCCACCAACAGCCCCTTCAGTGGGGTTGGGAACCCAAGCTTTGCACCAAGAGCTTTAGAAGGATTCCATTCCAGCACCGAGGCCTCATTTGAATCGATTAATTAATCAATCTGACCCAGTTCTGATGGCCCTGAGCCCGTGGCAGGGACCAAATCTGGCACTCAGCCTCCAGAAAGGATGGGCTTGGGGATGGAAAAGCAAAACACGTTTTCCTTCACCTTCTGAAAGGTGGGATACATGGGGAAAATACACTGGGATCATCCAAGCTGGCTTTTGGATGTTTGTCAGCTCTCTGGGTAGGACAGAACTTAAGCGAGGCCCAATTATAAAAAGGACTTTCCAAACTAAATTGCTTGATTTTTTTAAATATATATGTAAAGAATCCACTTTTCCCAACACCAGTGGAGCAGCTCAGGCTGCTCTGAGCCTCATGGAATCGCTCTGAAACCTCCCCTGATCTGATGGTGTCACTTGGCAGGGTTCCTGTCCTGGCTGGGAACCACCTTTTATTCTCATTATCCACCCTGCAATGCAAATGCAACTCCCATTTAGTTTTATGGCCTTTATTTTCCTGTTGTTTGGGTGGGTTGTGTTGGTTTGGTTTTTTTTTCCCAGGTGAAAACACAAGCTGGTGCTTTGGTTTGTTGTTTTTATTTTTTTGATGGTGTCACACCACTAATCATGTGCCATTTATGGGGCCTGGGGTTTTATGGCTCTGTAAAAGCCTGAGCTGCCTGGAATGCTCCAAATGAGCCCTTCCCAAGCACTGCAGGTGCTTAAATGAGCAACGTGGCCAAGAGGAGAAAATGCTCCAGCATAGCTTGACTTCTGGAGTCCTGAAAGAGATCACTGACAACGGAGGCTGCTTTAATCCTGGCCTAATTAAGACCTTAATGAGTGTGTTACTAATCCCCTGCTTAATGCAAACAATCCCAAAGGGAACAGTCCCAACAGGGTGGGGGTTTAAATCAAAACAGGGTCTTTTCTACGCCTGGCTGAGAGAGGGGAGGAGAAAACCCAGAGGGCAAAGGGTCTCCTGGGAGAAAAATGTTCTCCTTGAGGATGGAGCAAAGCCAGGGATGCCCTTGGGTGTCTCCAGGGGGATGCAGGAGATGGAGGGAGGAATGGGGGAGAGGGAGATCTTCAAAGTGCAGGAGGGATTATCCTGTGCAGCTTCTGGAATCGTTGATCCCTGGAAAAGACCTCCAAGGTCAAGTCCAACCACCAGCTCACACCATTAAACCACCTCCTCAAGTGCCACATCCATGTGCTCCTTGAGCACTCCAGGGATGGTGATTCCACAACCATTCCAGTGACTTACAACCCTTCCCATGACAGATTTTTCCCTAATATCCAATCTCAAGCTCTAATTTAAGGCCTGTCTCTTGTTACTGGGATTTCTTGTCCTCTCCCCTTGTTTCAGAGTGCCTGGGTTTGTCTCTCCCCTGCTCCTTCTTGGGGGTTCTGCTTTTCCAGCTCTGCCAGGCACAGGGATGAGCAGGTGGATAATGTGGGACATTATCCAACCTGAGGGCCAACTGCAGGGTCCTGGGCTCATAACCCACCCAAATCCTCTGGGTCCTCCACTAGGGAGACAGAGCTGGAGGAGCTGGAACATCCATCCAGCTCCAGAGCCCCCAGGCCCTGGAGAGAACCCAGAACTGGTGGGAATCAAGAGGATTACAGGAGATATTTGGCTTGAACACTCCTCTGGAGAAGGGTCTCAGAACCCCCTCCTACTGCCTGTGCATTGGTGGGTCCAGAGGAGGCACCAAGATGGGATGGAGCAGCTCTGAGAGAGCTGGGATTGTTCAGCCTGGAGAAGGGAAGGCTCTGGGGTCACCTCATTGTGGCCTTCCAGGACCCAAAGAGAACCCACAGGAAAGATGGAGAGAGACTGTTGGGGGGACAGGACAAGGGGATGGGTTCAAAGTGACAGAGAGTAGGTTGAGATGGGACATTGGGAAGGGATTGGTGGCTGGGAGGGTGGGCAGGGGCTGGGCTGGATTGCCCAGAGAAGCTGGGGCTGCCCCTG
>JAWWEW010000069.1:1691906-1728782 GCA_035583185.1 Anabacerthia variegaticeps
AAGTTTGACCTGATGTACGCGAAGCGGGCGTTCGTGCACTGGTACGTGGGGGAGGGCATGGAGGAGGGGGAGTTCTCAGAGGCCCGGGAGGATATGGCTGCCCTGGAGAAGGATTATGAGGAGGTGGGGGCTGACAGCCTGGAGGGTGAGGACGAGGGGGCCGAATACTAGTGCCTTGTCTCCTGTATTACACTGTGGTGCTGTTCATTAAAATGGCTATTTCCACTCTTGCCTCGTTCATTGTGCTGGGACAATCTGCCTTGTGGTGACCTGGGGGGACATCCCAGAGGAGGGGGGGGGGCCCTGGCTGGGCTGGCTGCCTGGCCATGCTGCCAGCTGGCACAGGGGCTGTGCTGGGGGGAAGCTGGGGAGTTGTGTGGGATGTGGGGTCCCTGGCTGGGTCCTGTTCTGTGAGCTGGCAGTGCCCTGCTGGGCTGTCTGCCATGGGGGTGTTGATGTCCCCCTCCCCATTCTACTGTCCCTAGGGGCTACCAGGTGGGGGGACACCTCTGGGAGCCCCCCATGCCCTTGCCCTGTGCATGGGTAGGGCCCAGCCCTGGTGCAGACAGGCTGGGCTGGACGTGGTGTCCTTCTGCTCCTGGCACAGAGCCACTCTCAGTGCACTGCTCTGCAGAGCAGGGAGGGGGGTCCTGGGCGACAGGGACCCCCCTCCCGCAGTCCCTGGGCAGGGCACTGACTCCTTCCCGTAAGTGCCTCCCTCTCTGCTCGGAAAGGGGGGGTTGGGGTGGGCAGAGCCCGTTGTCCAGCGCTGCCCGCACATGGCGGCTCCCGCAGAGCCGAGTCACGGCTGCCCCGGCCAAACGGGAGGGGGGAAGTGTGTGTCTGACAGGGCCCCTCCTTCCCTGCCTGCTGAGCATCCCGGCCAGCCTGGGACCCGTCTGAGATGGGGGCTCTGCCTGAGCCCTGCAGCCCCTCTATGCTTTCCAGCTGGGGGGTCTGCACCCCCCTGCTACCTGAGGGGACCCCACAGGCTCCCCCAGACCCTCTCCTTCTGTCCAAGTCAGGGGGTCTGTGTCTCCCGGGCACCTCCAGCCCCTCTGCCCCCCACACCTGATGCTGACCCATCAGCCCTCCTCCCCGCATCCCTAGGGGGTCTCTGGACCCTGCCAAAGGGGAACGCCTGCAGCCCCCCGTCCCGCAGCCCCTTCCCCGCATCCCAACGGGTGCCCCCCACCACTCCCAGCCCCTCTTCCCGCTCCCGGGAGGGGACATCCGCAGCCCCCGGTCCTCCCCCCGACCGGGAGACCCCTCCCCTCTCTCTCCCGTACCCCCAGGTCCCCTTGTCGGGGCGGAGCCGCTGTCAGCTATAAACAGCCGGTACCGGGAGCCGCCGCCCTCTCGGTGGTACCATGAGCCGCCGTGACCGCGACCCCCGGGCTCCGCCGCCCCTCACCGTGGCCCCGGGGCGGCTGGCGGCGGCGGCGGCAGCGCGGGGAGCGGAACGGGAGGAACTGGCGGCGCTGAACGATCGTTTCGCCGCTTTCCTGGAGAGGGTCCGGGCTCTGGAGAGGCAGAACGAGACCCTCCGCGCCGCCCTGGGCCGAGCCACCGCCGCCACCGGGCCCCGCACCGGGCTGGTGCAGGGGGAGCTGCGGGGGCTGCGGGAGCGGCTGGAGAGGCTCGGCCGCGACCGGGACCGGCTCCAGGCTGAGCGGGACGGGCTCGCCACCGACCTGGCGGCCCTGCGGCTGCGGTGGGTGGGCGGCGGGGTCGGGGTCGGCACAGGGATGGGGACCGGGATGCGCCGGGATGAGGGATGCGCCGGGAGGAGGGATGCACTGGGATGGGGACCGGGGATGCGCCAGGATGAGGGATGCGCTGAGATGGGGACCAGGGATGCGCCGGGATGAGGGATGCGCTGGGAAATGTGTCAGAGAGGGAGCTGGGAATGCGCTGGGATGAGAGATGGACCGGGATGGGGACCAGCGAATGCACCGGTACGAGGAGTGAATTGGAATGAGGGATGCATAGGGTGGGGACTGGGGAATGTGCCAGGAAGGGATCGGGGGATGAGATGGGATGAGGGATGGACCGAGATGGGGACTGGGGAATGCACTGGGATGAGGGATGTGCTGGGACCGGAGGATGCCCGGGATGGGGGAGTCCCGGGGATGCAAAGGTGGGGACAGGGGATGCTCCCTCTGTACTGGGAAGGGGACAAGGGATACGTTCAGCAGATGTTGGGGAAGGCACCGGGGATGCCCAGGGGACACTGGGAGGTACTGGGAGATCTGGGCTCTGCGTAAGGGCGGGGCACTGGGAGGGGCAGGGCATGGTAGGGTCACTGCGAGTGGACTGATACGAGCACTAGGGGACACTCCATCCCCGTGGGCCTCCAGTGTGGGGGTGGGCTGCAACAGGAGGCATGAGGAGGGGGTCTGCACCCTGTCTCCCACCTCCCTCTCACCCCAGCTGTCCCCAGGCTGGAAGATGAGACACAGAAACGTGAGGATGCAGAGAAGAATCTGGTGCTGTTCCGCAAGGTGAAGGGATTGGGGCGGCCGTCCCCCTGTGCAGTGCCCAGTCCCCATCCTCCACCTTCTTGGTGGGGGAAAGTTCCAGGGGGTTCCCACGGCCCCTCTGCTGCCCTGCAGCTCATCCCAGCCTCTCCTCCAGGACGTGGACCACGCCACGCTGTCCCGCCTGGAGCTGGAGCGCAAGGTCGAGCTGCTCATGGACGAGATCGGCTTCCTCAAGAAGCTGCACGAAGAGGTGGGGGCCGGGCTGGGATGGGGCAAGCGGGTCAGGTCCGTGTGCCGCGACGTGACACCCGTGCGCCCACGCAGGAGCTGCGGGACCTGGAGGTGAGTGCCCCAAGCCCAGCAGGGCCGGTGGAGGTGGAGGTTTGCAAACCCGAGCTGACGGCTGCGCTGCGGGAGATCCGCACCCAGTACGAGAGCATCGCCGTCAAGAACCTGCAGGAAGCCGAGGAGTGGTACAAGTCGAAGGTGCCCCGGGGGGCTGGGAGGGTTTTGGGAGGGTTTGCAGGGGGGTTGAGGCTCCCCAGAGCCCTGACCCGCCTGGCCCTCGCAGTTTGCCGACCTCTCGGACGCGGCGAACCGCAACCACGAGGCTCTGCGCCTGGCCAAGCAGGAGATGAACGAGTCCCGGCGGCAGATCCAGAGCCTGACCTGCGAGGTGGACGGGCTGAAGGGCATGGTGAGAGCCGGGGGGTGCCCGGGGGGCGCAGGCACCAGCCCCCTCCCCAGCACTACGCAGCCCCTTCTGCCCCCGCAGAACGAGGCGCTGCAGCGGCAGATGCGGGAGATGGAGGATGAGTTCGGGGAGGAGATCGGGAGCTACCAGGACGTGGTGGGGCGGCTGGAGCAGGAGATCCAGCAGATGAAGGAGGAGATGGCGCGGCACCTGCGTGAGTACCAGGACCTGCTCAACGTCAAGATGGCCCTGGACATCGAGATCGCCACGTACCGCAAGCTGCTGGAGGGCGAGGAGAGCCGGTGAGGGGAGCCTGGGACAGAGCGTTCCCTCCCTGCCTGGTTGTTGTGGGATTTTCTTGGGAGGAGGCAGCTCCAGGCCCCGTTCCCACAGGAAAACAAGAGGTTCCCATGGGAGCTTCTTGCTGCTGAGATAAAGGCAAGGCCACGGGCTGGTGTGATGATGGGGGAGCTGCCTCTGGCACCGCTGCAGCCCATGGGCACAGCCCCCAGCCGAGCTGGGATGTGGGTCATGGACTCGAGTGTGTGGAAGGGTCGGGGTCTGGCAATGTCCAGGAGCCCCAGACCCCCCTCACCCTCCTCTCCCCACTCAGGATCACCGTCCCCCTGTACCCCACCACCTCTTTCAGCATGAGAAGCTCAGGTGAGGGGTGAGCCGGGGGTCCCTCACTATGTCTAGGGGTCTATCCTTGTGGGGACAGACCCCACAGGGATGCGGGTGGGTCCCTGTGCCCCTGCTCTGGGTGCCTGGGGTGGGGCAGAGGGGGCTGATGACCCCTCTGTGCCCAGTGCTGGAGCCCCAGCCCGTGGATACCCCGGCACGAAGGATGGTGCTCATCAAAACCATCGAGACACGGGATGGGCAGGTAAGGGTCAGGGGTCCCTACTCGGGGGGGGGGCCGACCCTGCCGTGGGGCTGAGCCCCAAATTCTCCTCCCGCAGCAAGTGGTGACAGAGTCGCACAAGGAGCGAGCAGAGAAGTGACAGAGGGGACCTGCAGTGACAGCTCCGACCCAGTGGTGGGAGCTTTGCCCGACCCTGCTGCGTCCTGTGCGGGGCACGGAGCAGAGCGGGGGGGCTCGGAGCCCCCCGACCCCTATTCCTGCTGCTGGCACCGTGGTGCGATGTCGCGGTGTGTCCCTGTGCCTTGTGCCCCACCCCGTGCCTTGCCCCCCCTCCTCTATTTATCGCTATTTATCGCCTATTTATTGTTCTCCCGACCGCAAACTCGGCTGTATTTAATATCGAGTGTTCCCCACGCTGTCCTGGGGTCGGGGGGTCCCGGCTCCCCTCCTGCCACCGGGGCTGGCACCGGCTGCCATCGGGGTTGGCAGGTCCGGTGACACCCAAGTGCTGTCCCCTCCGTGTCACTGCCCTGGGGAGGGGGCAGGAAAGGGACAACATCCGGTTGGGAAGGGGGCTCTGGATCCCCAGGGGTCCCGCTCTGTCCCGGGACCCCGTTTCTTCCCGCGATCCTCCGGCTTCCGAAGGATCGACGGGCACATCCCGTGTCCCGGAGGGCTCCCGGTCCACAAAATCTCCCTCCGGGGGGCTGATCGGGGTTCCCGGAGCACGGCAGGACAAGAGAGCGACACCGGGACACCGACGGGCACCGACGGGACTCTCCGAGTTCACAACCGGGACCGCCAGGGGGCGCCCTCCGCGCGTCCACGGCTTAATTGCATGTTAATTATGGGTTAATTACGGAGTGACGAGACTTTGGGTGTGCGGGGAAACGCCCTGATTTCCATAATTGCGTTATTTTAAGCAATTTTTTTTGAATGATTAACTGCGCTATTTTAACCAAATTATGCAAAATCGCGTTATCGGACTGCGAAATTTGCTTATTAATTTTGTTATTTTAAGCAAATTCTGCATTATTTTATGCATTTTTGCATCATTAATTGGATTGTTTCAAGGAAGTTATGCAAAATTGCATCTTAGGCAATTTTCACCTCATTAATTACATTATTTTAACCGAATTATGCAAAGTTGTTATTTAAACAAATTTTGCACGCTTAATTAAGCAAATTTTGCATTAATGCATTATTTTAAGCAATTTTTGCACCATAAAATCCGTTATTTTAAGCACATGGCATTATTTTAGGTATTTTTCATTACTGTGCCACTTTAAGCAAATTACGTTAAAAAATTGTGTTATTTCATGCAATTTTTTCATCAACTGCATCATTTTAAGCAAATTGTGTCTCATTAATTATGTTGTTTCTAGCTGATTTTGCGTAACTGAATTATTTTAACCCAATTTTGCATAATTAATGGCATTATTTTAAGCCATTTGCATTATTTGAAGCGCCAACCACTCTTTAACCAATATTGCTCACTCTGGACCCCAGGACCAGCCCGGAGACCCCTTGGGATGCTCCAGATCCCTGATCCAGAGGGTGGGAGTTTTTACAAGGGGGTTTTGGTTCCGGGGGACCAAGGGGGGGTTCGGGGGTCCCATCCCACCCCCCTGGAGCTCCTTGCAGGGGTGACAAAGGACACAGTCACAGTCCCCTGAGAAAGGGTTTAATTTGGGGGGGGGAGGGCACTGGTGGTTTGGGGGCACCCCCCCTGACAGACAGACATTATGAACACTATGTACAGGCACCCCCTGCCCCATCCCAGGGGATCTGCCCCCCCTGGAGCAGGATGGGGGGGGGGGCTTTGCAGTCTGGACAGACTGGGATTTGGGGTGGGGGTCACTGGGAACGCTGGGATGGGGCCTGCCCAGGGCGTGGGGGGCTCTTTGGTTTTGGCATTAAGGCTGCACGGGGGGCACCTCGTCCCGAGCAGGGCAGGCGGGACACACTCCAAGGCACTGGAATAAGGGCCCAGTAAAACCAGTTCCCCACACCAGAGGTGACCTGAAGGGTTGGGGCTGTGTCTGGGACCCAGCAACGTCCCCCCCTGAGCGAGGGTGAGTCAGAGATTGAAGGAGAGGGGTCCCCAGGGGTGCTTCCCCTTCCCCCCCAGGCATAAACCTGTATGGAAGGAGGATTCCCATCTCTGCCCCAACGCATTGGGGTCCCCCCAGTCACAGAGGTGCCACCTGAGGGCAGGTACCCCCCGTTAGGACAGGGAGTTGAGGAAGTGGCTCTCCCCTGCCAACGTGCTCAGCATGGAGCTCATGTCCCCCACTGCCATGTTAGCACCCCCGGGTGAGGGGAGCAGGAGCCCCCCAGATGGGCTGGGGGGTCCGGGCAGTGCCGGGGGGGTCTCTGCGTCCTCCACAATGGCAGCAAAGTCAAGGTGCGTGTTCTCCAGGTCCAGGGAGTCCAGGCTGTTGGCCACCTGCTCCCCCGAGTCCAGGTAGTAACAGGAGGTGCCTTTGAGTCCCTCTGAGCTCCCACCGTAGTGCCCGGGACCCCCACAGCTCGTTGCCACCTGACCCAGCAGTTTGTGCCCACCTTTGCCCACCTGCCCGTGGGTGCTCTGGCCTGGGTAATACAAGGGGGGGTTCCCCGGCCCCTCGGGTGTGGGGCGGGCGGGGGGCAAGCGCAGCAGGTGCCGGGAGCTGGTGTCCACCCCGTCGTAGACATGCCCTGGCTGTGCCAGGCTGCCCGGGTAGCTCAGGCTGGTTTGGTGACCCGGTGGTTTTGGGCCACCTGGGGGGTGTGGGACCATCTCAGGGTTGAAGCACGGGGGGCTCAGGAGGTGCTGGGGCTCCGCCAGCCCCTGCAGGTGGTCAGGTTTGGGTTGATAACCGCAGTACCTGGGGCTGAGGTACGGTGGTGTTGGCATGGCCTGGCACTGCCCGGGCTCACTGCCCAGCCCCGTGCCAGACGTGCCCCCCTTGGAGGGGGGCTGCTCCCCCCACATCAGCGCCTGCTGGGCCTCCACGTAGCTCCGGACCATCACTTCTTTGGTCTGCAGGGTGGGGGTCTGGGCTCTGCGGGCACCGGGGCTGGCGATGCCCATGTACCCTCCTGGTGCTGGTCCTGCGTGGGGGTACCCACTTGGCCCCACGTCCATGGCATGGCCAAAGGCTGGGGGGGCCGGTGGGGGCCCGGCCAGTTTGGCACTGGGGCAGGGAGCAAGTGCTGGGGCAGGCGCCGGGTATCGCTGCTCGGATTTGATCTGGAGTCGGTAAAACCGGTGCCCCCCCGAAAATCCGCCGTCCTGGCACGAGCTCACCATCTTGGGGTGCTGCCCACAGGAATTGGGATGGGGGTACTCAGTGCTTTCCTGGGGACAGTGTGGCCCGGGCATGGTGGCAGTGGCAGCGCTGACGCTTTGCCCGGAGCTCATGTCCAGCGTGCCCTGGGGTTGTCCATCCCAAGGCACTGGCATGGCCCCATTCCCAGCAGGCAAACTGGGGAAGTGCTGGTTCATCTGGCACTGTGGGAGGGAGAACTCGGGTTGCAGCAGCCCCTCCTCCATGTCCCCGTGCGTGCCCCCCATGGTCCGCTGAGCGCCGTAGATGCCACCCTGGAGCTCCACGCCGGTTCCTGGGCACGGGAAGCTTTCCTCGGGATAGCTCAGGTACTGATCCATCTCCAGCAGGCTGGACTCGGGGCCAGGGGCTCCCATGCTCTCCAGGAAGACGTTCTCGGTGATGCTGGGGGGGCGTGGGGAGAAGCCGTGGCGCTGCAGGTTGGCCTCGGAGCCGCCCAGGGGCTGCAGCGCCGTCCTGCCCACGCCGGGCACACTCACATTCCCCATGCTCTTAAACCGCTGCACCCTGGGCACGGCCGGAGGCTTGGCCACGGTCCGGGCAGGGTCACTCGCCCGCCGGACACCGTGCCGGGGCACCAGGTGAGGGGGGACGCTGCCTGGGTAGCCGGGGTGGTCATTGGAGCTGTGCCTTCGCAGCAGCCCGTTGGCCACGCAGCGGGGTCCGGTGGGCGTGGGGTATCCCCCGGGCACAGCGCCGTGGCCACCCGGGGCTGCCCGCTCCACGCTGGGCAGCGGCGTCGGGGGGGGACCACCCGTGGCTGCGGCATATTTGGCCTTGAGGCGGTAGCGCTGGGCTGGGGTGAGGTTGCCCACCCCTGGCAGGCTCCCACACAGGCTGGCATCGCTGGAGCGTCGGGACTCGTCGGGAGAGATGGGGTCGTAGCCGTCGGCTGGGCACGTCCCACCGGGCATTGCTCCGCCGTCACCACCCGGGCACGGCCCCGCAGGGTATGGGGACACCAGGGACGAGCGGCGGCTCACGGTGTAGGCAGAGCTGACGGTGCTGGTGCCGCTGCTCCGGCGCTCGCCCAGCGCCACCAGCCCCAGCTCGGCCGCCGACAGCTCTGCGATGCGCCGGTGCGAGGCTGGCGGGGGCACCGGGAGCCCGGGCACCTCCCCAGGCAGGCCTGGGGGACAGAAGGAAGGAGGAGTTACCCCGGGACACTCAGGATGTGACTCTTCCATGATTAGACCCTGCGAGGAACAGCGAGCAGGTTCCAACAGAGAGGGGCAGAAGCCCATTTAGGTTGGAAAGATCATTGGACCATGGAATGGTTTGCATTGGGGGGCATCTTAAGGACCATCTTGTTCCATCCCCTGCCATGGGCAGGGACATCTCCCACCATCCCAGGTTGCTCCAACCAGGCTTTGAACACTTGCAGGGATGGGGCAGCCACAGCTTCTCTGGGCAACCTGTTCCAGGGCCTCCTCACTTTCCTATTTCTTCCCAACCACAGGTTCCTATTTCTTCCCAATATCCCATCCAACCCTGCCCTCTACCAGTGGGAAGCCACAGCCCTTCTTCCTGTCCCTCCAAGGCCCTTGTTCAAATTCCCTTTTCAGCTCTCTTAGAGCCCCTTTAGGCACTGGAAGGAGCTCTGAGATCTCTCCAGAGCACAATCCAGACTTTGGGGTCCACCACTAATGACAGAGGCTTGGAAACCTCTGGCTGCCCACCAGAGCTCTCCGCACCTTTCCCACGGGACAGGTCCCACATCCCAGTGGGAGGACACCCCGGTCTCACCAGCTCCAGGGATGGGTGGCAGGTTCAGGCCCTTGGAAGCCGCCGGTTTCCTCAGCTGCTTCAGCTTGTCGATGCGAAGGTTTTCCAGCTTGTGCAGGGCCATGAGCCCCGAGGTGCCCATGGGCTCCCCGGGCACCACGTCCTCCAGCGTGGACAGGTCCTCGTAGCTGCCACCAGCATTTCCTGCCATCTCCACGCCACTGTCATTGTTGGTGGTGCTGCCCAAGGGTGAGTGGTCACTGCTGCACGATGACTGCCCACCCGGGCTGGGCTGCGGCTTCTGGAGGCACCCAGAGCAGGGACCAAGGGAAAGAGGGTCAGGTATCCAGTACACTCAGAATCATGGAGGTTGGAAAAGCCTCTAAGATCACTGAGTTAAAGCCATTAACCCAACACTGCCACGTTTACCACCTAATCATGTCCCCAGGTGCCCCCTCCACATGATTTTTGAACACTTTCAGGGTTGGGGACTCCACCACTGCCTTGGGCAGGTCATTCCAATGCATGCCAAGCCCTAACACCCAATTTAAATCACCCCTGGCACAACTTGAGGCTGTTTTCTCTTGTACCATCACTTGGGGGTGACCCCCTACCATCAAACCCTGTCTCCTTCCACCCTCCAGCTCCTCACCAAGGCCAGGTCGGGTACCAGGAGTTTCCCATCATCTTTCCGGGCATCGCTGGGGCCGTTTGTGTCCTTCTCCTGCTTCATGTCCGGGGGGGCACTGGGGGTGGGCAGTGCCCGGCCTGGCCCCACATCCCCTCGGTGCTTCTTGGTGACGTGGGCATCGGGGCCATGCACTGTCTTCACGTGCTTCCTCAGCGAGCTGGGGTCGGTGTAGCGCTTGGTGCAGCCGGGAATCTTGCACACATACGGCTTCTGCCCAGTAAAACCAGCAGGCACGGAGGAGGGAAGGGGTCAGACTCAACCAGAGCCCCCTCCCCTGAAGGAAATCACCCTCCTCTCCCTCTGGAGGGTGGGATCAAAGCGGGTGAGCCCCCTCGGAGGGGGCACGGTGGGTGCTAGGGGGAGCTCAGGGAGGTAGAGGAAGGAGAGTGCTCCCCAGGAGTGGGATAAAGGGATCCCAGAAGGAATGCCAGTGACCAAGGGGGCACAGTGTGGAGTTCTTGGAGGGTGGGATTGATGTGGAGGCACACAGGGAACCCCAAGGGGTGCAGGGAGCCCGAGGTGGGGTCGTACCTCGTTGGAGTGGGTGCGGTTTTGGTGCTTGGCGCGGTCTGAGGCGTTGGAAAAGGCTTTGTTGCAGCCCTCGTGCTCACACACATAGGGTTTCTCCCCTGTGTGCGAGCGCAGGTGAGTCTTGAGGTTTTCCAGGCGGGAATAGGCCTTGTTACAGCCCTCAAACTGTGGGAGAACAGGGTGGGACACGTCACTCCCATGCCACCACAGCATCTGCCACGGACACACCTCCCAACACACCCACCCTCCTCAGGTGCATCCTCATGCCGTGGCACAGCCCCTCACCATGGACATGTCCCTGTCCGTGATATCCCAGGGCAAACACAAACTGGGACTGACTGCAGAGCTCAGCTCCCCACCCTGACTTGAATTCAGGAACATGTCCCAGAGCAGCTGGGGTGATGTGACGATGGGTTTGGATGGGATATTGGGAAGAAATTGCTCCCTGTGAGGGTGGGGAGGCCCTGGCACAGGTTGCCTAGAGAAGTTATGGGCTCCCCATCCTTGAGAGTGCCCAAGACCAGGTTGGACGGGGCTTGGAGCAACCTGGGATAGTGGAAGGTGTCCCTGTCCATGGCAGGGAGTGGAATGAGATGGTCTTTAAGATCCCTCCAACCCAAATCATTCCCATGGCCGTGCTGTACCCACCTGCTGCCCACCCTACTCTGCCCTACCACAGGCTCTGGCTGCCACACATGAGCCCCATCCATGCTCTGCCCTGTCCCAGCTCCTTTTCCTGGGTCGCCGAGCATTTTTGAGGAATTTTGGGCATCTCACCGTGCACTTGTGAGGTTTCTCGCCTGTGTGACGCCTCATGTGCACCACCAACATGTACTGAGCCTTGAAGGGCCTCTGCTCACGGGAACAGGCTGCCCAGTGGCACACGAACTCCTTCTTCTCCCCATGGATGTGCTCGTTGTTGATGTGCTGAGGAGGGAGAGGGGCATCACTGGTGGCATTGGGGAGAGGGACAATGCACAGGAAGATACAGGAATATCATGAGAGAAAGGGATATAGAGGGATTGGGATGGCAAGAAGGGACATAGAGGGACTGGGATAGCAGGTGGAGTTTGGGGAAAACAGGTCAGATGGTGTTTGGAGGAGGCAGATGATACAGGGGATGTTTAGGGGCTACTTTGGGAGGACCTAGAGCACACAGAGGGTTCACAGTGGCCTGAGGGGTGGCCAGAGGGATATAGGACAGGTGGGGAAGGATTGTTGGAGAAAGGAGGGAGTTTGGAAGCATCAGTGGTTGAGGAGAGCTGGAGGATACACATCCCTCCCTTCCCAGGGAGCAACTTTCAGCTTCGTGGTGAGTTCCCAGGGTGGGTGGTGGGAACTGGGAGCAGAAATTGTGAGCTGATCCAGGAGGGCATCACCCAGCAGCCTGAGGGCAGATTTTGGGGTGAGGGCACCCTGGCAGCCCCCGACTCACGTGCACCAGCTGCTCCTGTGTGTCGAACTCCTTGGCACAGCCATCCCAGTAACAGTTGGTCTCATAGACAGCCTCACACTCGGGTTTCCCATCCTCCTTCTCCAGCTCCTCCCGAACATCCAGCATCCCCAGCAAGGGGTCCTGGGGGAGCATGGCCAGGTGAGTGCTCTCAGGTACGACCCTGCAGGTGCTGGGGCTGTGGAGCTCTGGGGATAAGAGGGGTCCCACAGCCTGGGGTGTACCTGGGTGCCCGTGGATGCAGGGCTGGAGATGTCGCCCTCGGATCGCTCCTCTGGGAATTTGGCAGTCAGGGGGCTGCTCAGGCTCCACTCCAGCTTCAGCTGCTGCTGGGGAAGGGAAAGTGGGAAGCAGTCAGCACTGGGATCCCCATTGGAACATGGCTTATAGGGGATGCATCCTCACATGGATACATCCTTACAGGGATGCACCGCTTAGATGGATGCATGGCTTACACAGGATGTGTCACACGGATTCCTGGCTCACATGGGTGCACACCTCACATGAACACAGGGCTCACACGGATGCCCAGCTCACGGGGATCTGCCCTTCTTACCTGGCAGTGTTTGAGGGCCCCACGAGTGGGTGGATGGTGCAGGAGCCCCGGGCGCGTGGGCAGGTGCTCGTGGGAGCTGCAGGGAGGGGGGGGCGTGTACAGGTGACCTTGGCCCTTCTGCTGCCCAGGTGGACTCTGGTACCCCAGCGATGGGCTGTGGAGAGCAAAGGGACGAGCAGGTGACACCGTCAGGGACAGGACTGAGGTCTCCTGAGCCCCGGATTCCCAACACCCCACCCAGCTCCCGGCTCTCCCAGCACTCCCCCAGTGGGAATGGGGGGTCCCAGCCAGGCTCACACTTGCCAGGGGGCTGAGGGCAGGTGCCCACCTGATGGTGCTGATGGAGAGGTGCCCGTAGGAGCCGCCAGCAGAGGCGCAGCGGGAGTTGATGAAGGCGACCAGGGAGTTGGGAGAGGTGCGGATCACGGTCTGCAGATCGATGCTGGAGTCGGACAGGGGGGAGATGGACAGTGCCCGCTTCTTCCCCAGCTTTCCTGCACCACGGGGCGTGGAGAACCGGGAGCCTGGGAGGGGACAGAGGGGGGCACTGCCCTCAACATGGTCCATGGAGGGCTGAACACCCCCCCCAAGGACACACACCCGATGTCTGGAGGCTGGAGGAGCGCCGAGTGTGCCAGTTCGCTTTGGATTTAGAATAAAAGAGATGCTGACCCCACCCCTGCCCCCCAGCCCCTCAAAACTGGAGACTCACCATCACCAGGGTGTTCAGCTCCCGGTGCCAGCCCATACCCACGGTGCCCGGGCTGGTGGCACACGGGGAAATCGAGCCCTGGAGGAAGGAGGACAGGTGAGGCGGACGGGGAAGAGGGACCTCCGGAGCATCCCTGAGACCCAGGGGATGCAGCCAGAACCTGGGACCCCCCGCACGACCCACCTGGTGGTCCCGGGGCGGCGGGGGCTGGTCCGTGGGGTGGGCGCAGGCAGCAGTGCTCGCTGTAGCCGGCGGCCGGGGGTCCCGTGGGGTCGAACATGTCTCGGCGGGGGCCGCGGGGGTCTCAGGGGCGCATCGGGGCGGCGGTGGGGCCCGGGGGGCTGCGGGGGGAGCCTGGGGGGAATTTGGGGGAGGTGTGGAGTGGGTTTGGCCGCCAGGGGGCGCCGCAGCACGCGGGACCCCCCTAGGACCGCAGACCCCGGGGCTGGTTTTGAGCTAAAATAGGAGAGTTTTGGGGATATTGGGAAGAAATTCTTCCCTGTGGTGGTAGGGAGGCCCTGGCACAGGTTGGGCAGAGAAGCTGTGGCTGCCCCATCCCTGGAAATGGCCAAGGTCAGGTTGGACGGGGCTTGGAGCAACCTGGGATAGTGGAAGGTGTTCCTGCCCGTGGCAGGGAGTGGAACTGGATGGGCTTAAAGGTTTCTTCCACCCCAAACCATCCTGGGATTCTACAAAATGGGAAATCGAGGCACAGCTGGAACCATTCCCGGGCCAAGGACCAGAGCTGGCTCCCCTCTGCTCTCCCTCCCCACAGATCTTCCAGCATCCACAGGTCCCACCCAGCCCTGCCTTGCCCGTGGGTCCCCACCCTGCCCGCGGGTCCCCACCCTGCCCTGTCCCACCCACGCATCATGCCCCTGCCCAGAGGCTCAGCCCATCCCACCGTGGATCCCTGCCCGCAGGGTCCTGCCCTCAGCCTGGTCCCGTCCCCACCCAGGGGCCACTGTCCTGCCCCCGATCCATCCCCACCCACTGCCACCATCCCGCCCCCCATCCCCACCCACGGCCACCATCCCTACCCCATCCACTCCTCCTCAGAGCCACTATCCTGCCCCCCATTCATCCATCCCCCCTGCCCGGTCCCTGTCCTGCCCCGAGACCCCCGAGGGCTGACACGAAGGACAGAGGAGCAGGAGAAGCCACCACAGGATGAGGCAGATGTGGGTGGCATCGGGAACAAGGGCTCCTGCCCTCCCAGCTTCCCGCTTTGAGACAGAGGGAGTCGCCCCAAACAAGGGGTCTGGGGGAGTGGGAGCCCCTCACCCCGCTGGGAAAAGCGCTGGGTTGCGTTTGGAGCAGGGGGGGGCGAGGGGGGCAGCAATTCTTCCGCATGAGTTGCCCCTTTGAAAGCTCGTCTCGGGGCTTTGTGAGAGTGTCAGGCAGGAAGAATGGAGGGGGGTGGGCAGCGGGGCAGGCAGAGGGGAGGGGGCTGCCCGGGAAGGTGGTGGAACTGGGGAGGGAAAGGGGAAAGAGAGATGAGGAGGAACCAGGGGGCGGGGGGGCAGAGGAGGGGGCTCTCACCTGCCTGCCGGACCCTGGGCCTCACAGGAAAGTTTGGGGATTAGCCCCAGGAGAGCCTCCTGCCTGACCCCTGACCCTGCCAGGCAAATGGAGAAGGGGTCTACAAGCCCCCCCCCCAAGTTTGTGGAACTGGGGGGTGGCTGAAGCCCCCCCAGCCCTCCATGCACGGTGCTGGGGACTGGAACAGACCTGGAGAGACACGTGTGCACCTGGGAGGTCATGGGGGTGGCTGGGGTTCAACAACGCCAACCCCTCCCCATCTCCCCTTCCCCACAACCACCCCCTGAGCCCCCCCAGCTGCCCTGCTGACCACCAGCCCCCTCCCCTCTCTTTGCACAGGTTCACACACCTGCAGAGGGACCCCCACGTGCAGCCACGGGACACCTGGGTGACACCAACACACACGGAGTGAACACGCATGCCCAAAAGAACACACACAAAGCTGCGTGTGCACAGGTAAACACACACAGCACATGGGATGGGATGGGATGGGATGGGATGGGATGGGTTAGGAGAGACCTTAAAGACCATCCAGTTCCGCTCCCTGCCATGAGCAGGGACACCTTCCACTAGCCCAAGTTGCTCCAAATCCCACCCAGCCTGGCATGAACACTTCCAGGGCTGGGCACATGTGGGCACACGGAGCACACACATGTCACCACACGTGGGGTACACACCGATGTGTAGCACCTCAGCACCCCCCGGTTTTCACACCACCTCCCTGCCCAGGGCTGTGTTGCCCCTGTGCCCCCCTCCAGCACCCCCTGTGCCAGGCGAGGGGCAGGTCTGGAGGTCTCTGGGTCCCCAGAACCCACCAGGGCACAGTGGTGGGTGAGGGTCCCGCTGTGCTGGGTGCAGGTAGGGAGGGGTTTGGTAAACCTGGCAAGGTGGATGCCAGGTGAGCACGATGCAGTGCCACGGCTCCCCAATCCCCCCACCGATGTCACAGGACGTCGGGGGACTACACAACCCCAAACCCCGCCCTCCCCAGGACGCTCCCCTCAACTCATGGGGTCCACAGGGGGCTCCTCGAATGCCGGTGGCCCCCTCGAGCCGAGGAGGCTGGATGGGGCCGGGAAAGCTGGGAGCCAATGGGAAGCACTGGGAAGCAACGGGAAGCAATGGGAACCATCCGGCGTCTCGCCCACCGCCGCGCTCGCCTCCCCCGCCGGCCGCACACCGCCACGGCCCACCCAAGTCGCAGCCTTTGGGCATAAATTTGAGAGCCAGGCGCAGGCGGGATGAGGGGAATCTTCCCTCGCTCTCCTCCTGCCAAGAAACTCAAACTGAAACACATTCCTGCTCCTCTCTGCCAAGAAAACCAGGAGCGCAGCCAGCGGCGGGAGCTCTCGGAGCAGGGCTGGCTCCAGACGCCGAAACGCGGGGCGGGAGGGGGGTCAGGGCTGGCCGCCCCCCTCCCCCCCAAGCTCCTCGCCTTTTATTTCCTGCAAACACATCTAAAATCTGTCATCTGGCTCCAGTTTCCTGAGGACACTGGGGATCGGGGCGGAGGGGGGGAGAGGGAAGGAGACGGAGGGGAAGGCAGAGGGAGAAAGGGGATGGAGGGAGCTCGTGGCGCAGGATGATGTCGGGATGGTGACACCGAGGGGTGGTGGGAGCGAGGAGACCCCAAAACTGGTGGGTGGTGGGAGCAGAGATGGTGGGAAGGAGAGAGAGCAGATGGAGGCACGGATGGCCTTGAGAGACCAGAGGAGGAGAAGGAGGAGGTGACTGCTACCCCCCACCCTGTGATGGGGCAGACCCCTCCCCTGGCACCCCATGATGGGGCAGACCCTCACCCTGGCACTTCATGATGGGGCAGACCCCCACCCTGGCACCCCGCTGCCCTCTGTGATGGGGCAGACCCCCACCACAACACTCCGTGCAGGGCAGGCCCCCACCCCAGCTCCCTACGATGGTGCAGACCCCCACCCCAGCTCCCCACGATGGTGCAGACCCCCACCCCATCTTCCACGCACACCAGAAATGCTCCTGCTCCCCCCCAGCCCGCGGTGGTGGGAGCAGGGGCGGGCACAGCAGGACCCCCACCCAACCCAACCTCCAGGGGTGATGGGGGGGGTCCCCTGGCCCCCAGCCCCGGCAGGGTTAACCCTCCCCAGAGCCCCAACTGTGGAGGAATGTGATGTCAGGGCTGGATTAGCCCCCGCGGTCCCACAGCCCGGCCGCGCTGAGCTGTGTGTGGCACAATCCATCACCCGCCGGCACAGCCCCCGGCGTGGGGGGCCCGGGGGGGCTGCGTGTGTGGGGCAGCCACGCTGCTGTCAGCGCCTGTGTGAACACACGTGTTTTCTGTGTGTCTGCCTGTGTGCACGGGGGTTTGGGGTTACGGGGGAGTTGTTTTGGGGACAACGTCGGCGCGGTGACGCTGGTGGGTGGTGGGAGGGGAGACCCCCCAAAATCGGTGGATGGTGGGAGATTGTGGGAGGGAGGGAGACAGACGTGGGCACCGACACCCCTGGGAGTGTATGGACACACGGATGTGTGTCCGTGTGCTCGGGCATGTCCACATACGTGTGGGATGTGCACATGTGCATATGGGGAGCTACAACAGCTAAGGAGGGGCCCAGTCACCCAAAATCCTCACTTAGGGAGGAGCAAGGCAGGGCCAGAGCAGGGAGCAGAGGCAGACAGAGGGTGTGGTGGTGTGGCAGGGGCCAGGGTGGGGAGACAGGAGAGCCAGTCTCCCCTGAGAGAGCAAACCCCTGAGCCCACCACGGGCACAGCCACAGGGGCAGCCCCAGGATCACCTAACCCCAACCACCAACCCCGACCCTAACCCTGGGCTGCAATCTCCTGGCTGGCAGAGACCTGCCAGGAGCCAATGCTCCCTCATGCCAGTGACAGTCCAGGATCACGGGGACACGTCCCAGCTCCCTGCCAGGGCAGGGGGGCCTGGCAGGGTCACCCCATTCCTCCCAGCTGGGATGTCCCCCCAGTGTCACACAGCCCCAGCAAAGACTGGGAGATGCCCCTCTGGAACAAGCCCCTTTTCCCTGCTCCAGGACCCCAGTCTGTGCTCAGAGCTGCTTCCCCTGACCCCACACGTTTCTGGACTCTGCCTCCAGCAGAAGCAACGTGCGGACCCCCCGCCCACCACCCCTGACCCCCCCGTTAGGCTGGGCTTTAGGGCCAGCCCCAGCCCCTCCGCATGGGGCAGCTAATCTGCCCAGGACCGCGGCTCCACAAAGCACATCGCTTCAGGTTCAGGGGGTCTGAAAGGGGGACGACTCAGGGTCATGATCCCATGCTGGTGGGGGCTGCTGAGCTCGTTCCAAGGTGGTCCCCGGCCCGGAAAAGCTGAGACAGGGAAGAACCAGCTTCGAGGGACGTTTGTGCTGGTGTGGAGGGAAAGGGGCAGAGACGTCCCTGCCAGGACAGACTTGGGACATCCCCCACTCCATCTGCCCTCCCCCAGCTCTGTCACACATCCTCATTCCCCACCCAATCCCCAAACTCTTCTCTGCCCTTCGCACCACTCCCAGGGAGGACCAGAGGTCCCTCCCCAGGCCACTCACCCCTTCAGGTGTCCCCCAGCACCCCAACGCTGCATCTCAGGGGGCAAAACCATCCACCCCTCGCTCCCACATGCACCCACACCCACCCAGGGCCATGCCCTGACGTGTCTCTGGACACGTTAACACACGTTGACACACGTGTGCTTTGGGAAGGGGAAGGCAGGCAGCCTGATCCTGTGTATCCAGGGCAGGGACAACCCGTGGAGGGGAGCTGCAGGCTCCTGTTCCTCCCGGGGAACAGGGACCCCCAGCCCTCCACCACAGCAGAGCTGCTCAGGAAGCCGTGGCAGGCCAGGCAGGGGCAGGGGGGGCTCCATAGGTGGTCCCTGGGCAGGCGGGCGACTGTCGCTGCACGTTGTTTGCTTTGGCCCCCAGCACATCCTACCCCCCCAAAAATCGCTCCCCTAAAGCCACTTCCCTGACCCCCACCTTCCCCAGGCTGGAGGCTGGGTGGGGAAAGGTTTTGGGGTGAGGGCAAGGGGGGCACACACATGGCAGTAGCTGCTATAAGGAATTTTTATGCTTCCCTCTTCCTCCCCGGCGCTGGAGGGAAGCAGCAACATGGAACATGTGGGACCCATAAAAGCTCTGAGTCATGGCTGTGGGAGCCCCTGGCAGGCACTGCTCCTTCCCATGGCATCGAGCATCATCCCATGCCAGCACGGAGGGACACAGGGGCTGGGGACACCCTGGACATCCTGCCATCCCGAGGGATCAAAGGTCGGACACGGCAGGCAGTGGAATCCATCCTCCTACTGCAGTCAGGGGACTCACATTGAGCCTGTTCCCACCCCAACAGCCCATCCTGCAGGATTCCTCCAAAGATGGGAAGAGGAGGATGTCCAGGACCCAGCAGGGACTCTGGGATCCGTTAAAGGATGGGATATGCAACAGGAATCCTGGTAATCTGGGGAACTGCCTGTGGTTTGATGTGCTGAGCATGGAGCAAGGCAGCACCCTTAGGAATTTAGGGAGCTTCTTGGGGCAGGAGACCTCTGTCTGCTGAGGGGTGGTGGAATGATGAGCTGTTCCCAAAATGCCCAGCCACCCTTTGCCTGCTGGGATACATTTGGCTCTCCTGAAGTATCTGCCATGAGTGGTGGTGGCCTGTTCCTTGGCTGGAGACCTGCTCTGTCCCCACACAGCAACCCCACCCCTTTAAGGACATCCTCTACCACCCTGGGGGCACCAGACAACACTCTGTTTCCCTAAATCTGAGCTGAGAGTTGGACAGTGGGGTTTCCACATCTGGAAACATCCCCCAGCCTCACCCTGGATGCAGCAGAGCTGAAACCCGACTCTGTTTTGCTGCTTGTTCCCACTCTGAGGCAGCTCTTTCCTTTTATTTTATCAGCTGTTCACCTTGTTATCCTGCAGCTTCCCAAGGGTTTGGATGTGCTGTAAGGTTTGGGGTGGGCACACTCACTGTGTTCCCGTCGGGAACCCTCACTCTCATGACCAGCCATGCAACCCCAAAAATTCCACCACATGCCTGGGAGTGTCATCCAAACATTCCTTGAACTGTGCACACGTGAACACGGGCACACACGTGTGCAGGGGGACACCTGTGCAGGTGTGTGGACGTGCAGGGTGTGCACACACAGGCAGCAGGATGGAGTGGTGGGAAAAGCAATATTCCCCAAAGATAAGGGGCTGGCACTGTGGGGTGACACTAACAGCATCCCAGTGGCACTGAACGAAGGGCCCTCATGTCTTCCAGCCTAGCCACCCTTAGAATCAGGAATCGTGGAATCATTAAGGTTGGAAAAACCCTCCAAGATCATCGAGTCCAACCATTAACCCAGCACTGACAGGGCCACCACTAACCCACGTCTCCAAGTGCCACATCCACAAGTTTTTTGAACAATTCCAGGGACGGTGACTCCACCACTGCCTGTTCCAATGCCCGATCACCCTTTCAGGGAAAGAATTTTCCCTAATATCCAATCTAAACCTAAAATGGTGCAACTTCGCAGGTTCTGGACAGCGAGCCATGGATCCCACTCGGAGCCCGAGCTCCACACCCGCCTCTCGGCAGGCTGTCCCGCCCGGACAGCGTCACAAGGTGTCCGCGCTGACTCACTCCCGGGATGGAAACTTCCCTGCTCCAGGGAGATCCTCGCAGCTCAGCCAGCTCCAGCGCTAAGTTTGTTCCACCACCTCCCACCAGACCAGCCCTGGGGGTCCGGAGACACTCGGCTCCCAACCTGCTCCTGACTTTGTGCTTGGCTTTTTGATGGAAAAGACCCTGGAATACGGGGGACATGAAGATCCCCCCCCGGCAACCATCCCCTGTCACCCCCAGAGGCAGCATTTGCCTCGTTTGGACGCAGCAGGAAAACTGGGAAGTTTTCCTAGATCTGAATTTCTGAAGGAGAAACTTCATCCAGCTGCTTCCTCTTCCCTTCCCCCAAAACCCAGTGCCCACCCGCATCCATCAGCTCAGGTTTGCCACACACAGCCTACGGAGCAGAGAGGGGAGAAACTCAGGGAATCGGGATATCCAGCAGCATCTGCCAGGCCCCCCAAATTGCCTCCAGGGCTGGCCACAGGACCCCAAATGCAGCTGGAGTATCCAGCGGTCTCTCGGTTCCCAAACACAGCACTGGAATGCCACAGCCATCCCTCAGCCCCATCCCCTCTGTCCTCACCATCCTCCCACGAGAGGGACAGCCCCCAGACTGTCACCACAGTGCTGGGTGTCCCCCAGATTCCACAGCCATCCCCCAGCTCCGTCCTCTCCATCCTCTCCATCCCCATGCTCCCAGGAGAAGAGCAGCCCCCAGGCAGTCACCGCAGCGTTCAAGTGCCATCTCACGGCCTGGCAGGACATCAGGGGAACCGGGGGCACCCATTGTCCCCACGCCAACGCCTCGGAGCTGTGCCAGTGCCCCGGGAACAGCGGGTGCTGCCCGTGGGGTCCATCCGGCTGCTCCGGCCGCGGGGCCATCCCCTGTGCCCTGCCAAACCTCCTGGGTGCGGGGGGCCCACGAGGTGGGTGCCAGAGCCCCGTGGACACCCCGGCTGGTGGGATACGAGGCTTGGGGCAGCCAAGGGATGGCAGGGTGGGTGGCACAGCTGGCACAGCCCACCCGGGACTGTCCTGCGGCTGCTGCGTCACCGGGGCCGGGGCAGTGACTTCCACCCGAGTCGCTGCTCCCGGTCCAACACCCCCAATCCTGGCAGCCCCCGGCAGCCCCCAGCCCCGAACCAGCCTCCCCTCCGCGGGCTGCCGGGGGCTCCACCGGCCCGCTGCGGCCGTCCCAGCCCACCCACCCACACACACCCCGACCCACCCAACCACCCACCGGGCGCTCCAAGCGCGGCGGGAGCGTGCGGGCGTGGGCGGGAGCACGAGGGGACGTGACGGGGCACGCGTGGGGCCGATCCCCTCTGCCCGCCCCGCGTGGCCGGTCCCCCCCGTCGGGAGCCCCGGTGGACGTCCCGGTTCCCCCCCCTCCCCTCCCGGAGCCCACGGGACGGCCCGTGGAGGGACCGGCGCCATCCCCCGAGCGGGGATCCCGCGGCCCGCACCCCCCCGACGGCTCCTACCTCCGGGGGACTCCGAGCGGCCCCAGGCGGGGCGGCAGCTCCGCGTCCCCCGTTCCCCCGGCGGCGGCGGCGGCGGTTCGGTGTGGGAGAGAAGCGGCACATCCACGGGGGGGGGACGGCGGCAGCCGGGTTGGGGCGGGACGGGACGGGACGGGACGGCTCCCCCCCGCTCTCCCCCGGCCCGCCCCGGGCGCCGGGAGAAAGTTACCGGAGCCCGGCGGGGGCGGCGGGTCCCGGCGGGTCCCGCTCCGCCAACTGCGGCGGCGGCGCCGATCGCGCTCGGGACGGAGACCCCGGCCGGGAGCGGCGGCCCCGAAAACCCGGGATGGATCCGGGACACGCAACACGGCCCCGCGCCCGAGAGCAACAACCCCCCCCACCACCACCACCCACCGCACCTCCCCGCACCCCTCCCCACGCGCGCACCGGCCCCGCACGCTTCGCGGCCGAGGCGGCGCCGCACGCGTGTCCCCGCGCACCCCACGCGGGCCCCCGCACGCTCGAGAGGGGTCTGCACCCCGCGCGTGTCCCCGCAAACCCGCGGGTCCCGAGCACGGGGGTCCCCCCCACGCGCCGCGTGGGCACAGGGCGGCAGGAGAACAGGGGTGGGCACACGCGTGGGCGCCTGTGCACGAGGAGCGTTTCGGGACCCCCCTGCAGGCGCACGGCTGTGCCCACCCGCGTGCGGGATCACGCGTAAACACGGACACGCACACCCGCCCGCGTGCGATGTGCGGAGCGTGGGCACAGCCCAAACACACGCCGGGGGCACAGCCCAAACCCACGCGCGGGGCACAGCCCGTGAGCACGCAGGGGGGACAGACACCGACCCCCCGCATCCACGGGGGACACAGCCCACGCACATGACGGGTCACAGCCCTCCCAGCCCACGGCGGGGGGCACAGCCCGCTCACACGCACACGCGGGAGGCACTGACACACGCAAACACACGCGGGGGGCACAGCCCACGCACACGTGGAGGGGACACCCCCCGGCCAGCATACGCACACCCACACGAGGAGACACGACCCAAACACGCGCGGGGGGCACAGCACACGCACCTGTGGGGGTCAGAGCGCGCACACACACGGGGGGCAAACCCCCAGCCCACGCACCCGCGGGGAGCGCCACACGCACTCAGAACCACACAGCCACGCACACGCGGGGGGCGCAGCCCACACACGGGGGGCACTGCCCGAGAACACACTGGGGGCGCATCCCCCAGCCCACACACTCGCAGGGGACACAGCCACCGCCCCACGCACACGCGCTGGGGGCACAGCCCACGCACGGATCATCCCCTCCAGCCCACACACGCGCGGAGGGAACACCCCTTAGCCCACACACACAGGCAGGAGACAAAGCCCCCAACACACACACGTGGACACACCCCACGTACAGGAGGGGGCACACCCCACAGCCCACGCACACGCGGGGGTCCCGTCCCACGCTACCGGGGGGTCCCGGGGGGGAGTCGGGGCTGGACGGGGGGGCACGGGGGGGCAGCGCCCTCTGGTGGCGGCGGGCGGAGCCCTTTGTGGCCCCGGGGCCGCTGCCGCCGGTAACCGGGGCGAGCCCCGAAGGTGACGGGGCCGTGCCTCTCACCCCGCTGACCCCGGAGCCGCTTACCGGGATTACCCCGCTGGGGCCTCTGCTGTCCCCGACACTGACCTGTCCTGCCCGTGCCATCACGCACCGTCCCGTGCCACGGCTCCGGGACCCCCCGGTCGGAGGGACAACGCGGGGACCGCAGTAGGACAGGAATTGAGGACCCCTCACCCCCCAGCTGTGACCTGCAGGATCCACTCCCTGCCTCAGCTTCCCTCCCCACTGTCCCAGCCTGAGATCAGCTCCTTTCCCTGCAGCTCCCCCAACACAACGCGGGTAAGGAGGGGTCTCTGCTCCCCGGGAAGGCCCCGGGACACAGGGAAGGTGGCAATCCCCGTTCCTCTGGCAGGACTGGGGAGCAGCCAGAGGGGTCTCGGGGTGCCCCCAGACTCTCCCAGGGCTGGAGTCCCAGCTCAGCAGCTCCGAGGCACGGGAGGAGGTGGGTGCAGGTGAGGGGGTGGCCACAGGTGAGGGGCTGCCTCCGTCCCTGTTTTGTAACAAGCATAAGCGGCTCAACAGCTTTGCCCCTGAGCTGAGTGTGACCCCAGATAAGCTGCTTGGGGTCCGAGGACTTACTCCAGGCCCACTCTCCTCTCCCCACGGGACCATCTGCGTGGGCAGACAGTCCCAAGTCCCTTTTGCCACCAGCTCCGAGCCCCTGGGTGCAACCAACACCTGAGCAACCCCGCCTGGAGCAGCTCTTACCACCAGCCCCCCACCCCTCGGACATCCCCCGCCCCACGGGTAATCCAGGTCTCCTGTTTGGGAAAGTCAAAGCGGCTCAGAGCAGGGCCAGCTGATCCCCCAGCTTAGGGATTTACCGGTGCCACCACAGCCAGCTCAGCACCTCGGCGCGGGGGCAGCGTGTCAGTGTGTCAGTGAGTCAGCACATCACGCACACGCGCGTGGACAGCCCCCCCGAGCGTGGGAGCACGCTCGCCGAGACAGGGAAAACAAAGGAAAACTTTCCTTGCTGGCAAAGGGAAACGCCTATCTGGTGTCTCGGTGGGATGCTCCCTGCGGCTGGATGCATTCCGTAGTGGAATGGTGATCTGGGGAGGGAACGGGGAGGCTACAGACACCACACACATCCCCATGCCCTTCCCAGAGATCCATCTCCCGGTGTGTGCACCACAGCACGTGCCCAGGGGACAGGGACTGGGGCTGTGGGAGCGCCCAGGAGGCTGAGGCGTCCTGCAGGTGCTGTTGGCTTTTCCCCCACAGCAGGATATTTTGGGAGATGGCAATGGCCACGGTGCCCTGGGGGGATGCCCTCTGCGCCAGGTGATGAAAGCTGCCCTTTGGCCGCTGGCAGGGCCAAGCTGGGAAATCGAAGGGGTTTGTCCCCAGATAAAACAGCCCCAAACTGAGCTTTGAGCGGGCGCTTGCGCAACAGGGACCCAGGCCAAGCGTGTGGGATCTCAGCAGGATGAGCATCGCCTCCCACGCCAGGAGCATCCCACCCTGAGTTCCACAGGGCACTCCCTGTCACCCACCAGACTCTCTGGATGTGATGGAGCTGAGACTGGGTCACTGGGTGGTGTTCAGGGGAGTACACGAGGGGGACTGGGGAGGTGACACATGGTCAGGGGATTTGCAGTGGGGGCCCAGGGTTTTGGGTGGGCTGTGGCTCAGCATTTGAGATCCACGGAGCTGGAGTTTCTAGGGCTCTGTTTGGGATTGCTCCAGGTGGAGAACAGCATCTCCAGTGGGCTGATGCCCTGCAATACCTGCCCTGCTGGGACACAGCTTAGATGCTCCCATTACAGGCCACCCCTTTCCTTCCTCCAGTGAGGTGATACCTGATTCCCAGCCCCTGCCTGACCCCTGGACCCCCATACACAGGGAAGACCCTAATCCTAACCCTGCACAGGTTTGTGAGCACACAAGGAAGCCCCAAAACCCCACAACTTCCCTCACCTCCCAGAACAGCATCACTGTGCAGTTTCTCTGCTCCTCCAGCCCCAGAGCCCGAGGGACCCGGGACTTTCTGGCCAAGCAGGATCCTCTTCGCCACCCCATTCATGCAGGAGGTCCCAGGAAAAAGCAGCCAGAGCCTGGATGTTACATTTCCACCCATTTATTTGGGAAGCCACACCAAAATGTTATATAATAAATTAAGAATAGGCCATGTGGGTGCATCAGGAAGGCGAGGGCAGAGCAGGAGCTTCAGCAGAGAGGATGGAGCACCAGGAGTCCCAATGGCTGCAGGAACCTCTACTGAAAAAGTCAGAATAGCTGCAAAACTGGAGGCACAAACCAAATCTGTACCTTTAGTGTGATCTTAAAGGCAGAGTCTGACCCAGACCTCTCTGTATGGAGGCACCAGGCTGGAGGAGACCTGGCTGCTGGGTGGGAGCAGGGAAGGAAAACATAAACCCAGGGAAAGGGGGAACACACAGGGCCTGGAAGCTTGGCCCTCACAGCTCCCTGCCCTCCAGGGAGCAGAGAACTGTGTTCAGTCATTGCCATTTTGGGGTTCTTGATGAACTTGTTCCCTTCATCCTCCTCTCCCAGGCCTGTGATTTCTGCCCCATTCCATCTGTCTCCCAAAAAAGGCCTGAATTGGATGCAGGAAGGTTTGTTGCAGTAGGGAGACAAGTGGGGCTGCCTCATTCTCCAGGTTCCCACATGGAGGAAGCAGACATGTTCCCATATCCCACTCTGCTCCCAAGGAGGTCGAGTTCTGGACCATCAGTGGACACTGAGTGTGAACCAAGCAGGGCCCCCTCACCCCACACCAGAGGGGAACACGATCACCAGGCATGTGGGATCAGTTTGGGATCAGCTCCAGGGATGCCTGGAGTCACCAACACCCACAGCCCAGGCACAGGCAGTCTGATATGGCCTTGGCTCTGTCTGATGTTTCCCCAAAGACCCCTGCCCCAGGAGCTCTCTGGAGACAGTCCGTGCTCCCTCTCATGAGTTCCTCTCCCTCCCAGCCTTTCCAAAGGAGTCCACTGCACCATGGGCTGAGTTCAGCTCACAAGAGCTTTCCAGCTCCCTCCTCCTCCACCAGAGAGACAGTCCTGGAGAAGAGGGGTCCCAGCGCGGCTCCCCCAGCCCTAACTACAGCCACAGGCATCGACGATCATGTCGGGGATATCAGTCTTGACAATGTTGCTGTTGCGATCGAAGTAGAGGACGGAGAGCGGCCGGCGCCGCGTGGGGACGCAGCAGGAATGCCCCGACGCCTGGACGTTGTTGGCTTTGACGAGGTTGAAGACGGCTGTGTGGAAGGAAGAAGCCATCCCAGGGCTGCCTGCCACATGCAGAGGGCACTGGCCCACGCAGTAGTTTATCTGGTAGCCCTCGGGCTTGATGATCCAGTCGTTCCAGCCGATGTCGCGGAAGTCCACGTAATAATCCTTGCGGCAACAGAAGTTGGAGTTCTGGCTGCAGCGGAGGCTGCGCTTGGCCACGCGGTGCTCGGGCTCCCTCACCTTCGCCTTGGCCACCAGGAAGGGCTGGTGGGACCAGCTGGCATTGACTAGTGCCATGATATCCCTCCCGTCCCCGAGGCTCTCGAGTTCCAGCCGCAGGGTCCGGCTCTCCCCCTCGAAAAACCTCTGCAGGGTCGGCAGGAGGGGAAAGGAGCGCCAGCCGCTCCCAGCCGCGCTCAGCCGCCTCTCCCCCAGCAGCGTGCGATTGCTCCCCGCCACAGCCCCGGCCCCACCGGCCAGGAAGATCCTCAGGGTGAGGTCGGCCCGGGGCACTCGCAGGTAGAGCCACAGCTGAGCCTGCAGGATGCGAATGTCCTGGTCCTGAGCCTGGCTGAACTGGAATTGCAGCCCCAAGCCGGAGGGAGATGTGAGATCTGAGGGGAAAAAGGGATGAAGAGGTGAGCGCTGAGGGATGCCCGGCCCACCACCCCGCAAGTCAAAACCAAGATCCTTCAATTTCTCGGGAAATACCTACAAATTTTCCTCTCTCCCTGTGCCCCTCCCTTCCCTGAGGATGCTACCCTTGGATGGGGGAGCTGCCCCATCCTGCCTGGCAGGAGGGATGCAGGAGAGAACGAGGATCCCTGCCCTCACCTGGCCCTTCTGCACAGGGTGATGGAGAGTGTTTCCAGCCCTCCCAAGCTAACCCTGCACCTCCCAACTCCGACTACCCGGCGTCCCAGGCACCCTGGCATGCCCCATCCATCAGGGCACCCTGTGGAGCCCCATTCCTCACGGGAGGACCGGCCCTGCAGCCCTTCGGGTGCAGGGTCCCAACAAGCAGGAGCAGGAGAGGGGCCACCTCCGCCGTCCCAGGCTGAGCCCTCCCGCAGCAGCGGCGCCGGGATGTCCCCGCCGCGGCAGGTGCGTTAACTCCCGGGTCACCGCAGCCCGCCTGGCTCCCGGTCCCCTCGGGGCTGCACGCCCTCGGGGGTCCCCAGGGCGCAGGACCCCCCTCCCCGGGGCTCACCGGGCACGGCGTGGGCACCCACGGGGGTGGCACAAAACGCACCTGTCTCGGCGAAGCTGATGATCTCGTAGCCCTGCTCCTCCTCCTCCTCCTCCCCGGCGGGGCTCCGGCGGGCGCCTCCCGCCTGCAGCCTCCGCAGGGCGCGGGCCACGGCGGCGCGGGGCACGGCGTGGGCGAGCCGCGGGCGATCGCGGAGCCGCAGCTTCTCCAGCAGCTGCTTCTTGGCCACCTCCTCCAGCAGCCGCCGCTCCGCGCCCGCCGGGCACGAAGGGCAGCGCGGCTCCGCCGCCGCGCAAAGCACCGCCGCCAGCAGCAGCCACGGCCCCGCACCGCGCCCCGCCATCCGCGCCCACCGCACGGGACGGGACGGGCACCGGGAGCGGCACCGACGGGACGGGAGCGGCGCCCGCACCGAGGGACCGGCACCGACCGGGCGGGAGCGGGAGGGACGGGACGGGACGGGCACCGGGAGCTGCGGCCACGGGACGGGAGCGGCACCGGCACCGGGAGCGGTGCGGCGGGGCCTGCTTTGGGCACCTGCGGCCGGGGGCGGTCCCGCCGCCCCCCCGCCCCCCCGCCATTGGCCGCCGCACCTGCCCGTCCCGTCCCGTCGGGGATTACCGGGATTAGCACCCCAACCCCGCCTCCCCCGCGCCCGCCCCGCTGTCCCGGGGGAAGGGGCTCGGTGGGCAGCACCCCATCCTTTCCCGCTCCCCACGAACCGTCGGGTCCCCAGGGGAGGGGTCCCACGGGGGGACGAGCACCGGCCCATGCCGTCCCCGCGTGGGATGGACAAGAGTGGGGGTCGCACAGAGAGGGGATTCGTAGGAGCGTGCAGAGGTGTGTGGGCGAGGGGCTCACACGTGCGTTGTACATGTGGGCTCTGCCTGCTGCTCCCCCTGGCATCTGCCCTGGACAGCCCCCCAGTTTGGGCAGCGGGGTACTGAGCCCCAAATCGTGCTCTAAAACCTGAAGGAAGCGAGGGCTGGGGCAAACCCTGGCTGGTGGAGGAGCCCTGGCCACGGAGCAGCCAGTCGGCCAGAGGGGTCTTGGCTCACCTGCCCGCCCATGGATCCTACAGACCTGCCCCCCAGCCTGGGCACTGCCCTCTGTGCACCCTCAGGACAGTCTTGTTGGGTGCTGACAGGGGATCCAGCAGGGATCAGGAGGCTCCTGGGAAGACCCTGCAGCTCCCAGGGACTGTCACATCTCTGGGCTTTTGTCACTCTCACCAAATGATGGGTTTTATGTGTCTGAGCCCATCCCTTGGACCACCTTGGTCCATCCTCGGTCCAGGACAATGCTGAGAAGGGCCAGAGAAGGGGAACACTGTTCTCTCCTCCTCACACAATAAAGAGGGGATTTGTGTGTCCTGAAGGCTCAGGAGGTGGCAGCTGGTGTCACATCAACCTGAAGATGTTGGTGGGACTCTTCAGAGCGGGATGTGCAGCCCAAGGCAGGGCAGGGGCCTGCAGAAACCTCCGGAAAGTGATGGAAGGTGCCACGTTGCTGGGGGATGGACAGAGCCCGGTTGGAGCAGGGAAGCCAGAGAGCACGGTGGGAACTTGAAGCCCCGCCAGCAGTCGGCATGTCCTGTGCCCACCGTGCCATGCACCGACTCCAAGGTCTTGACCACACGGAGCCCCTGCCCCTGGCCAAGCCAGAGGTGCCATGTAAACAGAGTGGGCTGTCTGGGAAAAAGCACCCACCGGAGATGATGCAACCATGGAGCAAGGGGCAAAGGGCTCAGCTGGCTGGGCCCGCTGGCAGCTCCCAGAATAGCCCAGGAATGTCAACAGAGAGGAAAGAGTGGGCACAGGCTGTCGTGGGAGCACAGATCCCAAAGGGCCTGGGAGCTTTGCTGCCAGCAGGATGGAGAAGGTGGCACGTCCAGCCAGGCACAGGTGCCCTGAGCACACACGCTCATGGGTATGGATGGTCCTACAGGGAAAGCAGCTTCTTACATGGGCCTGGAGTGCCAGGACAAGGGGGAATGGCTTCCCACTGCCAGAGGGAAGGGTTAGGTGGGAGACTGGGGGGCAATTCCTCCCTGTGAGGGTGGGCAGGCCCTGGCACAGGTTGTCCAGAGAAGCTGTGGCTGTCCCATCCCTGGAATTTTTCCAGGCCAGGTTGGACAAGGCTTGGAGCAACCTGGTCTAGTGGAAGGTGTCCCTACCCATGGCAGGGGGTGGAACTGGATGAGCTTTCAGGTCCCTTCCAGCCCAAAACGTTTCCTCTGCACACTCCCTTGCAAATATATGTCTGGGCCCCCTCCCAAATATTTGGATGCTGGCTCTATTTTGGACACATTTCATGTGCACCACAAGGCCATCACCCTGCTGTGCCAAATTTCTCCATCCCTGCCGGATCTCAGAGCCAGAATCAGGGCTGGGGCACAGCAAGAAACAGGAGACAAAGGGACTCTCCAAGCCACCCACCCTCCATCTCAGGCTGGAAGGGGGCTGTCCCCGAAGGGATTAATCCTGTTGAACCTGCCAGGATCCCTCTGCACGGTGCAGAATCCCTATCACATCTCCAGCTGAGCAGGAGCATCCCATGCACAGCCCCTCACTCCTTGTGCCCCCCAGCACACACCGGCCCCCCGATCTAGGCCAGGGGTCAGCGCAGAGCTGCTCTTGCACCCATTGCATAAGTGTGTTGTTGATTAAGCAGTTCCCAGAAGGCAAAGCCCAGGGACTGACCTGACCAAAATACCCCCCCAGGTCCCCCCAGGTCCAGCACCTGTTGCACACATGGCTCCAGGGCCTCCGACCCCATGGCCAGAGGGACAAGTGTGGCATTTGCTGACCTGACCCGGAGGTGACAACGGGCTGGGTTGAGCATGGGCTCTCCATGAGCTTGTGCACCAGAGCCTGAGTGTGGCTCATAGAATCATGGAATCGTTAAGGCTGGAAAAGCCTCTGAAACCATTGAGTCCAACCACTAAACCATGTCCCCAAATGCCACATCCACACGTTTCTGAACACTCCCAAAAACCAGGGGTGACAACTTCACCACCACCCTGGGCAGTTTGTCCCAGGGCTTGACCACCTTTTCCATAAAGAAATTGTCCCTAATGTTAAATCTAAACCTCCCCTGGTGCAACTTGAGGCCCTTCCCTCTGCCCCTGTGTGCCCATGGCCACTGCATCCTGGAGGGCTCGGTGCTGGCTCCAGGGAAGTTGTTTGTTCAATAAATATAGACCGTGGAATGAGGCGTTGGAAAAAGAAGGGAGAAAACAAACACCAAACCCTCTTTGGGTTTGCGCAAGTGGCCTTGGGTCCCAGACAGGATCGATCCCCGAGCCTTCCTCCCTGCCCATGCAGCAGGAATGCTTTGGGTCTGAGTCCTGGAGGCACCTGAATACCTGAATCTGGGGAGATGCAGATCAAGGGGTCCCTGTTCCATCAGGGCTCAGTGGCAGGGTGTGTGCATTGTGGGCAAACACTGTCACCTGTTAGAGGTTGTCCCATCCCTGATCCAAGGTGTCACAAGCCCTCCAGGACAGCACACATCATGTCACTGCTCCAGCCAGAGCTGCTCGTGGCTCATCATCCTGGAGTGGACAGCGAATGCAAAGCTGGATGGGGAGAGGGTCTGACACCACCTCCTCCCTTTGCTGATCCTGTCCCCAGATGGATCAGTTCTGTCCCAGCCTCTGGGGTCAGTTGTCAGCGTTTGAAGAGTGGACTGAAGTCACCCAGCTGGGGACATGCAGGTCCCCATTCCATCAGGGCTTGGTGGGAGCACCTGCCACAGGAGGTGTATGTGTGGGCACACTGTCACCTGCTAGTGGTCCTCTGTCCTTCCTCAGGCGGGACAATGTGCAGCCTGTCCTTGCTCCAGCCAGAGCTGTCCATGGCTTGCTCATCCTGAAGTGGACAGCCTGCAAAGCTAGATGGGGAGAGGGTTTGACACCACCTCCTCCCTCCGCTGACCCTCTCCCCACCTGGATCAGCTCTGTCCCAGGCCCTGGAGTGGCACCTTTGCTGCATGCAGGGTGGACCCCACGACTGGAGCTCCCCTCCCGAATCTCCCAGCCCAGCACCCTCTTTCCCAGCCCTCACACATGGGGGACACGTGGGGAGTGCTGGAGGAACCCGAACACGTGGTTACGTAACGGGGCCAATGTGTCAGAGGTGCCCTTTGCCCCCCGCTCTCACGGCCCTGACATGTCCCACTTTGCTGTCACCAGGCTGGTGAGGGGCAGGGAGGGGTGGCAGCAGCTCTAGCAGTGGGCCAGGGACGTGCCAAGTGGCTGGGGGAGGCTGTAGGTGAGAGAGGATCCTCAGTGCCATCGCTCTCACTTGTCCCCTTCAGAAGGGAGAAGAGTTTCTTGGTTTTGTCCTGATTTGGGACAAGAGTGGCCAAATACAGGTGGTTTTGGTGGAATGGGAAATTTGGCACAAGCAAAAAATGGTGCCTTCCCTGTGAAAATCACAACTCCCCTGTGTTCAGAAGGGTGCCGTGCTATGCCCTGGATCTGGCTGGGATGGATCAGGGTGCCTGCATCCCTCTGGGAAAGGCAGCTGAGGGGAAGAGAGCATGGGAGGACTTTGGGAACAGTGTGGGGATGCCCAGTCCCACTGCCTGGGGTTTCTCAGGCAGAGTGGGTCCATCCTGTGCCATCCTGGACCCACCTGTGCCAGGAGCACTGGAATATGTGCTGGCTAATGACAGGGCACACGTGTACACACATACAAGTGTACACACATACAAGTGCACACACACATGTGAACACACCAAGGCTGGGAGTCTTTATTGAACACCAGGAATGCTTGGAGAGGGTGCCACATTCCTCCCACTGGGATCACTTTCCCCTTCCTCGCCCCCCTCAGCCCTCAGGTCCAGCAGACTGAGGACTCAGGGATGACCCCTCCCCTCTGTCCTCTCCAGCCCCAGCAGCCTGGGGTGGCCACTGGTGCATCCTGTGTTGGTGTAGCTGCACCAAGGGTGCACCATGGCATCAGGATGGGACAGAAGTGAGACCACCCTGAGCCACAGTGTCCAACAGGCAAAAGGTCTGAAGTCCATCAGGAGCTGGTCAGAGGAGCTGCGAGAGGAACCCATGGGATTCTCCAAAGGGGGAAAAGAGCCATGTGGGAGGTGAGGGAGCAGAAAACTCACCCATTCAGCATCACTCTTGATGCTTTCACCCTCAGAGGGAGCAAACCCCTTGGCAGGGCTCCCATCTCCCAGCCCGCAGCCGGGAGGAGGGATCCCTGCCCTGCTGTGTCCTCCCCTCCCGCCTGCCCTGGTGCCACTCAGGTGCAGCCACAGGAGTCCACAATCATGTCAGGGATGTCAGTCTTGATGATGTTGCTGTCACGGTCATAGTAGAGCAGGGAGAGGGGCCGGCGCTGGGTGGGGACACAGCAGGAATCCACGGCCGTGGCTGCGCTCGCAGCCTTGATGCGGTTGAGGACGGCAGTGTGGAAGGAGGCAGCGAGGCCGGGGATCCCAGCCATGTGCAGCGGGCACAGCCCTGCACAGTAATTCATGTGGTACCCCTCGGGCTGGATGATCCAGTCCTCCCAGCCGATCTCCTTGAAGTCCACGAAGAATTCCTGGCGGCAGCACATCCGCGAGTCCCCGCTGCAATCGACGCCCCGGCGGTGCACGCGGTGGGGTGTCCTGGACTGGGCTCGGGCCACCACAAATGGCCAGTGGGAATCGCTGTGGTCAGCTGGGAGGGGGGACCCCCAGCCCTCAGGCACCTCCAGCTCCACCGTGAGCCGCAGGGTCTCCTGTCCAAAGAGGCTCCGGACGGCCGGTCCCACGTCCAGCGTGGTCCAGCCGGATCTCTGCACGTCCAGCTGTGTCTCGCTGGACACTGTCATGTTTGGCCCTGCTGGGTCTGGGTGCAGGATCCTGATGGTGACAGGCTGTGTCCTGGGGCTGGAGACTGCCCAGAACAGATAAAGAGTGGCCTGCAGGATCTCTGTGCTCCCAGCCAGCTCCTGGGAGAAGCGGAAATGCAGGCGAACACTGTGGGACGTGGAGGATCCTGAGCACAGAACAGAGAGCAGTCAGGAGTGAAAGAGGACTCATGTCATCATGTCATGGGCAGGGACACCTTCCACTAGACCAGGTTGCTCCAAGCCCTGTCCAACCTGGCCTGAAAAACTTCTAGGGATGGGGCAGCCACAAGTTCTCTGGAAAATCTATTTCAGGGTCTCACCACCTACACAGGGAGCAATTCCTTCCCAATATCGCATCTAACCCTTCCCTCTGTTACTAGGAAGCCATTCCCCCTTGTCTTGGCACCCCAGGCCCTTGTCCAAAGTCCCTCTCCAGCTCTCCTGGAGCCCCTTTAGGCACTGGAAGGGGCTCTAAGATCTTCCTGGAGCCTTCACTACTTCTTTGGCTGTGGAGCTGCTGCCCCTCCTGGCTGGGGAAGGGCTGACGGGGTCATGGCAGCCCTCGGGGCTCCTGGCACAGCTCTGCCCATGAGGACACAACCCCCTCGCCGTGCTCCCAGCCTGGGTTCATCCCCTGGCTCTGTTCCAGCTGATGCTCCACCAAGCCAGGAGACAGCCCCGTTGTCCTGGAGTGTGGGAACACAATGTGCCATGGAGCAGCTTTGTTCCCGCAGGGTTTCGAGGACACGGGGGCCAGCGAGGGAAGGGGAGCCCCCTCACCTCACCAGGCAGAATTTGGACCGGGAAAGGGAGGGTGCAGGATGCTCTGCGGGATGGGGTGGTGAGCCTGTGTCCCTCCAAGGACAGGTGGGATACAGGACCTGGGAGAAGTGGGATACAGGACCCTCTCTTTCCAGTGATGCTTGTCAGGACCCCTGAGTGTGTTTTGGGGAGCTCTGTCCTCTCATGAGAAGAGAATTCTGAAGTGGAATTGGGACAAGACCTTTTGGGTGAGAGGTGGAAGCACAGCCAGGGCGCAGGGAATGGATGAATTGTGGAGCCCTGAGTCCACACACTATGGGCTGATGGGGAATCGAGGCTCAAAATCCCATTTTGGAAAAGCCGTCCGTCTGACCCTTCCACCTCCAGCACCAGGGGGAAGGTTCAGCAGAAATGGGCAGCAGGTGACATGGTACAGCAGCACCTCTGTGCCCTGTGCCACCCTCCCACCCCCACACGCCCTGTCTGAGAGCCACAGGGCCGGGACATTTTTGGGCTGTGGATGCAAAAGTTCTGGATCTGGAGACTCTCACCCCTTCCAGCAGCAGCATAACCACCATCCCAGCACAGCTCCCACCTCCCATCGCCTTCCCACGGGCACCACCTCCCTCCCCTCCGCTCCCCGCCACCCTCGGGATGCGGGTCCGTACACACCTGACTCGGCAAAGCTCAGGATCTCGTATTCCTGCAGCCCCATCCCAGCACGCAGGTGCGGGACGGGACCATCCCGCAGCATCCCCGGCAAGACGGCCGTGTCCGAGCGCTGCTGTGCCCGCAGCCTGCGGAGCGCGGCCAGCAGAGCCCCCCGGGCCGGGGGCTGCGGGGCGCTGGGTGGGGCTGGCAAGCGGAGCTTGGCCAGGATGCTCTGCTTGGCCAGCGCCAGGAGCGCATCCCGCTGCGTGCCGGGGGCCAGCGTGGCTACTCCGCAAGCCGGGCACCACTCGCCCCTGGCAGCCGCCGTCCGCAGGAGGCTCAGGAGCAGCAGAGCCACGGGCACCGTCATCTCCGCTGTGGCAGAGCGGGGGTCCCGGTGGTCGTGTCCGGGAAGCGTGCGGGACGGGACAGCGGCAGAGCCGGGGGAGAGGGAGCAGGGCTGGGCTCGGCGGGTTGCAGGGAGCGAGGATGGGCTCGTTCTCCTGACGTGGCCACAAATATTGGCTGATCCCGGGCGAGATAAAACGCCCCTGCGCGCCCGCCGAGCCTCCTGGACAGCCACCAGGTTAAGGTGGAGCCGGGGCCGATGGTGCTGCTGCCCCGGGGGGCTCGGGGTGTGGAGACCACCCCGGTCCCACCCCGGTCCCGCCTTGGGAGTGCGCAGGATGCGGGGGGGACCCCCCGGTGCAGTGCGGGGTCCGCAGAGGTGAGGGATCCCCGGGGGATGTGGGATCACAGCGGGAGCGGGGAATCTCTGGAAGTGGAGGATCCTCAGAGAAGGGGGATCCCGAGGGGATGGAGGACCCCCGGAGATGGGGGATACCTGGAGATGGGTGGTCCCGGGGGGATGGCGGGTCCCGAGGGATGTGGGATCCCGATGGATGGAGGATCCTGAGGGATGAGGGGACCCGCGGTTGTCCTGAGTCGGTAGGGAAGCCTGGAGATGGGAGGTCGCTGGGGAGGGGGGATCCCTTAGGAATGAGGGACCCCCGGGAAGATGGGGCATACCGAGGGATGTGGGACCCCTGGGGATTTGGGATCCCGGGGGATGTAAGGTCTCTGGGGGATTTGGAATTCCTGAGGGATTTGGGATCCCTAGGGATTTGGGATTACGGGGGATGGAGGATCCCGAGGGATGTGTGATTCCAGGGGATTTGGGATTCCGGAGGATGGAAGGCCCCGGGAGAATTTGGGATTCCTGAGGGATTTGGGATCCCGAGGGATTTGGGATCCCGGGAGGATTTGGGACCCCTGGGGGATTTGGGATCCCTGGGGGATTTGGGATCCCAGGGGATGGAGGATCCCTGGGGAATTTGGGATCCCTGGGGATGTGGGACCCGTGGGGGATTTGGGATCCCGAGGGATGGAGGGTCTCGGGGGGATTTGGGATTCCGGTGGGATTTGGGATCCCTAAGGATGTGGGACCCCTGGGGATTTGGGATTCCGGAGGATGGAAGGTCCCGGGGGGATATGGGATTCCAGAGGGATTTGGGATCCCGGGGGATTTGGGATCCCAGGGGATGGAGGATCCCGAGGGATGTGTCATCCCTGGGGGATTTGGGACCTCTGGGGGATTTGGGACCCTCGGGTTGGGGGGGGGGGCAAGCCGCTACCCCGCGCGCCGGGGGGCGGGACCACCACAGATGGGCGTGGCTTCCTCATACGCCCCGCCCACTCCCATAAAAAGCTCTGCCACCGTTCCCTCCACGCCGCCAGGGGGCGCTCCCCGCCGCGTCCCGCCGGTTGCCGCGGCAACGGGGAGGCGGCCGCCGCCGTCGCGGGGCGATGACGCGGCACGCACGGCGCGGTGACGCAGCGCGCACGCCGCGGGGGAGGCGCCGCCTCCTCTTTTCCCTTTTTTTTTTTTCCCGTTTCTTTCCCCGTTTTT
>JAWWEW010000069.1:1728882-1741207 GCA_035583185.1 Anabacerthia variegaticeps
GGCCTCAGCAGTGCCAGCCCAGGGGGACAGCCCCTGCCCTGGGCCTGTGACACACCATGGCTGGCACAGCCCAGGTGACCCTGCCCTGGGCACACCTGGGCTCATGTCCAGCCTCTGTCACCAGCACCCCCAGGGCCCTCATGTTGGTCAGAATTGTAACATTGAGCAAAGAGACCATCTCAAATCTAAGATAAAATCCCACTTGTCTCTGGCAGAGAAGCCGCCCGGGAATGCCGCAGGAAGAAGAAGGAGTATGTGAAATGTCTGGAAAATCGAGTGGCAGTCCTGGAAAATCAGAACAAAACTCTAATTGAAGAACTAAAAACTTTGAAAGATCTTTACTGTCATAAAAGTGTGTAAGAAAAGGAGGTAAAAGCCTTTGGGGACTGGTGAAATTTCAGCGGAGAATTTTTTTTTTATACTGAATTTTTTAAACTAGATGAAAGGTCAAAAGCGAAACTTTTCTACCTAGATTTCACAGCTCAAAGACTCTATAGATTTTATTTACAACGTCTTGGTGACAGAGTACAGAAAGGAAACAAGAAAACCTCACCAGAATTCCTGCTGGCACAACTGGAAGCTGATCGAAGGCAGGATTGCAGCTGCAAGGGAAGGACAGTCACGTGTGGCGAGGCAGGTGATGAGAGTTTCTTTGAGAATTCCTACCAGTACCTCTCATAATGGAGGTCACATTTGGTTCCAGTGAAAACATGGATGAAATGGAATCCTTGCCATAGCTGACATTATTAGTAACATTTATAACCAGTGTATGTTTTGATTTCTTACTCTTTTTCAATCCTTTTTCCTTCAGTTACTTGTCTGTAAATATTTTTATTTTAACCTGTAAGTTGGTATTTACAGGTGCAGATGATAAACAAACCAACAAGCTGATACTTTGCTCGAGGTATAAATTATGTTCTTACTCTTTCTCAGATGACAGTTTCAAAAGTTGGGATGATTTTTTTCCATGTTTGCTGTGTTTATCAGATTTGGGAAGGATCTGCAGGAGGCAGCGAGTGGCCTGGTCCTGGAAATGTCTGAGGCACAGGAAATTGTGTTGATTTTCTTCAGAGAATTCAACACCCCCTTGATTTTAAAGCACAGGGTGGTTGGGACAAGGACTGAAAGACAAAAGTTCTGAAGAATTTCGGAAGTTAAAACTTCTGGAAGTTTTAATTTCACAGGAATTTGTTCTGAGTTCTGGGCATGAGAAACATCAATCACAGAAAATTAAATCGTGTGCTGATCACATTTGCAATTAAACACTCAGTGCTTGTCCTGGCTGGGGATTCTCCTGGGCTTTGGAACATGAAACCAAATAGAAGAAACACGATGAAGTGAAAAATGGAAGGTTTGTACCAAAGGGTTACGAGGTTCCAGTTTCTGGTTATTGCTGGAAATAGTGCAAAATTCCCTTTTCCAGCCTCGTTTTGTAAGGTAGGAGCTATTTTGCAAAGTAATGGTGTCTTTGTAAGCAAATATTCTATTGCAAACAGGGAGATGGTTGGTATATTTTGTAGCTAAATTGTGATCTTTACAAAACCTGAAATTGAGTTTCTATACGTATTTTGACAGTTTATATATTTCATTTTAGTAACCAAATGAAATATTTTGTGAACCAGATTTTCAAGGATATATTTTTATGGATAGTACAAAGTCAAATGAGATCCTCTTTGGTGTAGGAGATATTTGAATTAATTTTGTATGTCTAGTAGGCAACTTGCAAAAAAAAATGGAGAGTATTGGGGGAAAAAAAGAAGAATAAAAAAGAAATCAGGGCTTTTTACTCCCCACAGTTGACAATATCTGCACATTAGATCTGATTGTGTCTGAGAGTCCAGTTTGTACAATTTTAGTTGGTTTCAGGTGGAAATTAAACGTTTGACGTGATCAGGATTCTTTTGGGTGGGAAATCTCCATTCTTGGAGATCCCCAGAGCCTTCTGGCCATGGGCCTGGTGAGGACGTGGACCTGAGCAGGATGGGACCCTGGTGGGCAGGTTGTGGTCCTGGGCAGGTGCTGTAGGTGTCCCCCTGAGCAGGGGGTGGGACAAGGGGACCCCCAAAGTCCTTGGGTGGCTCTGGGAACAAACCCACCGTGTCTGCAGCACCTTTGCATGAGCAACAGCCCCCATTTCCAGCTGGGACCGAGTCCTGCTCCCAGGGAGTTGCCCTGGGGGCTGTGCTGGTTATCCCGTGATCAGTCCGTGGTTTTGGGTTTACTCCTTTGGGAATTAATGGACTTGGAGCAAACGGAGCCCTTTGCCATGAGGAATCTGCAGTCCACCATCTCCTGGTTGCTGTGCTGTCAGGAAAGAGCCTTGAGGCACATCAGGGACAGGGCTGGGGAAGTCCTGACCTCAGGGAGCTGCCCCAGGAGAGGTGCCAGTGCCCCCTGGTTCTTTGGGGGAGTTTCAGGAAAAAGGAAGAGCCTGGGACATGGAGCTCTCCCTGCTCAGGTGTGTGTGTTACCTGGGGCGTGGGAGAGGGTTTGACCTGCAGTTCTGAACTCATCTGGGAACTCTGTGGTAGCTGATCCTCACTGTGTGTTCTCCTTTGCCTTTTGTAATATGGAATAATAATAAACAAAAACTACCAAGTGTTAAGACCGTAAAAACCTGGTGGCCAGTTCTTTCTGTACCCAATACCTGTCCTGCTGCCAGACACACCAGGAGTCCTTTTTATCCTCTTAAACCAGTATTTTGGAAAGGGCAGCTGATTTTTCATCATGGGAAGATTAAACAGTAACACAAATTTGCTCTTTAATCACTGATTGTGAAGCTCCTAATTTGGCTTTACTTGAAAAGCTCGATTGTAAAATCTCCTTCCTGAGGGTAAGAGATGCAGCACCCTGTGCTGTTCTGCTGGTTGGTTCCAAACAGTCCGTGCTTTCCATGAATTGTAAATATTTGTTGAAACAATTAATGGTTGCAAATTTTGACCTTGGTAAATAAAGTCGCCAAAATATTATAATTCTGATGGTCCCTATTTCTTTTTAACTGACACAGAACTGCAGTGGTGATGTCCAGGTGGGAATACCCGTGTGGGATCGGATCGTGCAGTGGCCAGGAATAATTGTCAGTTTTAGTGGAGGAAACCACCTGTGATGCTAAAATTGTGAGTGCAGAACAGCTTTTACTTCTCTGCAGGGGCTTTTTACCGTCTTTTCAATGAGCTGAGCCACAGCTAAGGTTTGGTTAATTAAATGGTTAATTAAAAGCTTTGTGTGCTCTGCTGGTTTGTACCCGGCAGAGGGAGCATCTGCCATCCACAAACCCTGGTGGCACCAGCGAGTGTGTTTAACGTGCTGGAGGCTGGAAAAGCACAGAAATAGGGCGGGAGGAAAGTTTCCAGTTCGTAACGTTCCTATATTCAATTTTCATCATTAGGGCCAAGGCTGTTACTGTTTCCTCTACTGTCAGTGTGGATATCAGAGGCAGGAAACACAAAACACAATTGCAAACCCGACTCCTCTAAGAAGTAAGTGCATGTCCTTTGGCTCTTGGGTTTATTGTGAGTCAGGAGGGAGCTCTTGCAGGCAGGGCCGAGCTCCTCTAGAAGGTGTGAGCGAGCAGCACGTGTGCCAGGGGGAGGAGCAGGGGCAGCGCGCTGCTCGTGGGCTTTGGAGTCCTGCTGATGAGGCGCAGGGTGGATTTGAGCCACGCCCTGTACTGGGACAGCCGCACGTAGATCCCGGGGTATTTGGGGCGGCCGCAGCCGATTCCAAAGCTGGCGATGCCGATGAGGTAATACTTGTCGGGGTGGTAACACACCAAGGGGCCGCCGCTGTCGCCCTGCAAAGCAACAGCACACCAGCCCCGTGAATGCAGAGCTCAGGCAGGGAGGAATCCATCTGGGTAACTAAACAGCTCAGTGACAGTACCGAGGGCACCACGGGCAAGGCGAGGTAAGTGTGGTGACACCGAGTCAGAATCCTTGAGGAGGGAAAAGCCCCCCAGGATCAGAGCCCACCCTGTGCCCGATGCCCACCTTGTTCCCCAGCCCAGAGCACTGAGTTCCTTGGACACCTCCAGGGCTGGGCACTCCAAATCTCCTTGGGAGCCCCTTCCAGCTCCTGACCACCCTTTCCATGCAGAAATTCCTCCTGATTCTGGTCAGGACACTGCTCTGACCAGAACCCCAGGCCTGCACTGCTTCAGTGTCTTTAAAATTGTGTTGTTTCCTCTCTGCACCTTTCCATGCCAAGCCTTGTCTCCCCGAACTTCCTCCCTCCTCAGTTAATTGAGAAGGTGTTGTGCACAGTGTGGAAGCACCAATACACAGGGTAAGGAGCACACACCTCCTACATCTTGGCCCTTTCACCTGCTCAGGGAAAACTGCTGAGGGAAGCAGGAAATGTATCAGACAAAGCACTTAGGAATACATTATGGGGTTTAATTATAAATGTCTCCATGTCCCAGCTGGTGCTGCAGCTTCTGCCAGTGCTTCAGACCTGAGAACTGGCTTTTCTGAGCATGGAAGTGAAAATCCTGCCAAATCCCTGAGCCACATCCCTGTCCAGTGCTGCTGCTCTCCTCCAAAAGCATAAAACCAGGTGAGACACTGGTGCTTTACACACACTGTGGTGCAGCCACACGTGTGTCTGTCCAACCTGCTGGTGTCATACATCATTTACTGCCACCTTTGTGGCACAAATGTGTTACATTCTTTCTCCTTTCCCTTTGCTCAGCATTCCCAGATTCTTGTCATATTTCCCATGTCACCAAATATGCACTTGAGATATTTTTGCCTTGCAGTCGCCGCCCCTCTTTCTGCTGCTTCCTTTGCGTTTGGCCTGTTTTCTCGCTGGCATTTCTGCCATTTCCATGACTTCTGCTACAGATCCCCCCCCTCCCGGGGCTCTGGCTGGGGTGTGGCCCCGTGCCCTCACCTGGCAGGTGTCAGTGCCCCCAGCCCAGGCACCAGCACACAGCACCCTGCTGTCGATGAGCCCCGTGTAGCCCTCGGAGCTGTTGCACAGGCTGGGAGGGAGGATTTCCACCCGGGCTTCCTTCAGCACGGCCGAGATGGTACCTGGAAGGCAGGCAGGAATGACAAAGGTCACACATGCTGGTGTGTGCAGCACTTTGGGCTGTGCTTTTCCCTGTTTTGACAGCTGAGGTGTGTTCTGGATGTGTTCAGACACAGCCCTGCCTGCTCCCAGTGGTTGCACCTGGAGTGGGGTCAGGGTTTGCAGATGTGGGGTTGATGGAGATTTTGCAGTTTTTCCTCAGCAGCAGCATCAGTGGTGATACCCCTTCCTCCCTCAGAGTGCCAGAGGTGACTTGTCAAACAGGCTCCAGCTGACCCCACCATTCCCACACACCAGCTGGCCTCGAGGTTGTGCCCAGTGGGATTAAAGAGAGAACTGGGAGGGGTGTAGTCATTCATAAATCCCTGGGAGCCCCTCAGTTCACAGCACGGAGCATCAGAATCATTGCTTTTCAGTAAAGAAGCTGTTTCCAGCAGACCACAATGAGCTGCACCACAAATCTGAAAGTCAGGTGAGTTTATTTCCCTTTTTTTTCGTGTTATACTTGGAAGAAAGGCTGGGAAATGTATTCCTGTGGTTACAGCTGTGTGGCTCTAACCTGGCTGTGATGGAAAAAAACCCTGGCAGCAGAGTTTAAGGAAGTTGTGTGAGGAGACCATAACCTGAGCAGATCCAGTTAGAATCATGGAATGGTTTGGGGTGGAAGGGGCCTTAAAGCCCATCTCATTCCAATCCCTTGCCATGTACAGACATACCTTGCACTAGCCCAGGTTGGCCTTGGACACTCCCAGGGATGGGGCAGCCACAGCTTCTGTGGGCACCCTGTGCCACCCTCCCCAGGGTGCTCCCAGGGAGCAATCCCTTCCCGAGATCCCACCTAACCCTTCCCCCTTGCAGTGTGAGGCCCTTTCCCCCCGGAAAGGCTGGCAGAGACCCCGAGGTGCAGGTGCCGAGTGGGTGTGTGGGTTCCCGGTGGGGCGGGGCCGAGGGGCGGCTCGGCGGGGCAGGAAGGCGCTCTCTTTACCCTTCTCGGAGGTGCGGCCCCAGCCGCTCACGTAGCAGTCGGTGCTGTTCTCCACGAGGGGGCCGAGAGGGGCCGGGGGGAGGCAGATGGGCTGGATGTGCAGGCTGAACTGCACGGCCGAGCGCAGCTCGAACACCGCCACGTCGTTCTCAAAGGTCTCGCTCCGGAACTCCGAGTGCACCAGGATCCTCCGGATCCTCCTCTTGGCCGTGTGGGGGCCGTGCCGGTGCAGGTTGTGCAGGCCCAGCACAGCTCGCCAGAAACACGGATTCCTGCCGGAGAATCCACCTGGGTTTACCTGATTCCTTTCACAGACCCTTAAAGCCCACCCATGGGGCTTCCACTAGCCCAGGTTGCTCCAACCTGGCCTTGAGGATGGGGCATCCTCTGGGAAATCCATTCCAGGGCCTCCCCACCCTCACTGGGAGGAATTCCTTCCCAATATCCCATCTAACCCTGCCCTCTTTGGCTCATGCTCCTTTAGGAATATACATTGAAAATTACATAGTAAATATTTCCTGGAATAAATTTGCTTCGTTGGGAAGGAGGCTCAGCCTCACAATGCTTGTAAAGACTCAGCTTGTACCTAGATTTGGGTAACAATAATGGCTATCAATTTAAATTTAGAAATAGAGCTGGAGTCACTCAGACCTAGTTTTCAGTCAGGTACTTTGAAAAAAGTTTCACTGGTATTAAATGGGATTTGAATTTGGCCTGGGATGAGCTATAAAGTTCTGATTAGCCCCCAAAGTTAGGGTAAAAATTAAACTGCTAATTTAAAGAGGCGTTATATTGTAAATAAATGATTGTTAAATTCTTTTGAAGAAACAGGGAGCTGATGTAACAAAGTCCTGATGAGGGATGAAATTCCAAAGTTCGGGGATTTTACAGTTCACTTTCCCTCGGGTCATGGTTGTGTCAACACAGTCCATTTCAAGTGGTGCAGATTGTGCAACTTGGTAAAGGCCCCAGTGAGAAGTCTGTTCTGTTGCCACATGGTGAAACAGCCCCAAAATTAAGGGCAAAATTGTTGGTTCTGTTAATCAGGGAAAAGGGAAATAGTGTTCTAATGGATGAATTTGGATGTTTGTGATGTAAACATTGCAACATTTTCTTCTTGCAGTGAGTTTTCCTGGTTCAGAAAAATCTGTTAACCAGAAAATCAGAGCTCTGTGGGGATGACAAACCAACCCAACCTCCTTTGGGAGAGTGGGGTGGGAAAGAGAATGGAAAACCTGGTGTGGGAGAGGGTCCTTCTGCTCCAACTGCTCCATATCCAGTCCTTCCTTGGAGACCTCCAGGGCTGGGCACTCCAACCCTCCCTGGGCAGCCCCTTCCAGGACTGACTACCCTTTCCACAAGGAAATTCCTCCTGATGTCCCACCTAACCCTCCCCTGGCACAACTTGAGGCCATTTCCTCTTGTCCTGTTCCTTGGGAGCAGAGCCCAGTTCCCACCTGGCTCCACTGTCCCATCAGAATGGAGAGCCAGAAGGTCCCCCCTGAGCCTCCTTTTCTCCATGCTGAGCCCCCCCAGCTCCCTCAGGAGTTCTCCAGCCCCTTCTCCTTGTTCCCCAGCTCTGGACACGCTCCAGCCCCTCAATGTCTCTCTTGCCAGGAGGACCCAGAACTGGCCCCAGCACTGGAGGGGCCTCAGCAGTGCCAGCCCAGGGGGACAGCCCCTGCCCTGGGCCTGTGACACACCATGGCTGGCACAGCCCAGGTGCCTTTGGCCTTCCTGCCCACCTGGGCACACCTGGGCTCATGTCCAGCCTCTGTCACCAGCACCCCCAGGGTCTTTCCCAGATTTCCAGCCACTTTCCCCAGCCTGGAGCACTCTGGGGGGTTGGTGTGACCCAAGGGCAGCACTCAGCACTTGGCCTTGTTGACCCTCAGATGTAGTGGGGGACCAGAGTCACTTTTCCCTCCCTCTATCCCACTCTCCTCCATCTTTTCTTGCACCTTCCCTTGATCCCTGAATCCCAGTAAACCCAGCTGGGACACATCCCGACCCCGACTGCAGCCCAGGTGGGATGTGTGGAGCTGTGTGAGTGTGGGCCCAGGGGGAGGACGGGCTGGTGCCTCCCACCTGCCCTTCAGTGCTGGGATTCCCTGGATTTTGGGGTTCCTGGGAAGGCCAGTTCCATCCCGGATCGGGAGCACAGGCTGTCTGTGTGCCGCAGGCTGAGTCACTGCTGCTTCCCGGAGAGTTTTGGGGATGATGGAGTGTGGGCAGGCTCAGCCCACTCATCAGAGCAGCTCGTTTGGGTTTTTTTTTTAATGAAGTTTTAAAATTTTGCTCTTGCTTTGACACCGTTTTCTTTGGGAAATTAAAATTCCCCCAGAGCTGAGTTTAGACACAAGATCCGCTTTATTTGGGAAGGTGTTATCCCGAAAACTGACCTCTCTGGGAAGGCTCCAGGTGGGAATTTCCATGAGGAAATGGGATCCTGTGCTGCCTGCTTCCCCATGGCCAATTGACCAGAAGCTTTGAGCCCAATCCTGGTGGGATTTGACCATGGAGGGGGGAAGAGAGTGCCATGGGAAATGAAGATCCAGAATGTGGGGAATACAGAGAGTTCCTTGTGTCCTGCCCAGTAGGATCCTGTTGGCCCAATCCTGGTGGGATTTGGCCTTGGAGAGGGGGAAGGGGAATTGTGGAATCCCAGGATGGTTTGGATTGGGAAGGACCTTAAAGTTCACCCCATTCCACCCCCCAGTCATCCTCATGGGTGTTCCCAGCTTCTGAACAGCTTGTGGATGGATTCTATGTGGATTCTGGATCGCAGGAGCTGGTCTTGCCACTAGTGGGAGCGTTGGGAACTTCTGCTCCACCTGGGCACTGACCAGAAGCTTTTTTGAGAGTTCCAGTGTCCTGTCAGAGCCCCCTTATGGCAGCTGCTGTCACATCTTCCATGTATTTATTTTCATATTTATGGGAGAAGCTCAAAACTATTGATGGAAAGCCTCTGTGTACGGATTTATTAGGTTTTAATTACCTGTATTGGATGCTATTTTATTTTTCCTTATAAAAATTCATTCTGTATTTTCTTATTAGTGACAGTTTCCCAGCTCCCAAGTCCTTGGAGAGCTGGGATCATTGTTCAGGAAGAAGCAGGGAGAGATCCATGTCTTTCTGGAGTTATTTTTGAAACTGAGAGGAGGGGAGAATGCAGCCATCTGGCAAAGTATTCCTGCAAAACCTGGAAAGCCCATTTTTTCCCCTTAGAGCATCCCAATGGAAACTGGGATGAAGGGGCTGTACCTGTGGCTGAGGGTAATTAATAATCAATAGGGAATGGGAAGTATTTTGTATGGCTGGAAGGAGGAACTGGTACAGCTGATAATGATCTTCCTACATCCCTTCTGTGTCCTAATTCCCACCACAAAAATACAGGTGACACCTACACTGTTCAGACAGTTGAATATTTTAGGTTAGCACAAGGTTTAGTTGGTTTGGGGTATTTTTAGGATGCAGGAAGGGTGATGGAATCCTGAGACAACAGTTTCCCACTTGTTGCCTCACAGGGAGTGGGATTTGTATGGTATAGTTATATATTTTTATATATATAATATTTTACAGTATATGTCTATATTTTTATATATTATATTTTTAGAGTAATTTCTGTATTTTTATGTTTTATAGTGTATTTATATTTTATTTTTTCTATACTTCATAGAATACATATATATTTTAGAATTTTTATATATTACCTGTGTTTAGTGGGATATAAATGTTGGGACAGTTGTCCAGCAAGTGGTGTTATGAATGAGGAGTGGAAGTGCCTGGATTTGAGAGCAGCTGGATTTGGGATAGTACTTCCCCCAGTTCTCCCACCTGCATCCTTCCTCCAGGACTGGGTCCTGTTTTTTGGGGCTCTGCCTTGTTGCAGGGCTGGGATTCAGGAGGGACAGCCCGAGGTGCTGCTGCCCTGAGAATGGGGTTAAATTCCCAATTAAAAGGGAATTTGCAAACACGTGCTGGGGTCGGCGTGGAGCTGATCCCGGGCTCCTGGCACCCCTTTCCTTCCCTCCCCTTCCCTCCGTTCCTCTGGATCGGCGCAGGGTCTATTTTTAAACCAGGCTGTGCTCTGTATTGCGGCATTTCTCTTCCTGAATTATTTATCAGGGATTGGAGCTGAATGGAGCGTGCTACGTTTTCCCTGCTCCGTCCTGCCCACGTGTCTGCCTTGAGCCATTGACAGATTTGGTTCATGTCAAACCGTGCCGGGGCCGGCTCCGAGAGGGGCTGGGGGGTCCCACGTCAGGCCGGGACCATCCCGATCTCCGGGTGTTTGCTCTCCATGCTGGGACAGACAGGGAGGGGGTGGTTGCCATGATACCGCAGCCGAGCCAGGTTTGACTGGAAAGGCCCCTTTTTAAAATAGAAAATGGAATTAAATTTCTTTGTGCTGCCTGGAGACTGGGTCCAGCCTGGAAAGCGTCACCTCTGAGGAGAACACGGGATTGGAGAGTGCGGGCATGGAGGGTTTGGGAAGGTCCTGGACCTGTGGTGGCCGTCCCAGAGCATTCCCTGTCCTCGCTGATCCCTTCCCTTGGATGCTGGGAGAACCTGCAGCACCTGACGTTGAGTCACCCCAGGCAGCCACGCTCCAGCTCTTCCCTGCAGTCCTCATGCCCTTGGAAGCGGGTGCTGTCTGGAGCGTGGTTCTACCTGTGCAGTCTGGTAATTAATGCCAGGATTGGCTGCTGCTGGATGCAGGGAGCAAGTCAGGTCCATCTCAAGGAACATCCAGCTGCTGGAGGATTTTCCTCTCCCTTCTCCCCATGCTGCTGTGGGGGCTGAGCTGGCAGGAGTGAGACATGAGCCTGTCCCAGGCTCTTTGGTTTGGGGTTTTCCCCTTTTCCAAGGGGAGAGGGAGTTTTCTGCTCTGGGTGGGTACATGGATGCATGGAATTCCCTTGGCAAGGCTCTTCTCCCTTTCCAGCCACTGTCTGTCTCTGAGGGGGCCCAGTCCTGACTGCTGGCAGGGGTTTGCACCAGTGCCACTCCACCAGTTTGGGTGTCACGAGTCCTGACTTTCTTTCCCATTCCAGTGGAATTTATCCACTTCTAGTTGGCATGTCTCCTCTTCATGGAAGCTGGGCTGGCAGGTAGAGCCTGGGCTCATCCATACGTGTCTGCCAGGGAGGGAGGGAATGTCTTGTTGCTTTTCCCTGTGTTTTCTCTAAGATGTGCCTGTGTTGGGCTCTGGCAGCTTCCCTGTGATCCGGGAGCACCTGCAGTACCTGGAGCTGCTGGATCTTTCCCGTCCCTGTTTTCCCTGACCCAGTTTCAGTTTGTGGATATGATTCCAGAGCCGAGGGCTCTCGGTGTGGGAGGCAAGGACCTGCTCCAGAGGGCTTTGTCCAGGCTGCTGGGGCTGACTCACTTTTCCTCCTCCTCCCCCCCCTCCCAGGATTTACTGTCTCCCATGGAAGGACAGGGATGCAGCTCAGGAAATCCTCTCACACGCGTGTGCTCCATGAGGGTGAAATGCTGCCAGCTCGCAGTGATGGACAGGGATTTTGGAAAGAGCTGGATGAGCCTGGAGGAGGCTGCACCTGTGCTGTCTGGGGCAGGTGCTCATATCCTAGGGCTGGAGAATTTCTCATTCCAAAATCTGCTGATCCACCTGCCCAAGTGCCAGAGATCAGGTCTGCAGGCTCTCATGGAGCTGCTTTTCCATCTGCTTCCAAGTCAAAGTTAGGGACTCACAGTGGGATCTCAACAGAGGGTCTGAAGCCAGTGGGGTGTTCTTTGAAAACAGGGAGACGTGGAAGAAGGGGAGAGCAACATCCCACGTTTTCTCCTTGTATAGCAGTGATCCTGCAGGGCTCTAGGAGCCTCCCCAGTTGATCCTGAGTCTGTAGCCAGTCACAGGTGCCCCTTGGCAAAACAAAGCTGTTGTCTTCACTGGGTTTTGGGGGAATTGGAAGGCTCTATGGGGAGCAGTGGTTCTTGGCGTGGGAGAGCTTCCTCTGTTCTCTCTGTCACTTCTGCACTGGCAGAATAGCTCCTGGAGCTGCTTCAGGGCTCAGAACTCCAGGTTTGACACTCCAGGGCCAGGAATAATGAACCTCCAAGGAGATGAATTGAAAAGGGAGTAGAAGCTGATGCCGAGGTGTTCCCCTGATCCCTGGATCCTGCAGCCTGAGCTGCCACAGGGAGTCACTCTGAGCACGCGCTGCCGAGGGACCGCGGCTCCAGCCCGGCTTCTGCTGAGCCATCCTGGAGCTGCTGCAGCCGCAGTCACTCGCTGCCTCTGGGGCTCCCTGTGCAGCAGAATGAGAACCTGAGCTCAGCTGA
>JAWWEW010000069.1:1741307-1780593 GCA_035583185.1 Anabacerthia variegaticeps
AGCCCCTCGTCTTCCTCCCCTGAGCTCAGCTGAAGCCCCTCGTCTTCCTCCCCTGAGCTCAGCTGAAGCCCCTCGTCTTCCTCCCCTGAGCTCAGCTGAAGCCCCTCGTCCTCCTCCCCTGAGCTCAGCTGAAGCCCCTCGTCTTCCTCCCCTGAGCTCAGCTGAAGCCCCTCATCCTCCTCAGCCTTAGCTCAGCTGAAGCTTGTTTTCCATCTCTCCATAACTAATCACCAACAAACGAGCAAGAAAAATAAATAATTGAAGCCCTTAACAAACTGACCCCTCAGAAAAGCTGTGGCAGTGGTGACAGTAGCAAAGCAAGGCTGGCTGGGACCTACCTGGGCAGGTGTGGGGTGTTCTGTAGGGTGCTGTCTATGACGTGAACCCTCCTGAAGGCTCTGATGCCTCCTGTGGTATCTGCTATCCCCTTTTTCATAGAATCAGGGAATATCCTAGGCTGGCAGGGTCCCACAAGGGTCATCCAGTCCAGCTCCTGGCCCTGCCCAGGACACCCCAACAATCCCACCCTGTCCCTGAGAGCATTTCCAGACCCTCCTGGAGCTCTTGGGGCTGTGCCCACTGCCCTGGGGAGCCTGCTCAGTGCCCAAACACCCTCTGGGGGAAGAACCTTTTCCTGATATTCAGCCTAACCCTGCCCTGACACAGCTCCAGCTGTACTCTGGATCCTGTCCCTTCTTGCAGAGAGCAGAGATTGGAGCTGCCCCTCGGGAGAAGCTGCAGACCCTGATGAGTCTCCCCTCAGTCTCCTCCTCACCCAGTGCCCTCTGCTGCTCCTCCAGACCCTTCCCCATCCCCATGTCCCTTCTTTGAACACTCCCCATCAGCTTCAGATCTTAATATTGTGGTGCCCAAACTGCCCCCAGGACTGAGGTGAGGACTCACCACCCTCCCTCACCTGCCCAGTGACACTGGGCCTGATGCCTCCAGGACATGGTCACCCTTTGGGCTACCAGGACACTGCACATTCACACCCCACTTCCCATCCACCGTGACCCCGGGGTCCCATCCCTCTCCGGGGCTGGCAGGGGGACGGATGCTGCGTCTTTAACGCCGTCTCGGCGGCGCGGAGGCAGCTCCATTGAAGATTTGAAGGAGAGCAGGAGGGGGTGTGGATGTGGATGTGGCTATTGGCAGAGCTGCGCTGACATCCCTGGGAACAGCTGGGATCTGCCTGGCGGAGCTCTCCGGAGCAGCCGCAGGGATCGCGAGCGGTTTATCCGGGGCCGGGAGCTGCTTGGGGGGCTTCCCGGGGAGAGGTTTTATCCTGGCAAAATTCCTCTTGAACTGGTCGTGGCCATGGAGTCTCCGTTGAAATCGGGGAACAGCTGACCTGCTCAGAGTGCAGAACCACCACGGTGAGTTTATTTTTAGAATGAGGCTTTAATTATTTGGGGCTTGAGAAAGGTTTGTCAGAGACTTTTCCCCTCCACGGTGCAAAATGCAGTGGAAATGCAGGCGAATATTTCAGGAATGGGGACCTGACACTGTTCCTCTCCGGTTGGTAAGTGCCAGGATTTCTGCTGCTGGATGGGGTTAATTTAAAATGGAGCAGGACTAAATGAATAAAAGGCTCTGGGGTCTCAGTAAGGAGTTGGGAGCACGAGAGGAGCTCTCCTCTTCCTCCTTTTGTGCTCTGGGGATGCACCTCCCGGAGAGAGGGAATCCCCGGCCGGCATCCTGTGCTCTGCCATGTCATTAAGGAGTTCCCCTGACAGCTCATGGATTCTCCTTGTGCTCCGGGTGTCTGCAGCTTGATCCTGGATAGTTCCTCTTGTTTTGCAAAGACAATCTTCCCAGCTCTTCTGCTGGGTTATATTTTAATGGATTTACTGGTTTGGAACTGGCTAGTTGATGAGGAATGTTGGCTACTGAGTTGGCTCTGTGCCATGTGACATTTTGGTGCTGGCTTATGCAATTTGATGTTCTGTAGGACGGTGCTTGTGTTCACATATACATTAACCCCGTTTTTAAATTATTTTAAACCTCTCACTGAGTTGGGTTTAGTGGAATCAGGGGGCTGGCTTGACTTTTCCTCCTCCTCACACACGTCCATCATCTGGTTTTGCCTAAAAACCAAGAAATGATGCTCCCCTCATTCCAGATTTAGTGCTGGGAGTTGATTTGCCTGGAATTTGAGGCATGATTATCCTACTGCAGGATCTCCCTGCCTGTTCCCCAGACTCACCTGCTCCTCAGGCTTCCTTGTCACACTCAATCCCAACTTCCACTGCTGGCAGTCAACAGAAAAAGTTGATTTTTTTTTTTCTTTGAATCATTTCCCCCTTTTTTCAATATTCTGATCCATGTCTGGATCCCACCTGGAGAAGTGCCAGTCTCTGCTGTGTCCCCTTCAGTGACGAGGGGCTTTGTGTCCTCTGCCAGTGTGGGGAGAAGTGGGAGCAGCAGCTGGAGAGTGAAAAGGGGGATACAGATACCATTTGCTTTCCTCCCACAGAGGTTTGCTGGGAGCTGGGATGCTTTGGGGGCAATTAGGGAAGTTTGGGAATGTGCTTTGCCAGGCAGGTGGGCTCAGGAAGGTGAGGGAAGACCTCATTCCCTCATCCAGCTTTTTGGTGCTGGTGCTCCTGCCTGGTGCAGGTGCCAGCAGGAGAAGAATTGTTTTCCATGTTTTCGTGAGCCTGGTTGTCACCTCTATGAGCAGGTGCCTCTGACCTGATGGGTTATTTCATTATGGATTTATTCTCATGGAAGAAATTCTGCTTGGGGTTCTCTGATAGAACGGGGAGCGTGTTGGTGGGAGCTGTGTCAGGGTTTTTTGCTGAGCCATTGAAGGGTTAACAGAAATCCCTGTTCCATGCTGTCCTATTGCATCCTGACACTATGGAAAGTAGGTGGATAATTCCTTGCTGCTTTTCAGGAAACCCCTGTGGTGGACAGCCCTCATTAATTGTTGCTGGGAAACTGCTTTGACGTCACCGAAGCAGTTCCCTGGTCCTTGGATGGATACAGGAATAGCTCGTGATGGGGAAGGCAGAAGTGGTGTGAAATGGAGCAAGGGAGCTCTGGGGGGGGATCCTTGCCCTGGATTTCTTCCCTTTCTCCCACTATTCTGCCCAGGGACCCTCAGGAACTCCCTGCAAACCCTCAGTGCTGCACTGGGAGTGAGTGTGAGCCCTTCCTTCTCCAGGACTGTTTCCCATGGTTCCTGTGATCCTTCACTTTTTAGCTGTGTTGGTTTGGTGTTTGTGGGAGTTTTTTTATGTTGGTTTTGGTTTTTTTCTCTGTCAGATGTAAACAAGGGATGAGAGGGCTCCTTGCTTGGATCCCTGCAGCTCCCAAAAATCAAAGGAAAGGAACAGCAGCATCACTGTTTCTTTTTAACATCAAACCAATAATGTCCCTTTTCCCACCCGAGGGGAGAACAGGGCTGAGGGGGGCCCCTGGTGGTGGGAGCTCCAGGCTCAGGCAGCTTGAACTCAGACTGTTTAATCCCACTTTCCTTAGGACCATTTAACTCTTGGGATGTGCTTAAAGGTGTATAAAAGATGTATATATTTGATTCCTGGGTATCACATGGAGTTGATTTTGGCAGTTCTGACACTGGTTGGAATACAGTGAGAGCAAGTTGACACCTCTCCTGAGTTTAGTCCTCACCCTGATGGAGAGAGGTAACAAAACACTCAAGTTTTTTTTCCCCCTGAAATTATCTCGTGCTTTGAGATGTTCCCACAGCAAAACCTCCTGATGCTCCACAGAGTTCACTCAGACTCTGTCTCACCTGCATTTCCTGTCTCCTTCTTTACATAAGGTTATTTCCCCCCTTTTCACCTGGAGTCAAACCCTTCCATCTGCATCACAATTTCAGAATTTGATGTCATGTGGGGGTGGAGATTAAGATTTAAAGCCATGACTAAGCACTGGGACTCTGTGCGGGCAAAGAGGACTGGCCTCCTGTTGGGAATTTTGCTGGGCTTAGTAGGAAATCCAAGGTAGTGAGGAATTAAATCCTCCTCCCACTGATAATAGGGAAAGCAATGGAGAGAATTCGGGAGAGGTGGCCTTGAAGTTGGAGCTTTTGGGTGTTGCTGGTTTTGAGGTTTCTCACCCTCTGACTGGGAGCTGCTTTCTCCAACAGGAGGGGAGGGAAGTGAGCTCCAAAGGCTCTTTACCTGTTGGAATTCCAGCCGAGCTTGCAGGTTTTTCCTGGGATGCTGAGGCTGCTCCAGGCAACGGTGCTGGCGCAGTGATGTTTTACCTGAGTGGAGCCCAGGAGGGAGATGTTTCAGGAGCTTTGGTTGCGTTAACAATTCCTTCCATCCCAGCCTCTTGTTGCACCTGGCAGGTATCCCTTAGTACAGCCAGGGTTGTCCCAGCTGCTGTTCCTTGGCCGAGGAGGAGCCACTGGGATGATCCCTGGGCATGGAGAGGGACCGGCAGAGCCAGAGGGGCTTCGTGCCTGGAGTCACAGCCCCCTCTCCACCCCACCGCCTCCACTTTTTCCTGTGAAAACCCTTTTCCGCAGCCTCTGCTGCGCTGGGAGGGGAGGGGGGGGACGGGACCTGAGTCACCCCCGCCCTGTTGCTCCTGGCAACAGGGCCCGTTGCCATGGAGCTCGGCTTCCCATTGGCTGCCGGGCAGCCAATGAGCGAATTGCTTGTGATAGCATCACTGGTACCCAGCAGGAGGGAGGTGATGGGTGGTGGGTGGTGGGTGCTGCTGCTGCCCCCAAAGCCGGGCCAGGGGAGCACTGGGGTGCTGGGAAAATCATGGAGAAATTGGGTTAGGAGGGACCATAAAGGCCATCCCGTCTAACTCCCATTGTGGGGACGTGGCCCTGTTGAATGTCCTTTGGAGTGAGTCTGGGGAAGCCAAACCAGACCTGTTTAATAACCAAGGGAAATGATGGGAAGGCAGGCAGGAGTCTTGGGAAGGCTGGAGCATGGACACTGTTCCTGTGGCCTTGGCTTGGGTAGGGGTTGGGAAGGTGAAGACTACTCACACTTGAAACTGTGGAATAACCTGAGTTGGTAGGGAGCCCAACAATCATCAAAGTTCAACTTCTGTCCCTGCACAGACATCCCAACAATCCCACCCTGTCCCTGAGAGTGTTGTCCAAACACTCCTTGAGCTCTGGCAGCCTTGGGGCCATGACCCCTGCCCTGGGGAGCCTGTTCAGTGCCCACCACCCTCTGGGGGAAGAATCTTTCCCTGATATCCTAACCCTGCCCTGGCACAGCTCCAGCCATTGCCTCGGGTCCTGTCCTTGCTCACAGAGCAGAGATCAGAGCTACCCCTTGAGAGGAGCTGCAGACTGGGATGAACAAGCCAAATACCCTCAGTCACTCCCTGTGTGGCCCCTCCAGACCCTTCCCCATCCCCGTGTCGCTCCTTTGGACACTCTCCAACAGCTTTAGATCCTTCTTATATTGTGGCATCCAAAACTGCCCCCAGTTCTCATGGGGAGACCACCTTAGCACAGAGCAGGGTGGGGCAATCCCTTCCTTCGACCACCTGTTTCTTTATCCCTGAAACCTGAGAGGCAGAGGCTCAGCCACCTCAGGTCCCTCCATCCCCACCTCAGATCCCTCCATCCCCACCTCAGATCCCTCCATCCGGCATCACCGGAGCCATGTGTAGGCAGCCGCACCCAGCAGCCATATGTCTCCTTTGCACCCTCATTTAGCTCAGGAGCGGGTCTGTTCCCTGAGAAACAAGGCCAAGAATGGAGTCTATTTAGCAGGAGCTTCCTGCCTTTCCCAGATTTGCTGTCAGATCCATCCAGGCTGGAAACGTGGGACTTTCTTGGTTTTATTCCCTGCCCAACTGGGAGCTGCTGCTGCATTCCCAGGGCTTGGCAGCTGCAAACTGCAGGTGTCAAGAAGGCAGCAGAGATGGAATTCCATGATCCCCTCTGGAGTGAAGAGGAGGATATAAATGTGTCCAGGCTCCCTGGCTCTTGGCCAGCATTCCCAGTATGCCCAGTCATTGCCTTGACTGGCCCAGTTGCTTTGCCAACCCTCAGCTCAGCAGCACCTCACCCACCTTCTCCCACCTTTGCTTCCTTCTCTTTCCTGACACAGATTTTGTGGCTTCCCTGACGTCGCAGCCGTGTCATTCCTTCCTCTCCCAAGGCCCAGCTCAATGCCACCCCCTCCCACCCCGAGTCCTCTGAACCTCCCCACCCTCTGCAGGCCTCTGTCTGTCACCGCAGCTCGTGTTTGCCACCCCCTCGCCACAGCCCACGGCTGCCCGAGGGAGCGGGGCTGATTCATTCATCCCGCAAGGAATCCTCCTCTGGAAAGCAGCAGTGCACAGATCCCCCCTGAGTTTTGTATGCAGGGAATTATCCTGGAGGCTGCCTGGCGGGGACGGAAGCTGCAGCAGGAGGGGGCAGCTGAGAAATGTCACTTCTGTGGCTCTGAGTTGTCATTTCGGGGAAATCTGATGATATTCCCTGTGTGATGCTGAAATTACATTGCAGCAGGATGGGAAAAGATCCCGTTATCCTTCTTAAATTTGGCCGAGGTGTTTGGCTTGGGGGGAAAAGCTTGTTAGAGGGTGGGTGGTGTAAAGGGAATGAGCTGTACAAAACCTGCTCCTCTCTTTGAGTGTCGTGTGTGCAGATCCGGTCCCGCCTCCTCCCTCCCTTGCCCAAATCTGCTCCATATCCTCCTGGATTGTTTAGGCCCCCAGCCTGGGCACGAGGCTGGAGCAGTTTCCTACAGCGTGGGATATTTTGGGGAGGGGCAGAGTTGACCACCTTCACCCCTCTGCATAGTCCAGACTCCCATGAAGGAGACACATCAGGCAAGTGCTCCCCTTTCCCTTCCTGACCTAATTCCTGCCGGAGCGCTGCAGCACAGCGGGATTCCCTCCTGTGGGACTCCTCACCCCGTGCAGCATCCCTGGGAACACCTCAGCCTGCTGGGATGAGGCCAAGCCCTTGCAACTGGAGGATGGATGCTTTCTCTGTACCCTTTTCCTGTGAATTTTGTGAGATATTTCCCACACATTAAGGTGCTGCTTAGCCCTGGCTTAAGTAACTTCTCCCTTTCCTGGTTGTGCTGACTGTGGTTCTGGACTGGCAGCAGTGAGGGAACAGCTCATGGGAAGCCTCAGGCAGGTGGTGATGGGGTGAAGGAAGCTGAGGTGGCTGAGCTGTCTCCTTGTGTCTGTCCTGCCCCATCCTCCCACTGGATCTGTGTTTGCCTGGAGCAGGTGGCATTTTCCAGCCACCCCAGGGCACCTGCCCTCCAGCTCTTCACAAGTTTGTTACAAACCTCCATTAGAATCCATGGAATAGCTGACCACGAGGAGAGGGAATGTCTGGGTTATCTCACAGGAAGAACCAGAGGATGTTTTGGGTACAAGGCTGTTTTCTCACCGAAGATTTGACTGATTCCAAGGACTGGGCCGGGATTGAGGGGAATAATCCAGGGTTTTGGTTGTTTGCCCTGGGGCAGCAGAGCACAGCTCAGGTTCCTGGAATTTATTTCACCTGTGGGATGTTGGTTTAGAGCTGCCCTGGCTCTCTCCCTGCTGCCTGGGCACCTCCATCTACCTCAGGCACTTTGTCCAGCCCTGCTCGTGTCTCCAAAAGCCTGGTGAGATCCACAGAGCTCCTGCCAGGGCTGCACTCAGGGGATGGGTGGGTGGGCTTCAAATGAGTGATTGGTTTGGGGTCTGAGCACAAGTTCCAAGGAAGTTAGAACCTGGGTCTGCAAGAGTTTGTGTCCAAGGAGAACTTCCCTCCACCCCCTGACTCCCTCCCTGTCCTGTTCCCTCTCCTGCAGGTGCCCGTCGCTGCGTCGGAGGGCTCTGAAGATGTCCAACAGCAACACGGCACAGGAGTCCCTGGAAATTATGAAGGAATCAGAAAAAAAGGTGGTTGAGGAATCTGTGAACAAAACCAAATATGTATCCAGGTCACCAAGCAAGGAGGAGGTGGAGAAGGATGGTGGGGAGGAGGTCAACGTGCGCCAGGAATCTCAGGTACGTGTGGACAAGGAGAGCTGGACCCTCACCTGCTGCATCCTCTCCCTTCCAAAGGGACCTGGGGCTTTTCTAAAAGGACACCACAATGTGCAACCTTCCCAGCCTTCTCCCTCCCTCTTTAGCTGGATCTGCCCTGCCCAGAGTGGAATAGTTGAAATATTCCTTGAGCTCAGGAGTGGCATAATTGAAATATTCCTTGGGGACACTCATGCTCTGTGCCCGTGTTCTGGTGCCAGGGCTGTCACTTCCCTCTTACTCCTTTCTTTGACCTAAGGATGAGTTAATAAGATTTCCTGTCACAAGAAGGCACACAGGGAGAGCTTGGCTTCAGGAATGCTGCTTGGCCATTGCTCTGCTTCAGTTAAAAAGGCCCAGATATGATAGGAGTGTTTTGGGATTTCATTTCCACAAGGGAAAAACTGTGCAAGCACCCTTTGGGGGTGCTGGGGCTCATTCCCACTGCTCTGCTCTCTTGCTACGTGTGCTCTTGGCTCCATGTTGAACTTGAAGCAGTTCCCACCTGGCAGAAAACTTCCAGGTTAAGCTTCTTGCCTTCCCTTTCCTTTCTCCACAGAGGCGAACATCAAGTCATGGACATGCCAGGAAAAGAGCCAAGGTAGGAGCTCTCCTGACATCCTGATCTTTGGGCTGTTCTGAGCTGAGCCCTGATCCCAGCCTTAGGATGCTGCTCCCAAGCCTTTCCTGTCTCCAGAAGCCATATGAAGCAGATGGTGGTTCAGGACAGGAATTTCCATGTGCTGGACAACATGGAAACAGAGGAAAGGCTGGAATTGCTCTGGCTGAAGATCAGAGAGTGCAGGAATTAAGGCAGGGAACTTCTCACTTAAAATGTGGTTTAAAGGCTGAGGGAAGAAAATGACTGATTGCTCAGAGATTCCAAGCCATTGCATATCCCTGTAAATCCCTGTATATTCTGTTACTGAGCAGTTTAATTAGGAATGGCTGTATGAGTGGCCTGGGAATGCAGCTGCAAGAACTCAAGTGTGTTTTGGCTGAGGTGTCTTAACCACCCTCTTTCTTCTCCTTCTCCAGTCTAATTCAAAGCTTAAACTGGTCAGGAGTTTGGCTGTGTGTGAAGAATCCTCGGGCCCCTTTGTGGATGGGCTGCTGGAATCACAGGTAGGCCCAGAATGAGACACATTTGGGAGTGTGGAAGCCCAGAAAATCCACATCTTGCTAGAACTGATGTTGTGTTCAGGGCCTGTGCCTCAGAGAGCCAAGAAATTCCCACAAGAGCTCATTGGGAAGGAAGTGGCTGTGCCTGGGACCATTGTTTGTGTATGTGGAGGCACCTCAGAGCCTTCCATGCTCTGTGGGAGGAGGGTGGGGAGAGATGGCTGTGTTTGCTCTGAGAGAGAGAGTTTTCTTATGGATTCTTATGGATTGTCTGGGATCTGAGACCTTCCCGTGGTGCTTCTCTCAGCCACCAGCATCTCCAGCTGCAGCCAAGGCTCAGGGAATCTGTGAGGGACTCCAGCCTGCTTTGTTCTGTTCCAGGACATCATCCAGCTGCACGTGAGCTGCCCCTCTGACAAGGAAGAAGAAAAATCCACGAAAGATGGGGTGGAGAAAGAAGAAAAAGATAAGAATAAAGAAAAAACACCAAGGAAGATGCTGTCTCGAGGTCAGGTGCTGGTTTGAACTGGGGAGGTGCTGGTTTGGGTGGGGCAGGTGCTGCTCAGCTCATCTGGGAATCCTCTGGAAGTGGTGCAAATGTAGAACAAAGCAGTTAGGGTTGATAGTATCATCGAATAAGGGAATGGTTTGGGTGGGAAGTGAGCTTAAAACTCATCTCCTTCCACTCCCTACCATTGGCAGGGATACCTTCCACTAGAGCAAGTTGCTCCAAGCTCCATCCAGCCTGGCCTTGGGCACTTCCAGGGATGGGGCAGCCACAGTTTCCCAGGTCAGAGAGTGGGAAGAGGGAGGGATTGTCCAGGCTGACACGTTCCCCACAGACTCACAGTTCCTGCAGAGGTCAGAGTGATGTTCCTTCTACCAAAATATGGAATATAAACCTGCAGGGACCTGCTGTGACAGTGAGGGGTGTCCAAAGTGGGCTCTGATGGGTTGGGTTTGGGGATAAGGTGTCCTTCCATGAACCCATCCCCTCTCCCTGGCATCCTCCCAGTGGGGCCTTGGAGTCTCTTGTACTGGCTGTGCTGGTTCTGCTGCCCTGGGAAAAGGGTGCTCAGTCCCTGGGACAGATTGGGAAATGTGGGAACATTGTGCTTGTTCATGTAAAGACACAGACACAGCCCTTCCCTCCTTCCTTCCTTCTTCCTCTTCCTTCTTCCCTCTTCCTCCTTTCCCCTTCCTTCTCCTTTCCCTTCTCCTTCCTTTCCCTCTGTGCTCTTGCAGTGCTTTGTTAATTTGTTCTGCTGCTGTTGTTGTTTCAGATTCCAGCCAGGAATATACAGACTCCACTGGAATAGATTTGCATGAATTTTTAGTAAATACACTGAAAAAAAACCCACGGTAGGTCCTGGCCAGTGAAACAACTCCCTGAGGAGAGTGATGGAGGGGGTGACTGACACCTGGGAGGGGGGTTGTGTCCTTGTCCAAGGGTGTTCCTGTATCCTGGGGCATTGCAGCATCTCCAGACAGTACCTGCAAGTGTGTTTGTGTTTCCCTTTTTGGAATTCCAAGAGCATTACCAGACCTGGGGCAGTGTAGAAACTAAAAGCACAATGGTAATTTTATATCCTGTTTCATTCCAAACATGGAATTGTGTGTGATGGAGAGAGAGAAGGAAAAATTACTTGTTTGATTGCAGGGAAGGAGTTCTGATTGTGTTAAACCCTTTTCTATAAGTGATTGGCAAATATCAATCTGTAAAGGAGCTGCTGTGGCAATAATCCCTGGAATCAAGGGGAAGGCTGGCATGGGAATAGCAAAGCTGGAGTCTCCACCAGTGGAGCTTCCAGCAGAGCAGGGATTCAGGCTTGCCAAAGCCAAGCACTGTTAGCAAAACAACCTTAAACTGGAAAAAATCTGGGGATTCATTTAGTAGATTTGAAAAATATGCAGTGTTTTAGCCCATTCCCTTGGGAATGTATGAAACCTGGTTAGTGGTGTTGCTTGCAGGAGAGGGGTTGGGAGCAGGGAAAGCTCTTCCACTGTCCCTGAAGTGACCTTTTCCTTTCTCTTTTCCTGACAGGGATAGAATGATGCTGCTCAAGTTGGAACAGGAGATTCTGGAATTTATTAGTGATAACAAGTAAGTGATCATCGACCTTCTGTCAAGCAAAAGGGGGTTATAACACAGACTTGAGGAATTTGGGCTCCCAGTGGAGAAGGGAGCATCCTCTGGGCACACTGATGAGGGGCCCTGTTCTCTTGTACACCCTGACATGACACTGCTTGGAATTGTAACCCTTTCCCTGCCTCTTCCCAGCAATCAGTTCAAGAAGTTCCCCCAGATGACCTCGTACCACCGGATGCTGCTGCACCGCGTCGCCGCCTATTTTGGGATGGACCACAATGTGGATCAGACTGGGAAGGCTGTCATCATCAACAAGACCAGTAACACACGAATGTGAGGAGGAGGAGGAGGGAGCCTTCCCTTTCCCCCCTTCCCCTTTTCCCCCTTCCTCCCCACACTTTTATGCCTCATAAGAAGGGCAAGTCCCTCTCTAGAAGAATCAGGTCATGGAGTGAATAAATAGGGAAGAATCCTTCCCTTCCAGCCCTGCCTGGCTCTCTGTAGTTCCCAAAGAAGGGCAGGAGCTCTTGTTGCCATCAGCCAGAGCTGGAATTTTCACACAAGAAACATCTTTGCATGTTCTGTGCCCATTTTTTCCCCTCCTAACAAGGGCTGGTTTTCCTGCAGCCCCGAGCAGAGGTTCTCTGAGCACATCAAAGATGAGAAGAATGCAGAGTTCCCGCAGAGGTTTATCCTGAAACGGGATGACACCAGCATGGATCGGGATGATAACCAGGTGAGGGGTGGCTGTGGGGCATCTGCATCCTTTGGGAAAGTCAAATGTGACCTGTCTAAGATGAGAACAACTCCAAAATTCTCTTGGGTTTCCTGCAGTAGCATTTAATAGGAACTCCCACCCCACCCAAGTGGCAGTATCTTGATATCATGAAAACTTTGTCAAATACCAGGGAAAGGGATTAAGAATTGATATGGACTCCATGGGGGTGCTTCTCCATACCCTTAAACCATCTTGTGGCTGGGCCAGGCTTTAGGTGAAGCCTTTTGCCAAGGTTTCCCTGGAAATGCCCTGAGCTGAGTGTTGCCAAGTGCCTCTTCCCCCCTTCCCGGGGCTTGTAGTGACTCAAACTGGGAAGTCACCAGGAAGGAAACCATTGGCCAAATGAGATACTCAGAGCTCAGCAGCCATACAGGCTAAAACCCTCTGGAGTTTTGGGCTGTCAAAGGTGGTACAGAGCTGGCTCTTCCATCTGGGGCTCCCACCTTGGGGCAGAATCTTGATCATCAAAAATGGGGCAAGAGATGAGAGAGACTTCCCCAGGAATCTGGGGCTCCTGGCTCTTGTAGTTCCTGTCTTCATAGAATCATGGAATAGTTTGGGTTGGAAGACACCTTAAAGATTATCCAGTCCCACCCCCTGCCATGGGCAGGAACACCTTCCACTAGACCAGGTTGCTCCAAGCCCCCTCCAACCTGGCCTTGCACACTTCCAGGGATGGGGCAACCACAGCTTCTCTGAGCAACCTGTGCCAGGGCCTGCCCACCCTCACAGGGAGGAATTTCTTTCCAAAATCCAGTCCAAACCCAGTCACATCGTCCCAGCTTTGTCCCATGCTCTGGGACATGTTCCTGAGTTTAAGTCAGGCTCAGGAGCTGGTGTTGCATTCAATCCCAGTTTCTGGTTTCTCTGTGATGGCACTCAGGGGTGCAGCTGCCCACGGAGCACAGAATCCAGGAGGGAGCAGGAATGTTGGCACGTGCTCTAAAGAATGGCCTTTAGCTTTTCCCCCTGGGAGCAGGCTGTGGATGATATTCCTGACCTCTGTCTCAGGCAGAGTTCAGGCAGGGTGCTTGTGCTTGAGGCAGGAGGTGGATGGATGTCCAGGAATGATCACCCCTGTGGGATGTTCATCCCTAGACACAGGTGGGTCCAAAGGCAGAGGCTGGGTCACTGCACCCAGGCACCACACACACTCCATAATCCACATCCTGCCCGAAATTCCCAGCAGCTGACTGCTCCCCCTGCTCCTGCTGGCAACTGCTGACCCCTGAGCTGTGTTTGTCCCTTCAGATCAGACTCCCCTTGCAGGATGGGAGAAGGAGCAAATCCATAGAAGAGCGAGAGGAGGAATATCAGCGGGTCAGGGAGCGGATATTTGCACGAGAGGTAAGTTTGGATCACTCGCCTGCCAGGAGCCTCCTGGAGATTTGGGGCAGAAGGTGGCCTTGAATATGCTGAGAGGTCAGACCTCTTTGTTGCCTTTTTTACCAATTTCCCAGTGGTTTTGGGGTCTGCCATTGAGTTCCAGCTCCCGACAAAGATGTAAGAGGTATCAGGGTAGAAGAGTCACACCCCAGAATGCACCTTCCCTAAAATTTCAGGCAGCAGTAGAGGTGTGACAGAGGAGGCAGCTCTGCTCCTTGCTGCCCAAAAGATTACAAGTTTATGCAGTGGCAATTTTGGGATGACCAGAAAACCAGTTGCTGAACCCAGAAGGAGCAGCAGCTGCACCTCCCCAGTGCTGCAGTTTCCACCTCCTGACCCAGCAGTGCAGGGCTCTGCCTTTCCAGGAGGAATCTGGGCAGGGCACTTATCTGTCTTATGAAGTGTCCAGCTTGGCTATTGCTCCCTGAGTGAGATTCCTGCCCCCTGCCCAGAGCTCTTTTGAGCCAGAGCTGTGTCCTGTGCTCACATCTGGCTCAGAGACTGCTCCAGGGAGCAATTCCTGCCAGCTGGAGGCAGCTGCACACTGTGCCAAGCAGAAAGGGATGGAATCAGGGATAATTCCCAGGGCCCTTCTGCCATGGATCTTCTTTCAAGTCCAGCTCCTTTCCTGCTGCTTTTGAACCTCCTGGAGACGACATGTTTTATATGTCCCCATGGCCATGCACCTGCCCAAGGAGGATGTTGAGGCAGCCCCGAACTCAGTCCCTACTCAGGGCACCAGGAGGCTCAGCACCACACCTGAGTGACCTGTACCTGGTCACAACACACAGGGTGTCCCAGCCCCACCCTTTGGAATCACCTGGGGTTGTTCTTTCAGAGTTACTAAGTCTCCCTTTCCTTTCCTTCCCACCTCCATGTTCGTGCTCCCAGTCTGGCCAGAACGGATACCTCACGGACAGCAGGTGAGTGGTGCCCAGCAGCCCCTGGGTGTGTCTCCAGAGCCCTGCATGACTCTGAGAGGATGCTTTTCTCTCATGTTGACTGACAGACTCTCCACAGAAGGCTTTACTTGTAGCTCTTCCACATGGAGGCAAATTTTTAGGTATCTCTGTGTGATTTGTTTTGTGCCATGTCCTGTTGGATCAGTCCCCCCATCAATGGCTGCTTGTGGAGTTACCGAAGGTGTTTTCTTTGCAACATCAATTTTGAGTCCTTTTTATGGCTGGATCATCAATTGAAAAAGAGGGTGGGAATGGCAGGGAGGAATTCCAGCAGTTTTCAAAGCATTCCACCTCCTGTTTCCCAAAAGGATAGGAAATCCCTGCCCTTACAGAGCCAGGCTCAGGATCAGGCAGGGTTGTCCCTAATCCTGGATTATCAGGCTGGATGACTTAACGGTGGCAGTGTCTCAGGCTCAATCTCAGCCAGAGGAGCTGCTGAGGGCCCTGGGAACATGTTTGAGCAGCATTTTCTTAGGAAGCACTTTTCCCATGGATGAAAGGGCTGGAGTCAGGCTGGTGAGTCACCCGGCACAGACCCTGCTGCCAGAGGCTGCTGAGGGGTGAGGATCAAGAATGGGCTGAAAAGGGAGAGAGTCTCCTCCCTGCTGTGCTCTGCCTTCACAGCCAAAGCTCTTTGTGGGACAGGACAGAAGGATCTGAGTGATCAGGAGCAGATTTGTCCCTCTCCTCAGGCTATCACCTGCCTCAGGCTGTCCTGGAAAATCCAGTGTCCTCAGCACAGTCACAGGGACTGTGTCCTGGATTCTGCCTGTGGCAGGGGTGCTCAGGGCAGGGAGGACAGTTCTCAATCCATGGGGTTGAAGTAAAACTCACCCAGAACATGGCAAAAGCCCCATTGCTGATGTGGCTGCAGCTCTGGGAGCTGAGCTCAGCCAGGGATATACCAGGAGTTTCTCTGTCTCTGGTGCCCAGGCCATAGAGAGCTCAATTAACCTGCCTTTGGGGTTCCACTGGATGGGAGAGGGAGGATTTGTGGGCCTTGGGACCATTTTGAGCATTTGTACTGCTTTTCCAAGAGCTCATTTTTGGCTCTCACATGTTCCAAAGAGCCCAGGACATCACCAGTGCCTTCCAAGCATCTCTTTTCCCCTCCACAACTGTGTGGAGCTGCTGCCAGGCTCAGCAGCTCTTCCAGCTTTCCCCAGGGAAAGCCCAGGAACCCATTCCTGGGATGACAAACCAGGCTCACTGGTTGGGATGTTGTGCTGATATTCCATAAAATCCTACTGTGGCCAGACCTTGGTTGGACTAAGGGAGGGTGGTCAGTGGGGGCACAGCTGTGGGTGCAGCAACATTCCAGTGTGTAGCTGTCACAGAATCCTGGAATGCTTTGGGTTGGAAGGGACCTTAAAACTCATCCTAATTCCACCCCCTGCCATGGGCAGGGGCACCTTCCACTATCCCAGGTTGCTCCAAGCCCTGTCCAGCCTGGCTTTGAACACTTCCAGGGATGGGAGAGCCACAACTCTGGGCAAAGTGTGCCAGCTGGGCAGAAATCCTCACCAGGGCTGGGGTGGGAAGTGGCCTCTAAGATCTCCACCAGCCTTGTCTCCAGGCCTTTAAACGCTTCCTGTTCTGAGACAGGGAGGACTTTAGCACAGGATCCTGCTCTGATCCTCCTGGGGCTCCTTCCATGCTGGCTGTGGCTGGGGAAGGGGCCAGGAGCCAGCTCTCACCAGAGGAGATCCACAGTGCTGGGTCTTCACAGTGATACCCAAAAAGCTGTGCCCTGGAGCGGGGTGTTTGCTGTTGGACCTCCCCCCAACCAGCAATGGGATCCCAGACCCAGCTGCTGCCTGTCCCCACCACCCTCCACTGGCTGTACTGGTGCAGCACCAGCAGCTCCTGGTGTGAGCCCGGGGTGACTCCTGATCTCTGCAGGGGCAACCGGGACGGGCTGAGCCGGGCCTCGGGCAGCCGCCAGAGCAGCACCGAGAGCGAGATCAAGTCCCTGGAGCCGCGGCCCTGGAGCAGCACGGATTCCGACGGCTCCATCCGCACCCTGAGGCCACCCGTCACCAAGGCCAGCAGCTTCAGTGGCATCTCCATCCTGACCCGGGGGGACAGCATCGGGAGCAGCAAGGGCAGCACTGCCAGCAGGACGTCCCGGGCAGGTACAGAGCTGCTTCCCCAGGCAGGTCCAACCTTCCCTGCACACCTGCCAAAGAGGCACCTGGCACACAGGTTTTGGGATGGGGAGCTTGGGGTTGTGGTGCTTTGGTTGAAATAGGGTGTGGTTGGCACTGGGATCTTGGTAACTGGGCATGGATGTGCCACTTGGTTGTGGCACCTGATTGATCATCAGCTTTTTTATCATCACCTCTCCCATCCCTTCATCAGTTATGTGGGATGAAGGACAGTGTTTGTTCCCAGGCCCTGCAACTCAGTTGTTTTTTTCTCCCCTGCTGTGCCCCAAGTTGTGTTGCCATCCCCTTCTGCTCCCAAAATCCCTCCCAGCCCTGAGGATCCTCAGGGTGAACCTCCTGGCACTGTGCCTTGCTTTCCAAGGACCAAGGCTTCGAAAGGTGTCACCAATTAGTCTCATCAGACACAACTGTCAGACAAAGACTCTGTTCATTGGGATCCGCCCACGATGTTCTCAGAGTGATTCACTGAGCTCCTGGGTGCAAACAGCAGCTGGAGCTGGGCCTGAGCTCCAGAGCTGCTGGGGACAGCACAGGGTTTTGGGAGCTGAAGGGAATTAGGATCCCAGGTCTCACTGCTGCTTCAGCTCAGTCCTTCCTTGTCTATGCAGGTACTGCAGGGCACAGCCCACGGGGAATGTTCCTGTGAGATGTCAAAGGGTGACCTGTTCCTGGCAGCAGCTTCCCAAGGGTTGTTCCAGGGAATGTCTGTGCTCCCCTCAGGGAGGAGCAGAATCCCTTATTTTCAACCTGCTGCTTGTGAAAGGTGTTTGTGGAGGAGGCAGCACAGGTTTTGCACCCATTTTAGTTGAGTGACAGCTGAGGAGCCATGGGGTAGCTGCTGGCTCGTGTCAGTGAGGAGAATCCAGCATTGTCCCACTGTCCTCCATTCCCACTGATTGGCAGCAGGTCCCAAATCCTTGGGAACTGTCATTTTCCTGGGCAGGAGAGGCAGATTGTGGGTAATACCTGCTCCAGAAGAGTCCTTTCAGCCAAAAGGGATGTGTTTAAGAGGCTCCCAGATTATGTCCCAGCACCCAGCCTTTGAAACCACACCTTCATATCCCAGCTTGAAGGTGCCCACAGCATCTCCTGGGATCCTGTTCCCATCGTGCCAGGGCTGTGCTCACTTTGGGTGTTCCAGCCACCTCCAGGACTGATTCATGGAGTGCTGGGAGCAGTTATTTGAAGATCTGTCCCAACGTGTGCAGAGCAGAGCAAGAGAGAAGCTCTTCCTGTAATTTTCCCTCCAGGTCTCCCCTGGGAACAGAAGCCAGTTGCTTTCCAGGCTTTATATAAGGGCAAATGATTAGAAACATCCTGGGAGAAAGAAAAAAACAGGCAAAGGAATTATCACTTGAGGAAAAAAAACACCAAACTCATCTTCCTTCATATCCTTATGTTTATTCCATGGGGGTGGAAGTGCTTTTGGCACTCGAGGGCTCTTTTCCCATCACAGAATTCAGCCCTGGGGCAACTGTCAGTGGAATATTCCTTCCTTTGCAGCATGTGGCTGCTGACAGAGCTCCTCAGCAGAATCCCTGGAGGTCAGCTGTAGAAATGTGGGAGATCAGAGGCAGAATTGGTTAAACAGCAGCTACTGGGCATCAAGCAACAGTTCCACAACCCTTTTATTTCTGGAAGTAAGACTGGAATACTGAGGAGACCCTTCCCAGCTGGGTGCCAGCAGTGTGCATCATGCTCCTTCCCAGCTTTTCCTGCCATGGGAAGAGATTGCTTCCAGCCTGCCATCTCCCAGCCTTTTCCTTGGAGAAAAGGGATTTGTGAGGCCATGGAATGGGATTTCCCCACTCCCCTTTGCTGCAGGCAGTCAGACAGGGCGGTGTTCATGTCCAAGCTGGGACTGTGCCCAGAGCTGAGCTGGGATAGGAGCTCTCCAGCTCCTTCCCACAGCCTCCTGTGGTCCTGAGCTGACATGGGTGTACCTGGCAGCTCCCTGGTTTTGGGATCCCTGCCTTGTGTGGGGGTGGAGAGCCTCCACCAGGCAGGTGCTGCTTTTGGCAGTCGCATTCTTCTTCCCTGTATGGGGCGGGGAAGGAGATCTTGGGATCAGTTTTTGAGGGTCAGTGTGTGCACCTGGACATGGAGAGGAGGGAGATACAATCCCCTGGAGCGTCAGCCCTTGCTTTGCTGTGAGCAGGGGCAAACCAGTGCCTTTTCCCTCTGCCTGCTCACCTATTCCCGTGGAAGCTCCCCTAGCGACAGGATCCCAGCAAGCTGATGCCTTTCTGTCCCTGGTCCCAACCCTCTGTGCCTCTCCCTGTTCCAGGTTTGGTGCTAGGAGCCCCTGAGGGGTGCAGCCAGTCCCCGTCCTCGCAGCCCAACCGTGGCCTCCTGCCCTGCACAGCCCCACAGCCGCCCCCACCGCCGCCCCCACAGCCCCCCGGAATCGCCCCCCCCGCCCAGCAGCCGCCGGCCATGAGCAACCCCATGATGTCCCAGGTGAGTCACCACACGGTTTCTGGGCTCTTGGGTGGATGGAGCAGGGTCAGAGGACACCCAGGGTGCTCTGGGCCCACCTGTGGGTTTTGGGGGTCCCCACACGTGCAGTCCCTCTGAGCTCATGGGAGAGTCTGAGAAGGTTGGGGGCTTTGCTGTGCTTGAATGGTTCTGTGGGATATCTCAGCTTTCCAGCTCCTTCTGATCTGCTCAGGCCAGCAGCTTCCCCTGGAAAAGGGTCCATAGCCTTTGGATGAGTGGTAAACTGGAACCAGTTCTCCTCAGGACCATCCCAAATGGTCCTTGGATTTGAGCTCCTCGTGGCTGGTCTTGTGATGTCTCGGGGGAGGCAGACCTGGAGCTGAGCCAGGTGTGTCCTCCAGACCCTCCCCAGGTTAAAGCCAAGGGATGCTCCATGTTCCACAGCTTCCTGGGCTGTTTGCAGGGATGGAACCCTCTGGAAAGCATGCATGGATGTCATTCCTATGGACTTGTTCTGCTCCTGAGGCTGTGACAAACCCTGCCCTGCTGCAGGAGGAGGGGATAGAGTGGGAGCCAGCCCAGAGAGGGGTTTGGTGAGCAGATTCATGTGGAGTGGATGGTGTGTGAGGGAGGTATCTACAGCACTTTCCCATCCCACATGTTGGTGCTGGACCTCAGCCTGCCATGGAGCTCCGTAGAGATCCTCTGGCGTCACCTTGGACTCACATTATCCCTACAGCAAAGAGCCACTGGAGTTACACTGGAGGTGTTCAGGGTGCAACAGGGCAGGGAGATTGCTGGATGGTCATACCAAGGCTCCCTTTCCCCATGAAAAGTTGGGCCACGTGGTCTGAGGTCCCTTCCAACCTGGGGTGTTCCATGATTGTCAGTGTTTTCACTGGACTGGGATGAGAGGAGGGATGAGCTCCTCAAAGAGCTTTAACTGCAGGTAACAGGAGCAGCTCCCTGCTGGCTGTTCCCAACTGTGTGAAAAGGGGGAAGCTGGTTGTTCCCAGGCATTGAAGTGACTCCAGGGTTGTTGGTCTGTTTGTGAAGGATTCTGGGACTCAAGGGATGAGCTGTCTCCCTATGTCTGGAGCTGGAGCAGGACCTGGGACAGAGCAGAGTCCCTTGGTGGGATCTCGTGTAGGATCACTGGGTCATGCTGGGGTTTTTATTTTGTATCTTCTACTGTCTGATCCAATGGTTTAGGTTCTGGAAAAACTATTGCAGATGTTTGACTGTTGGTGAAGGTCTTGGAATGCACTGTCCCCTTGTCCATGTTCCTTCCATGTCACCAAAGGCTAAATCAAAGGATTGACACCCCCACCCCCTTCCACCACTGACCATCACAAGGTCAATGGCCAAAGCACAAAGTGTGGGGCTTGAATGAAGGGTTGTCAGAAAGCAGGTGTTCCAGGTGGTCTCTGTAGAAGGTGAGACTGCAGGGAAAACATTCCCATGAGGAATGGCCAAGGAGCACTGCAGGGACTGCTGGAAATGGGAGAGATGTGAGGGTTGTGTGAGGAGAAGTGACTCTCCTGCTGCTGCTGGCCCTCAAGAGCTCATGTCACTGTTCCTGCCAGGCAAGAGCTGATTTGGGACAGGCCACCCCTCCCAGGCTCTGCAGAGCCTCTGGCTGGGCTGTGTCTGACAGGGATGGATCCTGCCCTGGAATGGTCTCCGTGCTTCCCAACCCCTGCAATGCCCCTCTGTGTGTTTGCAGTTGGCTCACTAGACTAACCTTGTTGTTCCTTCTTTCTCTCCTTCCTCCTCATCCTTCCTTCTTGCCTTCCTTCTTTCCTTCCTTCCTTCCTTCTTTCCTTTCCCTCTCCCTCCTTTTCCCCTGGATCTCTCTCCTCCACTCCCTTCTCCGCTGGTCGTAGCCGGTCCCGGCGCTGCAGCCTGTTCCGTACTCTCCAAGCTCCTGCCCCCAAGTCCTCTTGCCAGTCTCTCCACCCCAGCAGTACAACCTGGTATAAACCCCAGTTCCTCTTCTGCACTGTCTGTTGTGCTCTGTGCTGTGTTTGTGTTGTGTGAGCTTGTGCTGATCAGGTATGTCCTGGACACTGACCCCGTGGGGTTGGGATTCACGGAGCTCTGCGCTGCAGTGGGATTCCTGAGGCCGTGGCACCACCACTGCTGGAGTGGCAGTCTTGCAAAGAGCCTGGGAAGAGCAAATTCCAAGCCCAGAGCTCCCCAGGAAGCAATGCTTTTGCCCAGTGCTGGGGGTTTGGGAGCTGTGGCTGCCCTGTGGGCTCAGCCGGCCCCTCTGCTGTCTCCACCGGCATCCTTTGGGAATGGTGTGCCCCATGGGACGTGGCCTGTGGGCTGGGGTCACCCCTGCCTGTGTGGGACCCCACGTGTCACCAGTGTCTGCAGAGTATTTGGCCCCCAGCAAGGTCGCATGTCCCCTCATCGTGCTCTGAGTTTGTGGCTCGTGTCTGGGGGCCTTTGTTGGGGGAGCTCCTTACAGAGTAGGGAGAAGGGGCCTGCACTCATCAGCAGAGCTGTGTCCTACATGCTGTTGTCCCACATGCTGTCCTGCTCCATCCTTCCCCTTATGCCTCTCCAGGCCGACGAGCTCAGCAGCCCCTTCGGGCAGATCAGCCTCAGCCGACAGGGCTCGACGGAAGCCCCAGATCCTTCCTCGGCGATGTTCCAGTCATCCCTCATCTCCCAGCACCCTCAGCAGACAGGATTCATCATGGCAACCCCTGGGCAGCCCATTCCCACCTCCAGCTACTCCGCCTCGGGGCACACGGCCCCCACTCAGCAGGTGCTGCAGCCCCAGGGCTACATTCAGCCTCCCCAGCAAGTAAGGACGTCCCCAGAGCTGGCAGGGGCTGCTGGGGAGTGGGTCCCTCTTTTTCTGCTGCTCGTTGGTGATGGATCCATTCACAGTGGTCCAAGCTCTGGTTCTCACACTCCCTTGCTAGGCACAGGGTGATCCCTGCCCCGGTGTCCCTCTGAGCCCACGAGGCTCCTACCTGGGGACCCCCCGGGCCATTCCTGGCTCTCAGTGATGGGGGAGGGACAGTGGCCGGACTCAGGGCTGACACCTCTAAGCTCTCTTTGGGGTCCTGCAGGGCTTTATGACCTCTAGGATTGTCCCCTGAGCTGTGAGGAGAGTTGTACCTACTGTGCTCTTGCACTACTGTGCTGGGAAAGGCTTGGATGAGGAGGCTGGGAGGCGCGGGAAGGGGCTGCAGTTCCCCACAGAGCCATCAGCTGGCCAGAGCCAAAGCCCTGGGTGGTTCCCTTCGGCAGAAGCCAGGCCAGGTGAGAGAGAAAACTGGTCCTGGGGGACCAGCTTTCTTGGATCTACTCCCTCCTGTGTTCTCACCACTGTGTTTTCTTGCTCCTTGATAGATTCAGGTTTCTTACTACCCCCCCGGGCAGTACCCAAACTCCAGCCAGCAATACCGACCCCTCAGTCACCCAGTGGCCTACAGCTCCCAGCGTCCACAGCAGCTCCCCCAGCAGTCCCAGCAGCCAGGTAAGGGGGTGGAAAAGAGGGAAGGGGGCAGCTTTCCCTTTCCTGCTGCTTTTGTTGGCTTTGAGGATCTCCCATGTGCTGTCTGGGGTCGGGTTGCTCTTCCTCATCTCCCACTCTTTGCTCAACCTGCCTCTACCTGAGAAGTTGGATCCTGGCCTGTAGAGGCTCTTGAGTCCTTCCCCACCTTTCCTCTCAGCTTGTTGGAGGGGTGATGAGGTGGATTTAAAGGGAATTTAAAGCCAAGAGCTTCCCTCAGGTGTTTTTACATCTACCCTAAGGAAGTTCATTCCCCACTCTTTAGCAGGAGGTGGGGGCAGAGCAGGGTTTGAACCCCTGTGTCCTAGATCTGGGGTTGCTTCCTGTGTCCAGCTGGGAAGCTGCTCTATTGAAACCCTGTTCTGGCAGGTTTACAGCCAATGATGTCCAACCAGCAGCAAACATACCAAGGTGTGATGGGGGTGCAGCAGGCACAGCCCCCCGGGCTCCTCAACAGCCAGAGGAACAACATGGGGGGCCAGATGCAGAGCGTGATGGGGGTGCAGCAGGCACAGCCCCCCGGGCTCCTCAGCAGCCAGAGGAGTGGGATGGGGAGCCAAATGCAAGGCCTGATGGTCCAGTACACGCCGCTGCCTTCGTACCAGGTAGGCATCTGCTGGTCTCTGCTGTGGCGGGCTGGGAGGGGACCCCGATGGGCAGGATGTGCCCCACTGTTGTACCTGAAGGATGGAGCCAAAGGTGGAGGTTACTCACCCTTGGGGAGGGCACATCTGTGTGGGAAACTGTGGGACACATCTGGAGCAGGAGGACTGGGAGAAGAGCTGGGAGGAGCTGCCCCTGCCTGGGTGAGGTTGCTCTGGGAGGGGAGAAAACACCTGGAATCTCTTCCCCTTGCTGCTGTCTCCTTGGGCAGGTTACCTGTAACCTGCTGCTTTCCTCCCTGCCCAGGTTCCCATGGCCAATGAGTCCCAGAGCGTGGTCCAGCAGCCCTTCCAGCAGCCTGTGCTCGTGCCAGCCAGTCAGTCTGTGCAGGGGGGGCTCCAGGCTGGGGGGGTCCCCATCTACTACAGCGTCATCCCCACTGCCCAGCAGAACGGCACCAGGTAAAGCTCCTGCACCTCCAGCCTGCCCTGGGGAGAAGGGAGTGCTGCTGCCCACAGAGGGAGTTTTGGGGGTGTCCTCTCAGGGCCAGGAGTCAGCCTTGATCTTTGTGAATCCCTTCCAACTTGGGGGATTCTGTGAGTCTATTGAATGATTCAGTGCCCTGCTGCGAGGGTGGAGTGTCCTGTTCCTGCAGCTGGAGGTGGCTGAGCACAACAGGAGCTTCTGCTCCCTGAGCTTGCCCTGTTCTGCCTCCCATATCCAGGGCTTCCTGGCCCACCAGCATATCCAGCCCTCTCCAGAGACTCCTGTGTATCCAGCCATCCCAGTAAAGAGGGAGCTGGGAGTTAAGACATCCTGGTTTTTCCTCCCCATCCCCATTCTCACCTGATCTCTCTCCGCTCCTCAGCCCATCCGTGGGGTTCCTGCAGCCTCCTGGCTCCGAGCAGTACCAGATGCCACAGTCCCCAGCCCCCTGCAGCCCCCCCCAGATGCAGCAGCAGTATTCAGGTATGAGGGGCCACGGGCAGGGCTGGCACCAACTCCAGGTGGGATCAGGGTTTGGATCATGCGTGGCAGAACTGCCACTTCACAGCCAAGTCTGGCAACTTCTGTGCAAGGGGGTTTCTTCCTCTGGGAATGATCAGGATGTGGCTCTAGGGTGACACTGGCCTGTGCCTGGCATCTCCCTGCAGGGTAGGAGTGGGCAGAGGGAGCTGGGTGGGCTGTGGATTGGTGAGAGCAGGGAGAATTGCAGATGAGGAGCCTCAGGATTCCTGCTCCCTGTCCCAGCTGCTGGGAGCAAGATGGGGGCTTGTGAGCTGGTGCAGAAGCTGAACTGGGATGCAGGAGCTCTGTGCCCAGCTCTGTACTCAGAGCCTTCACCTGGAGTTCTGGGGCAATGCCCAGAGCACTCACTGAGCTGCCATCCATCAGCTTGTCCCCTCTGTCCCATTTCTCCTGGATTAAACATCATCACTCCCTGATGTAAGCTGGCATATAGAAGAGGAATCCCCAGCAGATCCTTGTGAGGCTTTTCCAGCCTGGGAAAGGCAGGAGTGCAGAGGAGAGAGTCTGGAGCAGGATCATAGGGAAGGGTGTGTGATAGCAGGGAGAGGCAGGTGCCCTGTGTCCCGCAGCAGCAGAGCCTGGACCAGACGTGCCTGTGTCTGTCCCCAGGGGTGTCCCCATCAGGCCCTGGTGTGGTGGTGATGCAGCTGAATGTCCCCAACGGCCCCCAGGCCCCCCAGAACCCCCCTGTGGTGCAGTGGAGCCACTGTAAGTACTACAGCTTGGAGCAGCGGGGGCAGAAGCCAGGAGACCTCTACAACCCCGACACCAGTGCTCAGGTACTGGGGGGACTGGGAGGGATGGGGAGGCGGCAGCTCAGCGTTTGGGGCTGCTGGGGTGGGCTGGGTGATGGGTGTGGGAGTGATCACAAGCACTGGGAGGTGTCTGACGCTGTCGTTCCCCCAGGCCAGCACTCAGCTGAACAGCCCCATCACGTCCCCCACCCAGTCCCCGACGCCGTCGCCCGTCACCAACCTCAACAGTGTGTGCACAGGGCTGAGCCCCCTCCCTGTCCTCACACAGTTCCCCCGGCCCATGGGCCCGGCACAAGGTAAGGGAGAGGTGTGTGGGCACAGCCCAGGGCTGGGAATTCCCTGGTGTTTCCTGGGATCCCTACAAATGTTGTTCCTTGTGCAGGTGACGGGCGGTACTCGCTGCTGGGCCAACCGCTGCAGTACAACCTGTCCCTCTGTCCCCCACCACTGCTCCACAACCAGCCTGGCTACACGGCACACCAGGTACAGCCAGGCCACACGTCCCCTCCCCGTGAGGCCACGGTGTCCCCTGAGGTGACACTGTGCCCTTTTTATTCCTCAAGGGGCAGACTGGAATGAAACACGGAAACCGGAGCAAGAGACAGGCCCTCAAGTCAGCGTCCACCGACCTGGGGACAAGTGACGTAGGCAAGTGACCCCCTCAAGCAGCTCCCTTTGCCCTCTGATGTCCCCACACACAGGGGTTGGAGACTCCAGGTGCCATCCCTGGCCACACCAGCATCCCACAGATCCCTGTCCTGGTTTTGGAGAGTGCTTCCTGCCTGTCCCTCCTTCCCCAGCCCACTGTGCCCCAAGGGAGGTGGGAGAACAGGGAGCAAAACCTCTGAGGAGAAACGGGGCAGAATTACTGGAGAGTTAGTGGTGAGATCCAGGACCCCTATTCCTGCCTCTCTGAGGGTGGAAATGATGGAGCAGGTGGAGCTGGCAGAACTCCTGGGATTTTATTCCTCTCTATCAGCAGAAAGGGAGTGTCCAGACCCTTAGATTCCCAAGTATTGCTCTCCCAAGTCACCCTTCCCTACTATGCTTCCCTTTCCATTGGGGCCTGAAGCTGCAGAGCCTCATCTTTAGGATTTGGGATCTCCCAGGGTGGCTGCGAGGGCCTCAGTGGGTCATTCCCAAGGGGAAGGGACTCCCCGTCCCTCACCTGGGGGGTCTCCACAGGGCCGTGGGAGAGAGGGAGGGACCCACAGCCTGAATGGAGCAGCCCTAGCTGATCCTCTGGAGGCCTCAGGCTTGTCCCCCGTGTCACCTCCATGTCACCACCAGCAGCTGGTGGCAGGGGGCCCTTTAAGAACCGCCTGCCCCCCTCCCTGCCCCGGCATGGCCCAGCCATGCCATGTTAATATTAGTAAAGAATCCCTTCAGCAGCTCTGCTAAGCCCAGAGCCAGGGCTGGAGCCAGGAGCTGCAGAGGGGCTTGGGGACCACCAGGCAGGGACTGGAGCAGGAGCTGCAGAGGGGCTTGGGGATCACCAGCCAGGGATAGGGGCTGGAGCCAGGAGCTGCAGCAGGTTTTGGGGACCACCAGGCAGGGCACATCCACATGTTGCTGTCCTCTATGGATGCAGCTGTTCTTCCTCCCAGGGTCAGGGCAGGAGCACAGGGTTGGTTCCCAGTCCTGGTGCCTGAGGTTTGGGGTAGGAAAACAGGGCAGAGGCCCTGGAAAAGCCAGAACTGCCTAACCAAGCACATCCAAAGAACAGAAGGATTTGGTGTTGCTGGAGCCCTGGGACACTGAGAAATACCCATCTCCTCCTTCTGAAGCAGGTTGTGTGCACAGGAAGGGATTGGGATGGAGCATTGCAGGGAGCAGGTAGGAGGCAAGTTTGGGGGAAGTGGCTGCCGTAAAGAAATACCTGGGGGCAGCTGGGCACAGCCCAGCATTGCTGGGCCAAGGACAGGTTAGGGTTAGGGAGCCAGTGGGAGCCCGGCAGCAGCTCCTGGGTGAACCAGGGACCGGTTGGTGACTCATCCTCCTTCCCACAGTGCTGGGCCGGGTGCTGGAGGTGACGGACCTGCCCGAGGGCATCACACGGACAGAGGCTGACAAGCTCTTCACCCAGCTCGCCATGGCCGGTGCCAAAATCCAGTGGCTCAAAGAGACTCAGGGGCGCCGTGGGGACGGAGGCGGCGGCGGGGACAACAGCGGGACTCCAGAGAACGGCAGGCACGGTGACCTTGCTGCCTTATACACCATCGTGGCCGTGTTCCCCAGCCCGCTGGCTGCCCAAAACGCCTCCCTTCGCCTCAACAACTCCCTCAGCCGCTTCAAGCTGCGTGTGGCCAAAAAGAACTACGACCTGCGGGTGCTGGAGCGGGCCAGCTCCCAGTAGGGCTCCCGTGGGCACCGGGCAACCCCCTGGGCCTCTTCTCCTCCTGCCCTCCCTTCCTCTCGCCCTCCTTCCTTGATATATTTATATGAACATAATTAAGAGACAAGAAGTTGATTTTTTTTTTTGTTTTTTTTAATTATTATTATTTTTGGAGTGACGCCCGTGCCCGCCCCCCTCCCCTGTGTCTCTGGTTTTGTTTAAGCACTGTGTTGGACCGCACATACAGGTGTTGATTGGTATGTTCACTGCACATTTTATTTAATCGGATTATTATTTGGGGGGGGGTGGTATTTTTGGTTTTATTTTATTTGGGGGGGGTTGTTTTTAAATAAAAAAACGAAGAAAATTGTCCATCACTTGAACGTAACTTTCCCATTCTCTGCCAGAGGCTCTGGGCTGCCTTGGTGGGGTGAGGGGACAGTGGAAGGGGCACTGGCAGGGGGATGTGTCTTGCCCAGACCTACCCCTGTGTTGCTATGTCTGAGGGCTGCGAGCTTGTGGTGTGCCAAGGTGGGGAGCCCAGGCTGGGAGTGGAGCACTTGGACTGGGGCTGGGCCCCTGACAGATGTTCACAGCCTTTTCTCCCCGCTGCCAGCCCCATCCAGCTGTGCCAGGGCAGGAATGAGGGCCTGGAGTGTCCCCAGCTGTGTCTCCTGCTGGGAAGCAACATACTCCTGGTGCCTGAGGAGCAGCACCTGGAGCTGGCAGGTGCAGGTGGGGACAGGATTTGGGCTGGCACAGCCTTGCTGGCACAGCTGGAGCCTCCAGCAGCAGCGGGATGCTCCCAAAGCAGGTAAGAGCTGCCGAGATGGGGGGGGATCCAACCCCAGACTTGCACCAATTCCCACCCTGCTGCCACCCATAGCTGGGCAGGGACTGTGGGGCCCCAGGATGCTTGTGCAGGACCCTGTCCCCCACCACAGGCAGCCTGGCAGCACTGGTGTCCCAGCTCCCAGCAGACCAGCAGGATTTAGTGCCAGAGGGTGGCGAGGCAGCCACGAGAGACCCCTCTGCTGCCACTCTGCCCTGTGCCCCCCAGGCAGGCTCAGGTTCCCAAACGCACCAGCGAAGGAGACACCGAGGCTGGAGCACATATCCCTCGGTGTGCCCAGCTCCTGGAGCTCTTGGTATACCCAACTCCTGGCTGTGCCCGGTTCCTCCGCTGTCCCATGCCAGGCTGGGGGGGCCCCTGGCACGCCCAGCAACCCAACCAACGCAAATAGCCAGTGGCTCCTCCGCCCGCTCCCGCCTGGCGCACGCTGGGGCTCCAATTTCCCGGCGTCAGCCCCCGGCACCGCTCAGCTGTCGTCCCCCCTGCCCTGTCACTCCGCTGGCCACGGGACCGGGGCGGCTGCCGCCCTCCCCACGGGGGCCTGGGGGCTCTGCAGCCAACGGGGCCCCGGCACCGCCTGCCCTTTTGGGGGTTCTTCAGCACAGGGCGACACCTCCAAGCACAGGGTAAGTGCGTTCCCGTGCATGGACCCCCCTCCTCGCCGTGGCCGTGACCCCCGTGGGCCCCCCAGGCTGCTGCAGGACATTGGGGTGCCCCATTCCTGGGGTGCCCCTCATCACAATGCTATCCCCCAGCCCCAGCGCTGCTTCCTGATGGTTTTCCTTGATTTTCGCAAGGGCTTGTGAGGTCAGGGTGGGTATCACCAAAAATAGCCAAGTCTGGGTGGAAGGACTGCATGGAGGGTTGTAAAAGGTGGCATCGGGATGGTTTGGGGATGCAAGAGCAGGTCCTACCCTGGTGGCAGCTGAAAGCTGGGTGATGCCTGTCAGTGTCACCCGTGTGCTTGTCCCGAGGGGCTGAGAGCAGCACTGTTTGCAGTTTGATGGTGGGATGGAGATGCCCAAGCAGAGGTGGGCACGTGCAGGTAGCCCAGGGGCTGGCTCGCAGCACTTGGCACCGTGGCCCTGAACCAGCAGCTGTGCCATGTGCTGGGCTGGGCACCAGCCTCCTCCAGCCTGGCCCTGGGGCTCTTCAGGACAGAACTGGCCCTTGCTGGGGCAGGGGCTGCAGGACGGGTGGTGGGAGTGACCCTTGCTGGGGCAGGGGCAGCAGGATGGACAGTGGGAGTGACCCCAGGGCTCCCCATGGCAGAACTGGTCCTTGCCAGGACAGGGGCTGTGGGATGGGCATTGGGAGTGGGCACTGCTGGGGAAGGGGAGGCAGTGCCCACCCAACAAGGCTGGCCACTCTGTGCCCTGCTGGGCACCTGCAGCAGGACCAGCCCCAGCCAACACCATGTCTCTGTCTCTTCCCCTCACAGCATGACCGAGAAGGAAGTGCCACCAGAGCCACCAGCTTCACCTGCTTCAGGTGGGAAACCCAAGAGCCGGGTAAGTGGGTGCCCACTGGGTGCCACAGGGGAAAGCCACCTCTCTTAACATCATCCTGCTGCTGCGTGAGGAGGCTTTGAAGGACGGGGGGTGCTTGGTGGGACCCTGATCCAGCTGGTGCTGGGTGGGCATTTCCCAGCTTGGCTTTTCTCTGGGATGCCCATGTCCACGAGGAGCTCAGGAGACACACTTTCCCCTTTTGTGGGAACCTCATGGGGCCAGGAGGAGGGTCCCCATCCTCACAGCATTCCTGGAGTCTCCTTCTGCTTCGGGAAGGGGTCTCTGGATCAGGGCACTGGGGTGAGGAGCTGGGCACGGGGTGTCTGCCCTCCTGCCTCCTCCACGATCCATCCTCTCCTGTCCCAGCAGCTGCAGAAGCTGAAGCAACTTTTCCAGCGAAAGCCCAAGGAGGAGCCAGTGCCGGAGCCGCAGCCCAATGGGGAGCTGGTCAGCCCCTCGGGGGGACCCATCTACTACATCTATGAGGATGATGAAGAGGAGGAAGAGGAGGAGGAGCCTGAGCCCCCTCCCGAGCCCGAGAAACTTGTCAATGACAAGCCCCACAAGTTCAAAGATCATTACTTCAAAAAACCCAAATTCTGTGATGTTTGTGCCCGAATGATTGTCCGTGAGTTCCGACAGGGTTGGGGCTGGGGGCCACGGGTGGGACGAGGGTGGGGGGCTACAGGCAGGGCTGGGGCTGGGAGCCAGGGCTGGAGCTCAGGCTGGGGGGCTACAGCCACGGCCAGGATGAGGGCTGGGGGCCACGGCTAGAGCCAGTGCTGGGGGCCAAGGCTGCCCAGGACTCTGTCCCGGCTGCTCCACAGCTGCAGTGTCACATTCCCTCTCCTTTCCACCCCCCCCACTGCCAGTCAACAACAAATTTGGCCTGAGGTGCAAGAACTGCAAAACCAACATCCACCACCACTGCCAGTCCTACGTGGAGATGCAGCGCTGCTTTGGCAAGATCGTGAGTGTCCCCACTGTGGCTTGGGGCCACCTCAGCCCCCATAGGCAGGACCCACCTGCCACCACCCCTGCCACCCCCAGACCCTGAGGAGAGCCCCTCCGGGTCCCCAATGTCCCTCCAGCTCTGATGGGATGGCCTGTGGGTCCGGGGGTTGGTTGATGCTCTGACACCCCCTCTCTCCTCCCAGCCCCCCGGGTTCCGCCGGGCTTACAGCTCCCCCCTCTACAGCGACCAGCAGTATGCCAGCGTCAAGGACCAGCTCTGTAAGTCCCCGTGCTGGGGTGCCCTGTCCCCTTGTGTCCCATCGACGACCCCCCTCACCACCCCTGTGCCCCCCCAGCGGACAACAGGAGCGACCCCGTGTTCGAGACGCTGCGGACGGGGGTCATCATGGCCAACAAGGAGCGCAAGAAGGGGCAGGACGACAAGAAGAATGTGAGTGTGGGGTCAGGCTCTCCCCAAATGTGGTGCTGCCACCACACTGCCCCCTCCCAGCCCCCCATTCTTCACCCACTGAGAGCTCTCTCTTGCCTTCCAGCCTTTGGCTGCGATGATGGATGAGGAGCCAGAGGCCACGAAGCCGGTGGGGAGCAAAGCCGAGGGCGGTGAGCGTGGGGGCCAAGGGATGGGGGGCTGAACCTGTGGAGCAGGGAGAAAGCTCCTGACTCTGCCTGGGGGACCGCCAGAGTGGGGTTTGCCCTGCAGAAAAGGGGTCTCAAGTTTAGGTCCCCACCCTGGGGCTCTCGCTGCATCCCCGAGTTGACTGAGGAGACCCTCAGGGGAGGTGTGACACCCCTCCTCCCCTTCCAGGTGCCTCGGAAGGGGACAAGAAGGCTGAGAAGAGCCCAACAGATGACAAGGTACCCCCTCCCATCCTCACCCTGCACCCCAAAGCTGTGGGCAGAGGTTGTGGGATCTCCCCAGTGGGATCCGTGGAGCCACTTGCAGCCCCTGGGACCCCAAACTCTGTTGTTCCCCCCAGAACAAGAAGCCACAGCCAGGGGGGTTCCTGCAGTCCCACTATTTCGTGGCACTTTATCGCTTCAAAGCCCTGGAGAAGGACGACCTGGACTTCCCGTGAGTTCCCAGCCGTGTCTTGGTCTCCTTCCCAAGGATCCTGGGGTTTGGCCTGATGCAATTCCATGGATTTCTCAAGGCTGAGCATCTCCATACCTGCCTGTCCCCAAGCCCATGGGATGCACTCATCCCTCACCGTCCCCAAACACAGGGCTCGAGGAGCTGATCCTGTGGGAAGAGCAGTTTTCCTTGGGGGTCTCCCACTGCAGGGGGGCCCTGCCCACCCCCCTCACAAACCCCTTCTTTGCCTTCCAGGCCAGGGGAGAAGATCACGGTGGTCGATGACTCCAACGAGGAGTGGTGGAGGGTAAGGTGGGGTCTGGCAAGAGGAAGAGATCAGCCAGGAAAGCACGTGGTGCTCCAAGGGGGAGACACAGCCCCCCAAAACCTGCTGTGCCCCCACGCCAACCCTCAGCCTTTCAAGGGGGGGATTCTGGGACCCCTGAACAGGCTCCATCCCCCCTTGCACTCCTCATTGCCTCCTTCCAGGGGAAGATCGGTGAGAAAGTCGGGTATTTCCCCCCCAACTTCATCATCCGGGTGCGGGCGGGCGAGCGGGTGCACAAGGTGACACGTTCCTTCGTGGGCAACCGGGAGATCGGGCAGATCACACTCAAGAAGGATCAGGTGAGACGGGACCCCCATCACCCTCCGGGGACCCCCAGCCCCTCTCCGAGCCCCCCGTCACGGCTGCACCACAGGCGGCAACACCAACCCCCACCTTCCCCCAGCCCCTTGGATGTGATCTGCTCTTCCCAGACCCCTCCACACCCTGCTCTGGGGGTTCCCCTTGCTCTGGGGGGGTCCTGGGGGTCTCACCTGCCCCCCTCTTACCCCCAGATCGTGGTGCAGAAAGGGGAGGAGGTGAATGGTTACGTCAAAGTCTTCACCGGCCGCAAAGTGGGGCTGTTCCCTGTGGACTTCCTGGAGGAGATCTGAGGGGGGCTGCAAAGGGGAGGAGACCCCCGGGATGGGGACAGAGGGACCCCAGGATGGGATGGGGGGGTCCTGGCTGTGGTGCAGGGATGGGGACAAGGACAGGCAGCCCCATCTCTGCTGCCAGCAGCAAAGGGGTCTTTGGGGGAACTGTCCCCCCCAGGACTGGGATGGGGGGGCGAGAGGTGCCTCTGGGGCTGTTCCCCCATGGGTGGGGGGGGGCCGGTGCCTTCAGACACCGGGTGTGAGCAGGGGGCACCCCCAGACTCACTGTGGAGCCCCCCCGACTGCGGAGGGGTGCTGGGGAGGGTGTTGGGGGGTCCTGCCCCGCTGCCCCATGTGTGTCACCCCGGGTTTTGGCAATACACAGCTGCGCCCCCCCACTCTCTGGTGAATTCAATGGGGGGGGGGGGCACGGAGGGGGATGTGGGTGGTCCCAGTTGGGGGGGGTCACTGGTCGCTGTGGGGGTGCTGGTGGTCCCAGTTGGGGGTCACTGGTCACTGTGGGGGTGTCTGTGCCCCCAAGGGTGGGTGACCACTGGTCAGTGTGGGGGTGCAGGTGGTCCCATTTGGGGGGGTCACTGGTCACTGTGGGGATGCCGGTGGTCCCAGTTGGGGGGTCACTGGTCACTGTGCGGGTGTCATTGGCCTCAGTGGGGACGGTCACTGGTCAGTGTGGGGGTGTCATTGTCCCCAGTAAGGGTCACTGGTCACTGGGGGTATGTCGGTGGTCCCAATTTGGGGTGGTCAGTGTGGGGGTGTCATTGGCCCCAGTAAGGGTAACTGGTCACTGTGGGGGTGTCGGTGGTCCCAATTGGGGGGGGTCAGTGATCACTGGGGGGGTGCCGGTGCCCCGGGGGGGACTCAGGCGGGCTCAGGCTCCCCCTGCCCCGTTCCCCCAGGACCGGGCACTGGCGCAGGGCCCGGCGGGGCCCGAAAAGGGGCGGCAGGCGACAGGTGACAGTGTCGGGGACAGGACAAGCCCTTGGAGCGGTGGGAAAGGGGGGGAAGGAGCAGGTGCCGGAGCGGGGGCTGAGCCCCGTGACGTCACGGAGCCGTGACGTCAGCGGTAACCACGGCAACGGCGCGGGCGTCTGGGGTGGGCGTGGCCTGGTGGGTGGGCGTGGCCTCGAAGAGCCGGCTCCGCCGCCAGGGGGCGCTGCCTGCACGCCGCGAGGAGGCGCTGTATGCAAATGTGCGTTAATTTATGCTAATATATGCTAATATATGTTGATTAGGTGGAGCAGCAGCGCCCCCTGCCGGGTGGCTGGGAGGGGGCACAGCCCCGAGTCCGTGCCTGGGATTTTGGGGGTTGGGGGGGGGAGCAGCCTCCGATCTGTACCTGGGATTTGGGGGGGGCAGCCCCCGGTCCGTGCCTGGCATTTAGGGGTGGGAGGGTGCAGCCCCCAGTCCGCATCTGGGACTTGGGGGGGACGGGCAGCCCGGGGGGAACGGCGTTGGGGGGTGTCGTGGGGAGGGGTCTCTGGGGTTCCCTCCGATGGGCCGGGCGGGGCTGCCGAAGTGGGCACGGGTCGGGGATACTTATGGGGCAGGCGCCTGACCCCCACACTGGGGGTCTCCCCCATCTCCAGCATCCCCAAACGGGAGATGCTGCTCCGGGAATGATGAAAATGGGGAGGGGGCAAGGGGTGGGTGGGGTCAGAAGGGGGCAGCCCCCAGGACTGACCCCCTCCTGCCCGCTCCCCTCTCCCCTTTCCCCTCCGTCACACAGCTTTAAATGCCGAACCATTAAAATTTTCCACCTCATTTGCGGCTCCTCACACGGTTAATTTTCCCGGGATTGTCTATTTATTTATTTGTGGAGCCCTGCGGGAGGAGGGGAGGGGGGAAGGAGCAGCTGATTTGCTGCATCTGGGCGGTGGGGAGGGGAAGGGGGGAACCACCCTGGGAAGGGGGGAGGGCTCCGGCTAATTTAACAGCTGAAGAGAGCAACTTAATTAGAGTCAGCTGGAAAATTGGGTAAAACCCCTTCCATCAGTCCCCCTTCCCCGCCCAGCCCCCTTCCCTGCCGGCTCCTGGTGGGATGCCAGGGTGGGATGCATTTTGGGATGGGGGAGGGAGAGCTAGCTCCAGCCAAGCAGCTGCCCTTCATTACAGCCAGGAGCTAATTGGATTGATCAGCAGTTAATAGGAAATTAAGAGTCGAAGCTCCTCCACCCCTCCTGCCAGCCCCACCGTGTGCATCCCCCTCCTCACATCCCGGCTCCCGCCGCCTCCCCGGATGGATGCGGGGAGCAGACGGAGGTGCGGAGTCCTTCGCACCCGCTGGATGGACTGAGGGGGTTGGGAAGGGGTTCTGCACCCGTAATATTACGGCTGCTGAGCGCTTTAGGGTTTGGATTTTCCTGTTTTCCCATGGTTTTCCCATTCCCGGTGCCCCCAGCCTGGTTGTGACTTAGGTGTTTGCAGAGAGGGGAGTCCCCTCCGGCGCTGGGAGGTTCCCATTTCCCTGTTCCTCCTTAGGCGAAGGGGGTGCCCCCCATCCCACCCCATGGAATTCACAGGGATGCAGCTGGAGGAGCCCCCCTGACCTCCAGATTAATCACCTCCATTTCTCTCCGCATCCCATGAAAGGTCAGGAGTCTGCAAGGCCCAGGAATTAATTGAAATCCCACCGGTCTTGTGCCGGATCCATACATCATCCCAAGGGAACAGCTCCGGGACTCAGGGGTGGGGGCACCCCCTCCTGCACCCCCTTTTCTGCGGCGCACTGAGAACAGGGAGCGGCAGATGCAGCGCTCGGAGCTTGTTCTCCATCTCCAGGCAGGGAAATAAATGGATTAAACTAAACTCAAGCGTCTGCGCTCCCCACCTGCCCCCCCGGCCATAAATCAGCATAAATGCAATTTCCATATTCATGGTATTTATCCAATAACTGTCCTGTCCCAGATTAAACGCGCCCCGGGGAGCACCGGGGCTCCTTATCTGTGCCGGGGGCTCCCGGGGAGGAGCGGCACTGCTGTGGGGGGCTCTGCTCTGCATCCTCCTCATCCTCCTCGTGGGAGACTGAGGCGGGGGGCTCTGCTCCTCATCCTCCTCGTGGGGGACTGGAGCAGGGATTTTGCTCCTCGTGGGCGACTGGAGCAGGAGCAGGGGCTCTGCTCCTCATCCTCCTCGTGGGGGACTGGAGCAGGGATTCTGCTCCTCATCCTCCTCGTGGGGGACTGGAGCAGGGATTCTGCTCCTCATCCTATTCCATCTCTCCCGGCCCCGGCGGCTCCTGGGAGGGGAGCTTGGAGAGGGGATCAGGGACTCCCAGCGTTCCTGTCCCGTTCTCTTTCCCTTTCTCCCTTCCCTGTTGCTCTCCTTTCCACTTTTTTCCTTCCTTTTCTCCCTCTCGCTCCCCTCCCTCTGTCCCTGGTGCTGTCGGGGGAGCCCCAGGGTCCCCACAAATCCCCTGCGTGGGCAGGGAGAGGGTCCCATCCTGCTCCTACACCTGGGGGGACACACGGACCTTTCTGCCCGGCTCAGGGGGCAGGACCGGGGGTGCTGGCGTGGTTTGGGGGGCAGGTTCCCCCCCCTCCGTGGTGTCCCCAGTGCCTGTGCCGTGGCTGGGGACACACACGCCACGTCTCCCACTGTGACAGGTCCTTGTCAGCCTTAATGACCCGAGTCCGGCTGGGCCCCAGGGCTCGGAGCTCGTTACGAGGGATTTAATGAGGGAAGGAGCAGCCGCTGGCTGTTTGCCACTGGCGGTGGCCTCGGGCTCACCAGGACCCCGAGACCCACGGTGCCCACACATGGCACAGCACCGAGCCCCCCATACCCCTTGTCTCTGCCCCCAGTAGATCTGGGGGGTCGGGGCAGTGCCCACCGGCCCCGCTCAGGCTGCCCCCAGCCCCTGGCGAGGGCGGACAGAGGAGTTTGGGGGCTCTTAGACTGTGCGTTGGGGGCGAGAGGCACCAGGAAAGGCAGACTTTGGGGGGCAGCAGAGCCAGGGGAAAAGGGGGCTGCAGCCAGGGCTGGGGGGGCTGGTGTTGGGGTCCCCCATATGGCACAGCACCAAGCCCCCCACAGCTCTCTCAGCCTCTCAGAGCCCCCACCTCAGATTTTGGGGGGCAGCAGAGCCAGGGGCAAAGGGGCTGCAGCCAGGACTGGGGACCCCGGTGTTGGGGTCTGGCCCAGCTGCAGAGGGGTGGGGGCAGCCTGGGTGTACCCCAAATCCTGGGGGGCTGTCTGGTACCCGGTGGGGCGCCGGTCTCAGCTGTGGGGCAGGGTGGGTCGCAGGCAGCGGTGGGGAGACCCCAGGTGCACCAGCCCTTTTTGGGGGGCAGTTCTGAGCCTGGGGGGTCCCGTCTGCAGCGTCTCTGCTCTGAGGCAGCCGCGTCCTTCTTGGCTCCACAACAACCTGCGCAAACAGGAGCCTGCGGGCAGCAGGAATTAGTTAAATATTTGGCAAAGCAGGAGGCGAAGGCAGAATCTGAAAGAACTGGGGAGGGGCGCTGCGCTGTCCCCCACCCCTCTGCAGAGCAGGGCAGACCCCGGGTGCCCAGGGGTGGTCGCATCCTGGTGGGACCCCCGCCTGTCCCCGCGCAGGGCAGCGCAGACCCCCACCTTCCAGTTAGAGGGCAGGGGGTGGAGAGGGGTCCCCGGCGACCTCCCTGTCACTGCGTCGCTCTCAGCCGAGTAAACCAGCCCCGGACCCCCGACGGCCCTGGGACCCCGAGTGATGAGACCCACCTCGTCCCCCTGACAACCCTATTTGGTGCCACCTGGTCCAGTGATCCCCCCAGGTACTAACTAGGGCACGGATGTGCTCTGGGGGAGTAGGTCTGATCCTGGGGGTCAGGGAAGAGACCTGGGGGCTCTTGGGGAGAGGGAGAGCATCCCGATCAATCCCTGCCCTCCTGCCGCTCCCTCTCCGGCTCCTGACTGTGCTCCCCCAGGCTTTGGGATCCGCCCTCCCAAATCCTTGACGGAGGATGAACCGCCCCAAAGCTTGGCTGGGGCGAGCGGCCGCCGCCGCCTCTGTCCCCACAGCCCCTGTGAGGTGAACTAAATCCATCCTAATTAGCGCTGATTTGCATGGGGAAATGAAAATTAATCTAGCCTGGCTTTATTGGAATTAGTGATTCCAGTTGGGCACATCAGACAGTGGCAGACGTCCGGAGGGGCTGGGGGGGCTGTCCCCCTCCTCTCCCCTTCCAGCTGGGCTTGGGGTCCCTCGATGGTGACACCGGGATGCCGGGGAGCATCCACGGGGCTGGGATTAGGAGCCTGGGTTGGTCTCACTGCCCCCACACCCCCTCCCAGTATCTCCAGTTGCAGGATAAACAGCACTTTTCCCCCCCAGTTTTCCCATTCCACAGGTGGTCGTGGACACGGTGGGAAAAGAAGGGCAGGGGCGACGCCGGCACCGCCGGAGCGGGAGACGCTGCAGGGATGCGGGATGTCTGATTTTGGGTGGGGGGTGTCATGTGCACACGCGTGCACCTAAATCTCTGTATTTCCACGCACATGTGTCCCTTGCCTGGCATTCCCATGTGCGTGTTGGCACGTGTGTGCCCACGCGTGTGCCCCGTGCATGTCCATGCAGGAACACATTCCCATTTCAGCGGAAGGTCCGCAGTGGGGGTTGCCCCGGCCGTGCCCCCTTAGGAGCCCTCTGGCCCCGGTTCCCTCCCGACGGCGGCGCTGCGGGCTCGGGGGTGGCACCGGCGCTCATTGTTATGGGGTCCGTGATGAGGCGGCGAGCGGAATTCTCATCCCGCTCATCAAAAATTAACGAGGAGAAAACAGCTGGGCAGGAGCTCGCTCCGCTGGGAGGGCTGGGGGTGGCACGGTGTGACAGGCTGGGGGAGTCGCGGGACAGTGGTCGGTGCCTGGCGCTTCACAGATCCCGCCTCCCTGGTATGACCCTCCAGCCCCAAACCGGGTATATCCCTCTGGGATGGGGCCTGTGCCCCCGCAGGAGGACCCAGTCCTTGGGCAGGTTTGCCCCCATGCCCCATCACCGCCTTGGGGACACGTCTGGCTGTGTCCCCGTGCCCCATCACCGCCTCGGGGACAGTTCTGCCGGCGTGACCCCCCCGGCCGCCCCCCCGGGATTTCATCCTGGCTGACAGGAGCGAGACCTCCAGCTCCTGCGGCTGCATTTGCAAGTCAACCAGGAGCTGAAGGGCCGGTGGCGGCGGTGGCAGGGGCCACCTGTCCTGTCTACCTGGGGACAGGGACAGGGACAGCCCGGGGAGGGCTGCGAGGACGGGGCGAGTCCCAGTGCAGGAGGATGGGGCTGTTGTCTCCTACGTGTTTTCCTTGGCCTGGGTAGGGTGGGTGTTTGCTTGTCTGGGGGGCTGTTTCCCCCCCGCACAGGCTGTAAACACTCAATTAAGCGGGAGCCGCGGTCCTGCCTTCCCTGTCGCTGCGGGTAATTATGTCGGTTTTTCGGTGTCAGGCGCGGCGGGGAAGCGCGATTCCAGCTAATTGGAGCAGCAATCCCAGCCCAGACCCTTCCGCAGCTGCTGGTGCTGCCACGTGACAATGGCCCGGAGCCCCCCCCGGATCGACACCCGCAGGATGCCTGGAGCCACCTATCCCCCCGGATCCCACCCACACACCTGCCCCCTGGATCCCCGATCTCCCCCCTGGATCCCAGATGGCCCCTTGGATCCCATCTGTCCCCTGGATCCAACCCTCCCCCTGTATTCCACCTGTCCCCTTGTAGCCTGCCCACCCACCTGCCCCCTGCCTGCCCCCCGAATCCAACTCTCCCCCTGGATTCCATC
>JAWWEW010000069.1:1780693-1793840 GCA_035583185.1 Anabacerthia variegaticeps
GGGCGGGGGGAATCCCCACGCGGGGCCGCCCCCCCCCGGCCAACACCACCCCCAGTATCCCCCCCCCCCTTCCGTTCCCCCCTCCCCACCGGGAACCGGCACCCCCCTGGTCCCCCCGGTTCAGCCCCCGGCGCGACCCCCCCAAACCCCAGACCACCCGTCCAGGAACGGCGGTGGTACCGGGGTGGGCACCGGGGGGGCTCTGGCGGGTCCCTCCGCCCCCCAGTTTGCGCCGTGGCCACACCGGGACCCCCCCCAAAAGCGGCGCGGCCCCCGGGATCCCCGGTGACGTCACGCGGCACCGCGCTGCGCAGGGACCGGGGGGCGACACCGGCACCGGGGGGGGACACGGGGGACGGGGGGGGACAAGGGGAGGATAGGGGGGGACAAGGAGGGACAGGGGGGGATCCCTGCCCGGTGCGGGCCAGCAGGCCCCGGTGCGGGGGTTCCCCACCCGCCGGCGGCTCCCGGAGCGGGGGAACGGCCCGGTGTTAGAGCTGGGGGTCTCCGTCCAGCCGGGGTGGGGGGTCCCGGTGGGGATGGCGGGGGTCCGGCCATGGCGGGGGTCCCGGGGGTGGCGGTATGGCCGGTAGCCCGGTGCGTACCTGCGGTGTGCGGAGGGGGCGGCGGGGGCGGCCCCGGCCCAGCCCCGGTGCCCGCCCGGCCCGGTGCGCTGCGGTGCCGGTGCCGGTGCCGGTGGTGGCGGTGGCGGAGCCGGTGCCGGTGGCGGAGCCGGGCGGGGCGCAGGTGCTCCCGGCCCCGTGTGATGTCAGCGGCCACCACCGCCCCCTCCGCCACCGGGGACGCGCCGCCATTTAAAGGGACAGCGGCTCTCCCTGCCTGGGCAAAGGGGGGACACCGGGGGAACACCCCCAACCCCCCCCCACCACCCCCACCCCCACCCCCACCCCCACCCCCGCATGGGACACCCCCCCGTGGTCACGGTCCCCCGTGGGGATGAGCCCGGTGAAGCGGGGGGCACCGGTGGAACGGAGAGGGGGGTTTGGGGAAGGGGATGGGGGTGGTCTTGGTGACCCCCCCCACGACGGGTGGGTGTCCTGAAGCCCCGCACTGGGAGGGACTGGGGGGTCGGTGTTTCCCCCCCCCCCACCGCCGGGACCCCCGGGACAAAGCGGCAGCTGCCGGGGCCGGGCCCGGGGCGGCTCTTTGTGCTGTGAAATGGTGGAGCTGGAACGGGGCGGGGTGGGGGGGAAGGAACGGTGGGGACAGGGACAGAGGGATGGACAGCGGGATGGGGACAGGCAGGGACAAGCATCTGTCACCCAAGGGAGAGGGGGGCTCTGCTGTTCTGGGGACCCCGAGGTTCTGAGAAGGGGGCTCTCCCCCTCCTGGAGACCCCTGAGGGTTAAGTGGGGGCTCTTCCCCCTCCTGGGGAACCCCAAGGTTGGGGGTCCCTACGCTGCTGCAGCAGCTGAATCTGGAACCCAACACGACTCCCCTCAGAGTGGGGGTCCACAGGGAACCCCAGGGATGGCCCAGCCTTGCTGTCCTGTGGGGGGGGGGCTCACAGGACCCTGACCCCCCCAAGACCCCTTGGATCAGGAGCCACAGCACACAAAGCCTTGGGAGTGTTTTCACCGATGTTTTATTGGAAATGTTAAATACTGGGGGTCCGGCCCCAGCGGAGCCGGGGGGGCAGGGGGGTCTTGAGGGGGCTCAGGCATGTTCCTCTGCCAGCTTCTCTGCCTTGGCCACGGCCTCCTCGATGGGCCCCACCATGTAGAATGCCTGCTCGGGCAGGTGGTCGTATTCACCTGGGGGGAGACACCGTGTCAGAGGGAAGTGGGGGGCCCAACCAGGCTCCCCCAGTCCCCTGGGGTGGGCCACCTCACCTGCCAGGATCTGCTTGAAGCCCTTGATGGTCTCCTTCAGCGGCACCAACTTGCCCATGTGGCCGGTGAAGACCTCGGCCACCTGGAAGGGCTGGGACAGGAACCGCTGGATCTTGCGGGCACGGGCCACTGTCAGCTTGTCCTCCTCAGACAGCTCATCCATACCCAGGATGGCGATGATGTCCTGCAGGGACTTGTAGTCCTGGTGGGAGGGCACATGGAGGGTGAGCAGCCAGCACTGACCCCCTCACCCCTGGCACCCCATGGGGGGCTGCCCGGCCCCCTCACCTGCAGGATCTTCTGCACGCCTCGGGCCACATCGTAGTGCTCGGGGCCCACGATGTTGGGGTCCATGATACGGGAGGTGGAGTCCAGGGGGTCCACAGCTGGATAGATGCCCAGCTCAGCGATGGCACGGGACAACACGGTGGTGGCATCCAAGTGGGCGAAGGTGGTGGCAGGGGCAGGATCAGTCAAGTCATCGGCCGGCACGTAGATGGCCTGGGGAGCAGGGAGGGGATGGTGGGCTCCAGGCATGTGACACAGCCCCCTGGAGACCCCCAGGCTGGCCCTGCCCTCACCTGCACCGAGGTGATGGAGCCCTTGCGTGTGGTGGTGATTCGCTCCTGCATGGTACCCATGTCAGTGGCCAGTGTGGGCTGGTAACCCACGGCTGAGGGGATTCTGCCCAGCAGGGCTGACACCTGTGAGGGGACAGAGTGTGAGAGGCTGTGCAGGTGGGGGAGAGGGGCACCCCCCCTGTGCCCTGCAGACCTCAGAGCCGGCCTGGGTGAAGCGGAAGATGTTGTCGATGAAGAGCAGCACATCCTGACCCTCCTGGTCCCTGAAATACTCGGCCACCGTCAGCCCTGTCAGGGCCACCCTGGCACGGGCGCCCGGGGGCTCGTTCATCTGTCCGTACACCAGGGCGACCTGTGGGTGGGACCCCCGGGTCAGCATGGTGTCACTCTGCCACACCCCCTGCATCCCCCCTGGGGACCCACCACCCCCCTCAGGGGACCCTGCACACCTTGGAGGTGGCATCTTTGAGGTTGATGACCCCAGACTCGATCATCTCATGGTACAAGTCGTTGCCCTCACGGGTTCTCTCGCCCACACCGGCAAACACCGAGTAACCACCGTGGGCCTTGGCCACGTTGTTGATCAGTTCCATGATCAGCACAGTCTTGCCCACACCAGCACCTCCAAACAAACCTGGGAGGGGGGAACAGAGGTCCTGCTCAGCCCCAAGCTGGCCCTGCTGCCCCCAAGGTCTCCCTTCTGCCCTTTCCTCCTCAGACGGAAAAGGTGTTGCTTCAGCAATCTCAGGAGAACGAAAGTCAAGGAGTGACTCATCAGCGAAGGAAAGTGCCCCAGGACTGTGAGGAGCCTTGGAGGGGCTGGCAGGTGCCCCCTCCCCAGACCCCCCTCCCACTCGGGGGGGTCACATACCGATCTTGCCACCCTTGGCGTAGGGAGCCAGCAGATCCACGACCTTGATCCCTGTCACCAGGATCTCCTGCTCCACGCTCATCTCCACGAACTCGGGGGCCTCGGCGTGGATAGCAGCAAACCTGGAGTGGGAGTGGGATAAGAAAGGGCTGAGCAGCTGCTCCAAACCCCCAGGCAGGGGCTGGCAGGTGACAGTCCCCGCTGTGACCCAGGGAGAGCAGGAGCCACATCCCTGCTCGCAGCTGCGTGTGCTGCAGCCCCTCCTCACTCACTGTTTGGTCGTGATGGGGCCCCTCTCGTCGATGGGCTCCCCGATGACGTTCATGATCCTGCCCAGGGTCTCGGGGCCCACGGGGATGCGGATGGGAGCACCTGAATCCAGCACCTTCTGCCCCCTCACCAGCCCTTCCGTGCCGTCCATGGCGATGGTGCGCACGGTGTTCTCCCCTGCCCGGGCCCAAGGACAGCACAATCATGGCAGTGCCCTCGGGCTGACCCTGGGCACAGCTGCTGGTGGCATCCCCAGGCCCTGCCAAGGGGACATTCAGCTGGGGGAAGGCCTGAGAGGAGCAGCAGGACATGGGAATAAAACAGCCCAGAGGAAAACAGAGCGCAGGCCACGCTCCAGCCCTGCAGCCACGGCCCTTGAGGGCAGCCATTTTCCTCCTTCTCAGATTGAAATCCGTGGCTTCAGCAAGCTCAGGAGAACGAAAGTCATTGGAATCATCATCACAGGAGGACCCCCTCCCCGTGCTTTCCCTCCCTCCCCGTGCCAAGCGCTCACCCAGGTGCTGAGCCACCTCCAGCACCAGCCGGGTCTCCCTGCCTTGCACCTCAAGGGCGTTCAGGATGGGGGGCAGCCCCTCGTCGAACTGCACATCCACCACGGCGCCGATGACGGCCACGATGCGGCCGGTGGTGGAGCCGGCCTTGGCAGCGGGGGCTGCCTGGGCCGCATAGTCCCGGCCTGGGAGGGAGAAGGGACGAGTCAAGGTCGGGGGGCAGGGGCAGCTCCGGGACCCTTTGGGGTGCGGGGATGGGGCTGCCCTGCGGTGTGCCCGAACCCCTCGATTAAATCAGATCCCCGAACGCCCCTCGGTGCACCCAGGACCTCTGTACCCTCCTCAGTGCACCTGCGACCCCCCAAAACCCTCCCTCGATGCGCACCCGGGACCCCCGAGCCCCCTCAGTGCACGCCCCCTGCACCCCCATCAATGCGCCCCCCGCCTCCCAAGGGCCGCTGCTCCGCTACCACCGCCCACCCCCTCACCCTGCCCTCCCCTCACACACCCCCCCATCCCTTATCCCATCCCCGCTAACACTGCCTGCACACCGGGACCCCGCGCCTCCCTCCACAGGCCCCAAGGTGACCCCCCGGCCCCATGCCGCACTCACGCGCCCCGAGGGCGGCGGAGGCCGGCGCGGCCCCGCGGCCGAGGAGCAGCGGGAGGAGGTCCCTGGCCGGGGCAGCCCCGCGGGGCAGCAGCGGCCGGGCCGCGGCGGCGGCGGCGGCAGCGGAACGACCCGCAAGCCCCAACATGGCGGCGCCGACTGAGTCCCTCACGGAGCCCGCCCCTCACGGCGCCCGGGGAGGCGGGGCCGCGCCGCCCGCCCGCCGCGCCCATTGGCCGCCGCGCCGGGGCGACCCGCGAGCCCATTGGTGGAGGTGGCTCCGCGCCTCATGGCGATTGGGGGATTGGGGTGTCCGTCAAGGCGCGCTGCGGGGTGATAGGGTGAAGGGTGAGGGGAAGGGGCGGGGCCTCGGGGAAAGAAGCCGGAAGTGAAGGAGCACGTGGCCTGAGGTTGTCCTTGGGGCGGGCGCCGTGACCGAGGCCGAGGCCGCGCCTGGACCGGCGGTCATGGCACCGCCCAGAGGGGCCACTGCACCGCCCAAAAGGGCCCGTGTGCGCCCGGGAGTCACCGTCCCGCCCCCGAGGCGCAGCCCCGCACCGGGCAGACCCTGCGCCCTGCTGTTGTTTCCCGCAGGGAAAAGAGCCGGCCCCAGCGGCTCCCAAAGGGAAAGGAACCCGCCCCGCCGACCCACCCGGGAAGTGGAGCCCATGCCACCAGTCCCTTCACTGCCCCCTCCATAGTGGGGGGATCCCACAGCACCAACACCCAACTGCCCCCGCACCAGCGGCAGGAAGCCCCTCATGGGAGGAATTCACCCGACGGACCCCCCCTCATCCCCTCAGGAGAGGAACCTGCCCCACCAGCTCCCCCAGCCCCTTCTCCCACCCCGTGCCCCCGCCGCAGTGAAGAATGCACAAGGCCCAGGCCGAAGGGAGAGCCAGGGAGTCTTCAACAGTTTATTAGAAAGAATGCAGACATTAAAAAAATCCCAGCTGCTCTGAACATAAATTGAGGTTTTTCAGCCCGGTCGCAGGCCCACGGTCTGTCACTCGCTGCCAAACCCACAGTGCAAATACGATTTGGTCTAAAATGTACAGATTGACAAAGCAAACAATGTACAGCCACTCGCACCCCGGGCGAGGAGGTGGGAAGGTCTGGGGGAGAGGGAGGGGTCACACGGGACCAGGGACAGGCTCCGGCCACCGGCTTCCAGGGGGGCAAAGAACACCAAAACGAGGAGAATTTAAAGTTTCCTTTTCAATACAAACTTTAGTGGAACAGACCTGAAGACACCACAGAGGGATGCACCTCGCCTGCTGAAATTTGGGGAGCCAATGACAACAGTTTTGTTCCCAGTACAAACTGAACAATTTCAGGCCGTGGAGGCGGAGGAGGGGAGGGAAAAAAAATGCTCATTAACCATTTGGTGTAAATTCAGGGCTTCTCCCATTGTAATTACATCTGCTACGAGGCAAGGAGGCTCTGTAAACTTTATTGCAACTGTTCTGTACGGATTGCCTACACCTCAATTGGGGTTGGTTTGGTTTTTTTTTGGAAGTCTGGAAAACGGTTCATGCATAACGTTATTGCCTCTCGTGGCTTAAGACCGCCCCGTGCCATGGGACACACCTACCATCAGTGAAGCCATTTAAAATGGACTGAAAATGGGTTAAAGGATGCAGGATCTCCCTTTAGGGCTATCAACTCAGGAATTCTTATCTCAATTATGAAATGTTGTGATGAAGTTCTTTCCCCAAAACCCTGAAGACGACAGTTTTCCTTACTCCAGATCCGGCATTTCTGGCAAAAGAGAGAAGACAATTAGTGTTGTAAGGTTGGTTTGTTGGGTTTTTTTTTGGGTTGTTTTTCTAAAAGCTGCCAGAGCCCAGTTATGTCACAAGGGACATGAGCAAGACGAGCTGGCCCTCAACCAAGGAGGGCACGGGGCAGTTTGGGGGCTCTGCCCTCCCCCAGAGCCAGCCACCCTGAGCACGTGCTGCTCCTAAAGCCAAAGCCTCCCTGGGACTGCAGCTGCCTGGGAAGGTCAAACTGGTATTTGGGGCTTGTGTGGAAGAGGCTTTCCCAGATTAGGCTGTCTCCCAGCACTGGCTTTAGCTCCTGCCAGGACTCAGTGTGATGAACATCTGCCAGCCCTGCCTGAGGCCGGGGCATTCAGCAGGTGTGTGAGGGGAAAACAACAACTTACTTTCATCATCACTGTCTGGTGAGTCCTGGAAAAGAAAAGAAGCAACATTCAGTGGAGCAGATGGTACTGCAGGCCCCTTTCCTCTACCACCACCACCCCCCAGCAATGAGCTGCTGCTCCCAAATCCAGCAGCAAGCTGGATTGAGAGGAACTCCAGCTTCCACAGGACTCAGAGAGCTCCATTTGGCCTCTCTGCAGAGCCCACAGACCCACAAACTCCTATCACTGCAGAGACACAGACTCCAAACTGCACCCTGCATGGTGTCCCCACTGCCCTCAGCACTGCTGAGAGGGAGGTGACTCCCCCAGGTGACACCACCTGTCCAAACAAGGTTTGGGGGGGCTATTTGAGCCTTTTGCAGTGCTCCAGAGGGAGTACCAGACTTCTGATCCAGCCCTGCACGTGTTTACTCCATCCACATACTCACATCATCTGCCCCATCTACTTCTGGCAAATCTACGTCGTCGTCTCCACCCATGTTGTTCATCATCTGCTCACAGAGAGAACAGCCACGTGTCAGGGTGAACCCAACCCCATCCTCTACCCAAAACCAGCCTGAAATGGTTCTAAACCAACAGCCCCCAGTTGCTTTGACAGAACAGCTGCCCCCACACAGGAATTACAAGGTAAGGATGGAAGAAAACAGGGATTAAACACCCTGCAAACCCCCAGCTCCAGGAATTAATCATCCCCTACCTCGGAAAAGCGATCGAAATTGGACATGTCTTCATCTGAATCATCTTCCCAGTCTTTCCAGTTGTTGAAGTCCACGCTGAGCCAGTTGAGCTGCACCAACACAAGGAGTTATTTAAGGGCAAGGAATCACGTAAGGACAAGGAAGTACCTGGCTGTCAGTCAGAATAGGCAGGTTAACGAGAGCTGCTGCCAGATTGGGAGCAGGAAAAGTGACCCAAAACTGCTCCATAATTTGAACATGACCTAAATATTCACTAAATTAAAAGCCAGGGGGGGCAGCAGGTGCCCAAACCCACCTTTGCCCTCTCTTTTGTTAACCTTGGCCATGCCTGACCAGACTCTCCTTTTCGTAAACAACATAAGATGGATCTGTCTGTTCTTTTATGCTTTGATTCCTGAAAAAGAGCAAATATGCATTAGTACCATCAGGATAAGCTTCACCACAACTCCTGGCATTCCTCATTGATCTTAACCTCCCCAATTATTCTTTATCCTGAAAAACACTTCAGGATAAAATACCCTGTCCTGAAAAACACTTCCATGGACCCAAGTTCAAGCAAATTCTTACAGTCTAAGGAACTATTTGCCCCAAAATCCCAGGAGCAGCCTAAAGAACTGATGGTATTTTTTAGGATCACAGAACCCCAGAATGGTCTGGGGTTTAAGATGATCCAGTTCCACCCCCTGCCACAGACTGGGACACCTTCCAGCAGGTTGCTCCAAGTCCCATCCAACCTGGCCTTGAACACTTGCAGGGATGGAACACCCACAGCTTCTCTGGACAACCTGTGCCAGTGACTCACCAGGCTGCAGCACTAAGAACACCCAAGAGGAGACTCAGGATACTCACATTTGGATCGATATTATTAAAGAGGTCGATTTCATTTAAATGTTTAAAGTTATCACTTCCTCCAAGACAACTGTAAGAGAAAAATAAGTTGGTGTTTAGCCCAGAACAACCTGTAGAGCAAATCTGCTTCTACTCAGCCCTCGGGTACCACCCTGTGCCCAAGTTACTCACCTGAACGTGAGTTTGGACTTTTCAAAATTTACATTAACGTCTTTGCTGTCTTCAACACAGAACTCAATAAAGACGTAGTCCCTCCGGTCGTACCACTTTGCAGAGGCAGGCTGCCTGTGGGCACAGCAGGTTTGGGTATTTCATCAATAAATTCAACTGAAAAAACCTTCTTCCTGTGCTTAAAACCTGCATTTCGAGCTTATTATTCATCCCAGCTTAAGGCTGAGAACGATGGGAATAAAAGGAATTATGCATTCAGTGCGTGACGCCTCCAAAAAGCTCCTGGGAGGAGCCACTGGAATCTGAGAGACTGAAATGAATGTTTCAGCAGATCAAAATTGTGATAAACTTTAAGATGAGCTACTACAGATGAGGCAGAAGCTCCAACACACCCCACAGCTGCCTGGGCAGACTTCAGGGTGGTTTGTGTCACCCTAGGAGTTAATACCATGAGCAAAAACACTGAAAAAACTCTCTTTTTGGGGCATTGGTACTATTAAAAAATGGATTTGCTATGATGAAGACCCAGCTGGTGTCAGCACAGGTACAAGACCTGGGGAATCCCCACTCCAACCTCCTCCTATAACCCCCTGTGTACTCAGACTGGAACTCCCATGCACTTTGGAATTCTTGTGCCTTTCCAAAACCACCACAAGAAGTAACAGCATGTCCAGGGCAGTTCTGGTGTTTGCAGTTCCACATCAAGGGCTCACCTGCAACGCTCCAGCTGCGCTTGATGGACCAGGGAAAGAGACCCAGCAGGGCCTGGACAGCCTCCTCCCCCTTCCAGTTATCCCCTGGCAACTGTGGCCAAGCCCAGGGAACGCCTGCATTCCAGGGGAATCAAACAGCCTCCCAGCAGAGCTGTTGCTAAGGCACAGAGGCCACGAGTGTTTCTCACACTTCTGTGTCTTCCTGAGATCACAGACTCATGGAATGGGCTGGGAGGGATCTTAAAGTTCATCCCATTCCACCCCCGGCCATGGGCAGGGTCACCTTCCACTAGATCAGGTTGCTCCGAGCCCCGTCCAACTTGGCCTGGGACACCTGCAGGGACGGGGCAGCCACGGCTTCTCTGGGAAATCTATTCCAGGGCCTCACTACCCTCACAGGGAAGAATTTTTCCCAGCTGATGCCACTGCAGAGACCTGCAGTGGGATGAGGTGGAAGGCTCTGAGCTGGACAGGGAGCTAAAACAGGGACAAAAGGGACAGCAATGTGACACAGCTTGTGACAGCAGCTGCCACCCCACTAAAGAGGCCCTTTGGGCTCAGTGCTGCTCTGTAAGCACAGTATCTGGTGAAAAAATTAACTTTTCAGACCATTTATTAAAGTGACCTTTGCTAAACTTTCAGATCAGATTCTGACTCACCTGATCATCAATTGGCATCGAGCTGTGACACATTTAGTGACGTGACTCACCGAGGGCTGCACGTTCCCCAAATGCCCCACAGCTCATTCCTACCTGCTCCCATGCACATGTCCTCGGGATGAACCAAACCAGGGCCCAGCCCAGCCCCAGCTGAACCTCAAACCAGTCAGCTCTGAGCTCCTCCAGTGCCACAGGGACTTGGATAAACTGGTCCCAGCTCAGGGCAAGGCCAGGACAGTGGTACAACAGCCACGATGCCTCTGGCAGCCCCAGCACTCTTGTAGGTACAAGAACACTTGGTCAGAGGCCAATATCCAAGGATTTAACTTCCAAGAACACAAAAACAAGTGGATTCTGAATTTAACCTTGAGTTTCAGCAAAATGCTGTTCCAGGAGTGAAAACCTGATACTTCCCCTCGTAGCTGCATTTTAGGGAATGTTAATTATCACCTTACTCAGGAAAAGTGTAACAGCAGAGGAGGAATTTTCTTACTGAGGGATTTTTAATTCCTCCTTAGACACAAGTTTCCTCTTCTAACAGGGAATGAAAGACTCTCAGAGACAAAGAGGCTGAGAACACTCCACTCTGTTCCCTCTGTGTCGGGAGACAGAACCCCCAGCATGGGACACCGGGGACGTCACTCCAGCCCCTTTATCCAACAGAAATCTCAGTGTCCCTGCTCGGATGACGCAGGGGCTGAATGGTGTTAACACTTCCCAGTTCTCAATGTCAATGGAGACATCTCCAGCCTTCCCAGAGAGCCACACATGGCTCGGCTTTTGGCCGTGACCTCGGTATCTCTGCCGAGATCGGGGGTTTTGAGGCACCAATAAAACTCACAGCACGTCCAGAAATCTCCCTCAGCTCAAGGAGAACACACACACATCTGAGCTGGAGAGGAATGAGATCCCACATAAATTATACTCCACCATAATTCACGTTTCTGACCCTAAACCTGTGCTGGTTCCTGAGGAATTCAGCATTCACCGCCCTGAACTGCCATTCTGGCATTCTGGAGCCGCCTCTCCTCTTTTAATCTGCTTTTCCAATCTCACCCTCCCAAAGGGAGGAGGGAAAACCTCCCTGTGAGCTCGGGTCAGAACTCACCGTTCCAACCAGTAGTGCAGGACGCGCTGGAGCTGCCGCCCAGAGCTGGGATGAGGCGGAAGCCGCAGCTCGTTTGCGTCTCCTGCCCACACGGAGATTCCCAGGAGACAACCACACACAGCAGCCCTGCACGTGCTCTCCCAGCACTCTGGAGATGTTCCCACACCCCCACGGAAAACCTCCTCCGCTCACAGACACTGGAACAGCACCAGGATTTGGGAGCAGAGTCACCTGTTACACAGAGCCCAACTTTCTGCCCCGCTCAGACAAATCCCCGGGGAACCTCAGCCTTCTGGTTATCCACCATCCCCAGAATTGAGTTCTTTGGGAGAGAAGGTGATTTAAATGTGCTCTATCCCACGTGGCTCCCAGGGAACAAGGCACTGTCATCCATTCCAGGGGGTTTCCTCTGCCCCATCCACACTGGTTTTTGGGGACTTCCCGAGCAGCCACGGCCACTCCACAGCTCCTCTGGCTCTTCCAGTCTCCACATTCCGATGACAACTGTGATTCCAGCACTGCAGAACAGGTTCTAGAAGCTTCCCAGAAGCACTGATAGGCAATGTGGAGGCTCAGCTTCACCCCAGAGCCCTCATGGCTCTGTTTGATCCACAGTGGCTCCGTGGGGGCTGCACTTCCAGCCTGGATATCCCTGGATATCCCCATTTCTGGCACAGCAGCAGCTTCTGACGCACTGAATTCACCAGCGGAATCTCAAATCTCACTGTTGAGGAAGTTTCCAAACCTGTCCTCGTGCTCCTTGTCCATATCTTGCACCTATGGATTCCCATCTTTGTCTCCTGGGAGCATCCCGACAGTTCCCACAGCCCAAGGACACTGCAGGAGTCAGATTCTCGACTGGATTTACCCTCCAGACAGCAATAGAACCTGTTTTACAAAATTACTTTTCCTTTCATTTATAAAACCTGGAAAGGTGTGTTTTTTTAATCAAAAAAAGTCCCACTTTAGATTTTAGACAATTCCAATCAGAGGCAGTTTCAAGATTATGAATTCTACAGAAATTAAATGAAGAAAGTCCAACTTTATCATGCTCCTCTCACTTTCAGTCACGTTAAGATGAAGCAGCTCAACTGTATGGGTTTTGAGAACACAAGTAAACACCTGACTGGGGTCAAGGGACCAAAAGCCACCAGTCCCCGAGGGATAATGCTGTCCTCAGACCAAATTCCTGACAAAATAAAACCTCAGGAAGTGCTACCACCTCCACTCCTTCCAGCCAGACACGTGGAGGTCACGGAATCACAGAATAGTCTGGCTGGGAAGGGACCTTAAAGCTCATCCAGTTCCCCCTCCATGCCACGGGCAGGGACACCTTCCACTATCCCAGGTTGCTCCAAGCCCTGTCCAACTTGGCCTTGGACACTTCCAGGGATGGGGCAGCCTCTGGGAAATCCATTCCAGCACCTCACCACCCTCACAGGGAAGAATTCCTTCCCAAAATCCCACCTAGCCCTGCCCTCCGGCAGTTTGAAGCCGTTCCCCCTCGTCCTGCCGCTGGAGATGTGGAAAACCCATTCCCCTCTTAAAAGTCAATCTGCACACGAAAAACTCCAACTCCTCATCCGAGAAAACATTCACACCGAGCAGAGCTTTGCCACGAGCAGCTCCCGCCGGTTTTGGGTCGCTGAAGGAGCCCCGGGGAAGGCAATTAGGGCTCCCGGGGAGCGCGGGATTCCACCCGGGATGCACGTGGGCACCCCGGGAGAGGAGATTCAGCGGCACCGGGGCTGCCCACGCCGGCTTCCTGCACTTTCACTCCGTCCCGAGGGGCCTTCTCGCCAATTCCTGGCTTTTCCACGGAATCCTGGAATGGTGTGGGTTGGAAGGGGCACCTTCCAGCAGCCCGGGGTGCTCCGAGCGCCGTCCAACCCGGCCTCGGACGCTTCCAGGGATGGGTTTTTCCGTGGAGAAATGGAAGTTTATAAACAGATTTGCCCGTCTGCGCGCTCCGGGCGGCTCCACGTGTTACTTACCGGGAGTTTTCCGCCGTTTCGGCCGCTACCGAACGGCGGGTACCGGAGGCCACCGAGCAACACCCCTCACCACCCCATTCATTCCGCACAG
>JAWWEW010000069.1:1819755-1831090 GCA_035583185.1 Anabacerthia variegaticeps
CCCTTCTGTCTGTCCCTTCTCCTGTCAGTGTGTCCCCTCTCCCGTCTGTCTGTCCCTTCTCCTGTCAGTGTGTCCCCTCTTCCATCTGTCTGTCCCTTCTCCTGTCCATGTGTCCCCTCTCCTGTCCATCTCTGCCCAATCTCACCAGCCTCTTGGGACCTGCAGCATGGAGAGGGTGGGAGTTCCAGGAGTCACAGGGATGGCAGGTCCAGCCTCCCTGTGGTTTTGGGAGTGGGTGGGTGTCAGCCCATTGCCCCAGGGATGCCACTCTGGTGTGGGACAGCTGGCTGTGGCACTCCCAGCTCACCAGGCTCTGAGTTCCACAGGGACACCCCAGCAGTCCAGCACACTCCTCAAGCTTCCCCCAGGGAATGGCTGATCCTCAGCTCTTCCAGGGGTTTGAGGCTGGATGGAGTTTGCAGGAACTTTGCTGTGCAGACGCAGCTGTACTGGGATCGGAGCTCTCCATTTGAGGCAATAAAAGGATGTTGAGGTCAATTGCATTTCCCTTAACTTTATAATTTTGTCACCTACTTGGAAGTCCCCACGGCTCCCGGCAATGCAAGTGCCAGAGAGGCAGAGCTGGTGAGAAATTGAGCTCTGAGGGCTTGGGAGGGAATGGGGCCTTTCCCACTGAAACAGAGTCTGGGACACAGTCACCAGATGTCACCGTGTGCTCAATGACCTGCCCATACCCCAGGCCAGGCTATGGGACAGGGGACAACCACTATGGCCAGTGTTTGTGGCTGGCATTTAGTCTGGGATGTGAGGGGATCACCTGGGCAGACACAGCATCTTCTGATATAGGGACTCACCACAGGAGTGAAAACTGGGTTACAGACCCCCAGAAGGGTCTTTCTGAGCCCCTCAAAAGGACTAAGCTCTTCATTTTTGGGCTCTCCAGCTCAGTGCTCTCCCTTTCCCTGCAGCCACCAGGATGGCTGAGGTGACCACGGCCCCCACTGAGACACACACTGTCCTGAGTGAGTATGGGGACTACCACAACTGGTCGGAGCTGTTCCACCTCCTGAACCACACCTACACCTACTGCGAGTTCAGCCTGGACGAGAACGTCAAGCGGGTGATCCTCTTCATCCTCTACCTCGTCATCTTCGTGGTGGGCTTGGTGGAGAACCTCCTTGTCATCTGGGTCAACTGGCAGACACGGGGCAACAAGAGCTTGGTCAACCTCTACATCCTCAACATGGCCATCGCTGACCTCGGGGTGCTGCTCTCGCTGCCCATCTGGATGCTGGAGGTGATGCTGGATTACACCTGGCTCTGGGGCAGCTTCCTCTGCCGCTTCACTCACTACTTCTACTTTGCCAACATGTACGCCAGCATCTTCTTCCTCACCTGCCTGAGCGTGGATCGCTACGTGTCCCTGACCAGCTCCTCTCCCTTCTGGCGCCGGCACCAGCACCGCGCGCGCCGCGTGGTCTGCGCCTGCAGCTGGGTCCTGGCCGCATCCATCCCCTTCCTGGAGGTCACTCACATGCAGCTGGTCAACACCGGGGAGCCCGTCTGCATCTTCATGGCCCCCTTTGAGACCTACGATGAGTGGGCGCTGGCGGTCAGCTTGGCCACCACCACCATCGGCTTCCTCATCCCCTTCCCCATCATCGCTGTTTTCAACGTCCTGACCGCCCGGTTCCTCAGGCGCACCAAGCCCGACAGCAGGAAGCATTGCCTGCTCATCTACGCCTACATCGTGGTCTTCCTCATCAGCTGGCTGCCCTTCCACGTCGTGCTGACGCTGCTCACCCTCGACGGCAACCAGATCATCCTCAACTGCACCTTCGCCCACTTCCTCTACTTCTTCTACGACATCATAGATTGCTTCACTCTGCTCCACTGCGTCGTCAACCCCGTCCTCTACAACTTCCTGAGCAAGAACTTCCGCAGCAAACTCATCTCTGCCGTGGTCAAGTACATCCCCAAGGACCAGGGAGGCCAGAAGGGTGCTGAAAACTCCTCCTCCACCACACAACACTCCATAGTCATCTCAAAGGACAACAACGCGCCCAACTAAGGGGGATTGGACTCTCCCAAACCCCATGGAAGGAGCAAGAGCTCCCTGGGGACAGTGGGGTTGGTTTTCCTGGTGATGGGGAGACACTTTGCTTCGACACAGCCTCTCTTGGCCAGGCATCTTCCACAGCAGGACAGGGTGCCAGGCACAAGGGGAGGTGGTGCAGGAGCTATGGACAACTTGCCTCTGGAGGGCTGCTCTGTCAGATTTATTTAGCTAAAGAAAGAATCAGAGAAAGATTCCCTGCTTCCCACATGAGACTTTTGCAGTGATAAAGTGCATTGCCCTGCTCAGGGTCCAACCCAACCCAGCCCCTGGGCTTTGACCCCCATCCCCCTTGAGCTGTGGGGCTGGGGCGCATGATCTGCCACATCACGGGTGTCTCTGCACCCCCAGACTGTCACTGACACCCCGAGAGGGAGAGAGGGAATCATCCCTTTGGAACATAAACCTCCCTCCCCACCCCCAGCAAGGTCCAGAGCCTGATTTTTGAGAGATGAAGGCAAGGCATCTGTGGGGGCTGAGCGGGGACAGAGCTCAGGGGAGGGATGATTCAGATTCGAGATCAGCAACTCCTTGACAGCAATTCTTCAAACCCAGAAGTAAATTAGTGATGGTTAAACTGGGTCTGACTGGGCAGGGCTGCTCCAGACTAAGGGGAGGGAGCTAAGGTGGGTTCCCAGTTTGGGTCCCCCATCCCATCAATTCCCTGGCAGGTTTTTAAGGTCACTTGGTGCATTTCATAACATCATCAGGCTCTTCCCCTTTCCATCCAAGTCCCCGTGGGAGCGTGGACACGTGCAGAAATCCTCGGAGCTGGGGAGAGGGCTGGGCTTGTGCTGTGCAAGGAACTGGAGCATCTGGAGAAAGTTCATCCTCATCTGGAATCTGATCTCAGTCACGTGCTGCGGGTCAAGCCCTCGGCAGGGGAAGGTGACAGAGCAACAGGCACCGGGGTCCATAAATCTACCAAAGGCCTTGAGCTGCTGGAGAAACATGCCATGAAAAAAGCAAAGCATAAGCAGTTTTGGGGCCAGGATGCTGCAGGCACAGGGTGGAGGGTGGGGAGCAGGATGTTCTGGGAGAAGCCCAGGACCGGGAGTTAATGAGGATGTGGGGTTATCACGGGGCTGACTGGGAAAGCTCTGCCAGCTCCAGGGGTCCTGTGATGGGGTAAATCCCTAAATACACCCAGGGTCCCCTCTCCAGGGATGTTCCTTTGTACTCCCAGGGACACCAGCACTGAGAACCAAATCTGTCTTACACAGGAACACTGGGAAGGCAGCAACCCCCTCACCACAGCAATTCCCTGTCCAGGGCAGCAGCTCAGGCAGTTCCCCTTCCTTAGGGCTCTGAGACCCCTGGGGGCTGTGAGACCCCTGGGCCGAGGCTGAACTTTGCACCTGCAGCACTCCAACACCTTCATCCCCTGATCCCAAATTCTCCCCGGGATTCCCTGTGCTAATTCCCTGCTACTTCCAATGAAGAAAAGGACAACAAATACACACCACAACAAACCACTTGGTGTGTGACATAACCAGGACCCCAATATATTCAATTTCAAGTTACTCACACATGTAAAATTTGGTATTTGACCTATTAAACTTTAACTCTTAATCTACCTGCAACTTTGTCCATGGATCTCAAGGCCAGAGTGGCCTCAAATAACCCACCACCCAGCCCCTCATGATGACCCAGGCTGTCCCCCTTGGCTTCTCTGCAAAGCCTCCATCACCTCCAGGACACACCAGCCCCACCACTGGCTCCTTTACCCTCCAGACCACCCACCCAACCCACTCAATCAGTGCCCTCCCAGTGCCCACCACCAGCTCAGCCAGTAGCTCCCAGAATCCCAGAATAATTGGAGTTGGAAAGGGACCTCTGGAGATCATCCAGTCCAAGCCCTGGCCAAGGCAGGGTCACCTGGAGCAGGTGACACAGGAATGTGTCCAGGTGGGTTTGGAATGTCTCCAGAGAGGGAGAATCCAAGCCCTTCCCCTTCCAGTGCTCTGCCCCCTCCATGGAAAGTTCTTTCTCGTGTTGAGGTGGAACTTCTTGTGGTTAATTTATGGCCATTGCTCCTTGCTCTGTCAACTGGGCATCACTGAAAAGTCTGGCACCACCCCCTTGGCACCTGCCTTTGAGATGTTGCTATAGATTGATGAGATCCCCTCTCAAATGAGATATTTATATGGATTGATAAGATCCCCTCTCAAATGAGATGTTTATATAGATTGATAAGATCCCCTCTCAAATGAGATATTTATAGGGATTGATGAGATCCCCTCTGAGTCTTCTCCAGACTAAGCAGGCCCAGCTCCTGCTGTCTCTCCTCATCAGAGAGATGCTCCAGAGCCCTCATCACCTTTGTGGCCTCTCTGGATCCATTCCTTGACTTCCATGAACTCAGCTCCCAGCCCACAGAGCTCATTCCCAGTGAACACAGTGCTGGCAGCACGGAAAGGGCACATCCAGGCACACAAACCCTGGGATTCCCTAATGGGGGTGGGGGCTCTGTTCCCATCCTGCTGCTCAGCCCTCTCTCCTCCCATTCCTGTATCCCCCAGGAATGCCACAACCTGTTGCCCTGTGCCACTCCCAGGGCTGCAGGCAATGAGGAAGAGCCCTGGAGCAGCACCAGGAATCCTGCTGAGCACAGCAGGGGAACAGGATACTGGGATGGCCTCACGTGCTTCCCGGGCATTCCCGAGGAGATGGGAACGCCGGGATGCGCACTGGGAGGAACGAGTTTGACGAAGAAGCAGCTACAAGAGGTCAACATTTTCCATTTTATTATTCTAAATAAAAACCACACTTTGTGCTGAACAATGGAGTAGAAAAGAACCCGATGTACAACGATTTTAGACATCTACGATTTGGGGGGAAAGTTTACAAAATATACAAAACTTTACAGCAAATAGATAGTAAACACTTAAATAGCAGGAGGTCAGTACCTACGATTAACTTAACGAAAAGGTTAGACAGCAAATTCAACTGTTGCTCTTTCTTCTGCTTCATTACTCTGACGAGAGACCTGGATCTGTTGAGAACAGGGAAAATGAACTTTGTGTTGGGGATGAGAATGAGCCCAGGCTCGGAGCAGGCCCTGGGAGGGGGATTCCCTGTAGGGGCTCCCTGGGAGGCTCCGTGACCCAGCATTTCCTCTCTGCATCCCCCTCTCCTACCCCAGGGCCCCAAAGCACTTTGCAAACACCTCAGGCTTGCCCCAGGGGAGGTAGGTCGGTGTCCCCAGTCACCAAGGGGAGTGGGGACAGGAGAGAGCAGGTTTGCTCACAGTGGTGCAGCAGGAATGGAACCAGAGGCACGAAGCCACTGCCCCAGCTCTCCCAGCACAGAGCTGAGTGTGGAACTGGAGCTGCCAGCCAGACTTGGGGACAGGAATGACAGGGGTGACATCCCTGCCAAGCTCTGGAGGCTCGGGGAGGCCCAAGACTCTCCAAGGGGGAGCACTCAGGTCTCTGGCCCCTTCGGAATCCCCCCAAAAGAGGAGCAGTGGCAGGTCCAGAGCTGTCCCCGTGTCCCCTCTGCTGCTGATCTCGGGATGTTCCACAAGGGAATGATCCATTACACCACAGGCAAACAGAAATTCCAGGGATTGGAGCTGGCTCCTGCTTTCCCCCCAGGGCCAGTTGTGCCTGTTAAGTGTTTTCAGTGTAAAAGCTTCTCTTTTTGGTTAATGTGCACAAAAGGCTTTTGCTTCACAGTTTATTGAGATCCGGGGCCGCAGGTGCTGTGCCCCAACCCTTCCCAAAGCTCACCACAGCTTCTGGAACATTCCAGGATGGTCTCAAGGCTCTTCCAGCCTCATCTGTCCCTCACATCCTTCATCACCATCTCCAGAGCAGCGCAGGTCATGTCCATCCCTGTCCCTGTCCCTGTCCCAAGCCCATCAATGGCCGGACACAGCCCTGAGTTCTGCGCTCGAGGGGACCCTGTGAGAGCACGAGGTGGGACTGGGTGACCTCCAGTGGTCCTTTCCAGCCTCAACCATCCCATTATTCCGTGAGCGAAAGCCCAGAAGCCAAAGAGCAGCTCAGAGGAGCCCCTGTTGAAGCTCCACCACCGCCTCCCACGATTCCCAGAGCCCCACATTTCCCAAAACAATCCTTTTCTTTGTAAAACTTCGTAACGCTCAGCTAAACACGGCTCCTCAGCAATCCCAAACCCGGGACTGTGACACTGGATTTGGGAATCCAGAGCTGCAGCAGCCAGGCCAACCCAGGGCTGAGCTTTGCTTCGGGGCCTTCCCTCCTCCAAGCCCAGGCTCCAGGCACCCTCCCCGCTCCCGGAGGTAGGTCGGGGTACCACGGCAGGTACCACCCTCATTTTACAGATGAGGAAACTGAGGCAAAGAGGTGAAGTGACTTGCCCAAGGCCACGGCAGAGTGGGGGGAGCGACCCCCGGAGCGCTCCGAGCTCTCCCACGGGATGTCAGCCCCTGCCACGGGATGTCCCTTCCCAGGGACGAGGCAGCAAGGGTGAGTTTCCAGGGTTTGCAAATCACTAGTTTCGTTTAGGTTAGTTTAGTTCAGTAACAGCAAGACTTGGCAGAAGCGCAGGAGCCGCTCTGCGACCACCGAGGCTCGAGCGCCCCGAGCGCTTCCTGTTTGTGAGGTAGAATGAGTTCCCGAAGGGCAGCCCGAGCTCGGAATTATCTGTTCCTCCCCACCTCTGCCCCGCAGCAGGATAACATGGGAAAAAGCCAATTCCCACCCTTCCTGGTGTAAACACAGTCAGCACGGGCTCAGCTCGCCGGTGTGGCCGGGAGAGACCCCCAGGAGCGCCCAACACAGGGCTGGGAGAGCCCCCCATGCCAAGGGATGGCCAACACACACCCAGGAGAGATCCCTGTGCCCAGGAGAGCCCTCCATGCTGAGGAGCACCTGGCACATGCCTGGGAGAGCTCCCCATGCCCAGGAGAGCTCCCTGTACTCAGGAGAGCCCCGTGTGCCCACAGTGTGCCCGTGTGGCACAGAGCTGGCAGAGACCCCCATGCCCAGGTGAGCCTGCCCATGTTCAGGAGAGCCCCTCATGCTCAGAAAGGCCTGGCACAAGGCCAGGAGAGCCCCCCATGCCCAGGAGAGCTCCCTGTGCCCAGGAGTGCCAATCTGAGGTCTTCAGCAGCTGCCACTGCTGCGGCTCCCCCATTCCATGAACAAACTCACATCGCTCCAACAACACACATTTGCCACCAGACACATGCAGGACGTGGGAGGGAGGATCCCTCCAGCAGGAGAAGGGTCTTCCAAGGTACCTTCCAGGGAGTTAAGGCAACAGGTTCATCACGTCCCACCTGCCTGCGTCGGGCAGCCCCGGGACACGGCACGAGGCCGAGGCAGAGCAGAGCCAGGACATTCCAGCACGCTCTCCATGGCCACCACCAACCACCTCCCAGGGAACACAGACCTGCTTCCCCTCCCTCTCCAGTCCAGCAGCTCCTCCAGGAGATCCCTGTGCTCACGCAGCCGTCTCTGCTGGGGCTCTGCAGGGAGGTTGTGTCACTCCTTCATCTGCTCCTCAGGGTACAAGTGGTGTGTCACAGCCATGGCAGGGGAACTGCAGCGTGGGAATGTGGGAATGCCCCCTCCTTGTTCCCCCCAGAACACTCACACGCTTCCTGCTCCTCTCCCTGGTGACCCAGTGATGGCCAATTCCACGACACCCTTTGCCCATCTTCTGGCAGTAGCAGCAGAACCCCAGGGATGCTCAGAATGTCTTTTTTTTTCCTTTTTTTTTTCTTTCTTTTTTGTTCCTTTCCTTTGAGTCCAGCACCTGCTCTGGCTCTGTCCCTCTCCACTGAGGTCAGGTGTGAAAATCTTAGCAGCATCAGTTTGTGGACAAGCTCAGGGTTAGCCTGGTCGAGTGGGCTAAAAGGTTCAAAAAAATAGAATCTAGACTCAAAAACTAGTGAGAAATACTAAAAACACAGAACTCGATGGCCTCTAACAGGACCAGAGGTAAGTAAACACGACAGACTCCTTGAAACACTGATGTACCTCACGTGCTGTTAATTTGTACAACGCCACCAATCTAAAAAAAGACCTAGGTAGGCCACAAAAAAATTAAAATTAAACAAACAAACAAAAAAAAACAAACCCAAAAAGGAGACTTCCATCCATGATGCCTGACCATTAAATAAAAGAAACGACACTTTTTTTCCACAGCTTCCGTCACGAATCCTCGCTCCTCCTGCCTCGGCCCCATCAGCTATCTGTGTTTTTCTCAGCCTCTTTGGAATGGATGATGTACATGAAAGTCTGTTCGATGGTGAAGTCCGGGGGCAGGCTGCCTTTGTGCACCCCTATGTGCTTGCTCATGAGGTTGAGCGTGGAGCTGTAGTGGCCACACACGGTGCAGCGGTACATGAGGGCCCCCGAGTGTGTCCTCAGGTGGCACTTGATGGTGGAGCGCCCGCGGAAGAACTTGTGGCACACCTTGCACTGGTACGGCTTCTCCCCGGTGTGGATGCGCCGGTGGTAGTTGAACTCGCTGGTGTGGGCAAACCTCTTCCCACACACCTTGCAGCTGTACTTGCTGTTGCCAGGCTGGCTCTGCAGCGCCAGCTCTTCGCTCAGGAACTCCTCGGGCAGTTTCCTCTTGGGCAGCCCTTGCGGTTGGAGCCGCTCCCCGAATCCCGCCCGGATGTCCAGGCTGCCCCCGCACTTGTGCTGGCTGACGTGGTACCGATAGGCTGCTTCCAGCTTGAAGCTCTGGCTGCAGAAGTGGCACTGGAAAAGAGCCTCCTCCATGTGCTGGTGCACGGCCAGGTGCTTCTCCAGGAGCTGCCGGTCCACGAAGCTGTTGGCACACACGGAGCAGGAGAAGACGGAGATGCCCAGGTGGGACAGGGTGTGCCACATCAGGCTGCAGAGGCTCAGGTGCTTCTGGTCGCACACGCCGCACGTCTGGCTCTTCAGGTTCACGTGCTCCAGGAGGTGGTTCCGGACGGTGTGGAAATCCTTGGCCAAGGGCTTCCCGCAGGCAGCGCAGGCCAGCTCAGGGCCGGGCCCTCCCCCAAAACCAGCCACCTTCCCAGGCAGGGGGTCGCTGGGGTGGATGATGACGTTGTTGTCAAAGACCCCGTCCCGCCGGTGCAGCGTCAGCTGCCACTGCGTGAAGAACTTGGTCTCGCACATGTCGCAGGAGAAGAGGAAGATGCCGATGTGGGACAGGACGTGAGTGACCCTGGAGTTGCGGTCCTGGAAGTGGGTCTCGCAGACCTTGCAGTTCCCAGTGAGCAGGTCCACGTGGTCCCTGGCATGCTGGCGGATCAGCTGGATGTTGGGCTCCAGCACCTTCTTGCACACCTGGCAGGGCATGGCCTTGCTGTCCCGGCCGTCGCTCTCGAAGGCCAGTTCCTCCTCGCTGTCATCACTCAGCTCAATCACCTCCTCGGACGGGCCCAGCTCTTCTCCAGCATCCTCAAAATGCAGCTCAGCCTCTCCCAGATCCTCCAGCTGGAGCTCATCCATCTGCTCGAACCCTTGCTCTTTGGAGTGGTCACTGTTGCTGGGGCAGGAGTTGCTCCCCGTGGACACATCCAGGGATGGATCAGTGGGGAAGAAGCCGCCCTTCCCATAGTCGCCATTGCTCTGGGCCTTGTACTGGGGGCAGGAGCTGCCAGTGGTCTGTGCCATGACATTCCCACCAGGCTGGGCCCCCAGAGCCGTGGCTGGGGCAAACTGCCCCGGATCCGACTCCTGCTCCGTCTTGGGAGGCTGCTGGGGATGCATCAGGGGGAGAGCCTGGCTGGCTTCACCCACAGGATTCCTGTCATCCTCTTTGTAGCTGCCTGACATGTCCCCGTGCAGGATGTAATTCCGCTCGGGGCCGAAGTGCTCCGTGCCACTCCGGATGTCACCCAAGGAGTGGCTCTGCTCCGAGGACGTGCTGCTCAGTGGCCCTGCCCTGCCTTCCCCCACGGACAGAGCGGGCTGTTTGGTGATGGCTGAGCTCTCCAGGTCGGGGAAGGTGGAGTGACAGGCCTGCAGCAGGTCCTCCATGCCCAGCCGCTCGGCCACCTCGTAGATGACACCCACGTTGATGAGGTCCGTGAAGAGCTCCGAGGTGTACACGAAGCTCAGGATCTTCTCAAAGTTGGCCGGCGTGATGAAATCCACCACGTAGGTCCTGGCAGCGTCCAGCCCCGTGTTCAGGAAGAGGTTCTGGAAGTAGCCAGCAGCACAGGCCAGCACGGCCTTGTGCGCGGCGAAGGAGCGGGAGCCCACCAGGATGGTGACGTCGCACATGGTCTCGGAGAGCCGGCACTTGTTGAGTTCCTTCAGCAGGTTGTTGGGGTGGTTGGTGCTGTGCAGCTTGATCCTCATGCCCATCTTAGCAGCTGCTTAAGAGTCCCTTCTCCTGGTCAGTTTGGCCTTTACACCCTCATCAGCGGCGGGAGCAGGAGGTGTTGGGCAGCCAGGAGTGGCAGGGCAAGGGGCTCTGGAGAGGGGAAATGCAAAAAATGTTATCATTTGACAACCCAAGTGACACCACTCTGGTCGTGCCTGCCACTTTCCACCTTGTGGATGAGCCACAGGGCAGCTGCTCAGCTGGAAATGGACTAAACTGCCTTGTCACCTCAAAGATCGACTTTTTGGGAAGGGAAAGGACAGATGCACAAAGGAGCAAACTCAAGACAAAAAGACACTGACTCTGCCGGAGGCAGCCTGAAGGTCCCACTGATATTTAGGCAGGGATGGAGATCCTGCTGACTGGGAATCCCAACCAGAGCCCGTTCCAGCCATCCCTGAGCCATCTTCCTGAGCCGAGGCTGAGGCTCCTCTCCAGAGGGATGACACTCAGGTCACTGGCTGTTCCCACCTGAGTGTGTCCTTCCAGCTTGTCCCGCTGCCTCTGCCACCCTGTCCCGCTCACGGATGCTCTGGCAGCTCTCAGGACCCCACAACTTACCCAGGGAGTTCTACCCCTAATTCCCAGCCTTCTCCTTGGCGGGATGGGGAGCAGCGAGCCCAGAAGGCAGCAGAGAGCTGGAGTTTGGAGAGGTCAGGAGGGGACGGGGCTGCTCCTGCCCCAGCCCCAGGGAAAGCTCCAGGGGGCTGAGGATGGGCCGCCCTCCCCCGGGAAAAGCCACGGGCAGCTGGGGAGGGCGAGGAGGATGAGGACGGCCGGGGAAGGCTCTGGAGGGCTCACCAGCCCCGAAACCACCCGGCCGTGGGCAATTCCTGCGGCATGGAGGGGAAGGGACAGGGAGAGGGGACGGGGGGCACCCGGAAGCGCCGCCCGGGGGGCACGGGGCCGGCCGGAGGGTCGGCGCCGCCC
>JAWWEW010000069.1:1836866-1855962 GCA_035583185.1 Anabacerthia variegaticeps
GTGGGGGCAGGATGCAGAGGAGGGGGGAAGGATGGAGGGGAGGGGGGAGGATGGAGGGGTGGGATGGAGGGGAGAGGACAGGATGGAGGGGAGGGGGCAAGATAAAGGGGAGGGGGCAGGATGGAGGGGAGGGATGGAGACATGGGTGGGATGGAGAGGTGGGGTGGGGACACACCTGGCCCCCCAGTGCCCAGTGAGCTGCCTTGGTCACACCCACCTTTTGGGGTCTGCCTGCTGCAGTCCATCAGGACCCTCCAGCTGTGCCCCACCCTTGCAGGTTCCACCCACCACAACCACACCCATTGCAGCCCTGCCCATACTTGTCTGTGATGTGCAGGGACAGTCCCTGTCCAGTGGTGGCCTCCAGGGTCTGGTGCAGGCGGGTGACCAGCTCGATGAGGTGGTCACTGATTAGTAAGAAGTCGCCTTTGGCCCCCACCGTGGAGACCTGCAGGGCGAGAAGGGGGGTCAAGCCTTGCTGGGGACCCCCAGGTCCCCCCAGACCCCCCTGCCCCGGGTACCTCCTTGAGGTGCAGCACCAAGAAGCCATCAGAGAAGCGGGTGACAGAGACACTGCGGATGTCACTGAGGCTGATCACGGTCTTGGGCTGGGCAGCCTTGGGGTCTGCCAGGACCAGGTGCTCCGTGGTGAGGAGCAGCAGGCGTGGCACTGTCTGTGGGTGGGGTCAGTGTGGGCAGGGGGTCACCACAGTCCCGTGTACCCTCTGGTGGGGTCAGGGACGAGGCAGGGGCTCACCTTGCCGCTGGTTCTGTTCACCTTCCTCACAGTGTCAGCCATCAACAACTTGTCCTTGGCCACGGCATGGAGCTTCTGGTACTTGGGGTTCTGCTTCAGCCCCAGGTAATCATTGCGGAAGGGCTGCTGCAAGCTGGGGATGAGGCCATCAGCCATGGCTGTCCTGAGCCCCTCCCAGTCCCCCCAGCCCCCAGCCCTGGCACCTTTTGGAGTAGAGGGTCTTCTTGTCCTTGAAGAGCTCACTGGCACAGACCTTGGCTTGCAACTGGGCCCGGCGTGCTGGTGGCAACTGGTCCCGGTACTTCTTGCACTGCCAAGGGAGGGAGAGATTCACTTCCACCAAAGACCCCTCGGGTGGGTTGGCACAGAGGGACACAAGATCCCAGCTGGAAATCCCTCCCCTCTCCCCCTGCTCCCACCTTCCAGTGGTAGAAGATGTTCTTCAGCTCCTGGTTGGCACCATCCAAGAACTTGTACGGTGCTGGGGGCCAGGTCCGGTCTGTCACCGACAGTGGTGGGAGGTTCTTTGCCAGCCCCACCAGGTACCTGCACACCTGGAGGGGGGGATGACAACACGGCAGGGGGTCAGGAAGGGACTGGAAAGGTGCTGTGGCCCCCTTTCTGCCCGACCCTGCTCACCAGCCGCCGGTAGATGAAGTTGGCCAGGCAGGTGCTGGCACTGGTGCGGAAATACCTCCTGTACGTCCTGCGTACCTGTAGAGATGGTGGCAGTGAAGGTGGGGACGCTGCACATCGCCACCACCCCACTGCCAGCCCCCCAAGGACACGGGTGTCCCACTCCCCGCTCCCCCCACCCCCTGTCCCCATTTGGCCCCCAGTGGAGAGGACAGTGGCTCCAGCCCGACAGGATGGGCAGGAGCTGGGTGGGCAGAGAGACAGACAGCCCGGACACAGTGGCACGTACAGCAGGACAGAGGCAGTGGGAGGGTGTGCGGGGCTGGCCCCGTTACCTGGTACCCTCTCCAGTGAGCGGCGATGGTCGTGGCGGCCGCCTGACGTCGGCACTGGGACTTCAGCTCCCGGAGGAGCCGGCGAGACTGTGGGAGGGAGAGCCAGGGGGACCCAAGGGGGAGACACCAACACAGACATGGAGCAAGAGGGAGAGGCAGGAGAGAGGCAGGAGAGAAGGATGGAAGACGGGGAGAGGAGATGAGGATGAATCTGGTCCCACCATAGGGCACACGGAGCCCCTGGTCCCACCATGGGGCACACAGAGCTCCTGGTCCCACCATGGGGCAAGAGAAGCCCCTGTCCCTCCCCACCCCAAGCCCCCCACCCTGCTGTCCACACCAGCAGACCTGCCAGCCCCGGGATGCCCAGCCCTCACCTTCCAGCCACGTGCATACGCCTGGAGGATCAGTGCCGACCGCTTCATCTGCTTGTACCTGTTCTTTTGCTGCAGGGGGAGAGGGGGGATGAAATGGGGCGGCTTGGGAGAGCCAGGGGATGAGGGATGTGCAGGGGAAGCGTGGCCAGGAATGCCCTTCCTCACCATGTGGCCTCGGAACCAGGCAGAGATGAGGATCTGGCTCTTGCGCATCAGCTGGTACTGGGTGCGGCACCGCCAGCCCCGGAACATCTTCTGGATGAGGATGACGAGCTGGGCCACGCGCTCCTGGCGCCGCCGCTCCAGGTCGAAGAGCTGGGAACAGCCGTGGTGAGTGCTGGGGCACCGAGCAGGCACAGGGACCCTGGCCAGAGCCACCTCTGGGGGCTGCAGCATCACTCAGGAGCCCCCAGGATGAGCTTGGACCCCCCTGCACTTCCCCCTTCCCACACTCACAGTCCGTGGCGAGCGGATGAAGATCTTGGTGTGGCCAAACGCCAGCTCCCCATCGGGGTATGCCAGATCTGCCAGCAGCACCTCAGCCCCCTCCCTGTGCCACCGCAGAGACAATGCCAGTCAGATCCCCCAAAGAGCAGCCCCCCTGACCCCCACGGTCCATCCCAGCCCCATTACCTGTCGCTGCCAGCCCAGCGGGGCCACGTTCGAGGGCTGAGCATCTTGTAGCGCTGCAGGAAGGGTCCGTAGAGCTGGCGGAAGGCGTAGCCTGCCCGGCGCACCCGCACGTTCTCCAGCAGCCCCAGGTACCTGACCTGTGCCAGCACCAGCTCTGGCGTGAACACCATCGCCGACTTGGTGTCATTGGGCTTGATGCACCTGGGTGGAGAGCAGGGGTGTGTTGGGGGGTCCTGCTGGCACTGGAGCCATACCCAGGCATCCCCTCCGGGGTGGGTACCTGATGTAGTTGGGGTTCTTGGAGTAGAGGTTCTTCATCAGCAGTGCCACGGAGGACTTGAACTGGAAGCCTGCGGTGGGGGGCAGCTTGAGGGAGACCTTCTGGGGGTCTCCCTCGGGGAAGAGGGAGCGCAGCAGCGAGTGCTGGGATGCCCACATGGCCTGTGAGAGGTCACGGAAGAGCAGGTCGTTGTTCTTCTCGATGAAGCCCGTCACATTGTAGGTCACCTGGGGGCGAGCGGGGTCAGTGCTCAGGGAGGGAGGGAGGGGGTCATGGTCAGTGTTTCTGTGTGCCTGTTCCCAGTCCAGCCCTACGTCAACCATGCAAAGCTGGGAAGAGGACCAAGGTGCTGAGAAGAGGTCTGGGGCTCTTGGAACAGAGCTGGGGCACTGGGAAGAGGGTCAGGGTGCTAGGAAGAAGTCTGGGGCTCTGGGAAGAGGACCAGGGTGCTGGGGAGAGGACCAGGGTGCTGGGAAGAGAACCAGGGTGCTGGGAAGAGGAAGAAGGTGTTGGGAAGAGGTCTGGGGCTCTCAGAAGAGGGCTGGGGTGCTGGGAAGAGGGTCGAGGTACTAGGAAGAAGTCTGGGGCTCTGGGAAGAGGGTCAGAGTGCTGGGGAGAGGACCAGGGTGCTGAGAAGAGGCCTGGAGCCCTGTGGGACCTTGCCAGCATAGTGGTGGATGCGGAAGCACTGGGATGGCAGGCTGCTGTCCATGACATGCCGGGCATTCTGCGTCTCCTTGCTCTCATAGTGCTTGTGGCTGGCAAGGAGCTGGTTGAGCTTGGTGAGGAAGGTGTCCTCGTTGACCACGCCGGGTCTCAGGCACTCCTCGTCCAGCATGGCCAGGATCCCACTGGTGCTCTGCGCCATGATGGATGGTGTCACCCCAGACCAGCCCCAGTGAATCCCAGTTTGGGCTCTGCACAGCCTGAACTCATGCTGGGAGCAATGGGGGGAGCTGGGACCCCAAGACCCTGGCACTGGGAGGACAACTCACATTCTCAATCAAGTTGCAGATGATGGTGTTGTCGAAAAACTCCACTGGGGTCCACTGAATGCCCTGGGAGCAGAGGGGGGTCAGATACGTGGGTTGCCCAAACCCTGCCCCACGGACACCCCCAGCTGATGTGGGGCAGGAACTGGATATCCGGCCACGGGGACGAGGATCCCGGATCCCTTCCTGTCATTGAATCTGCTCCCAGTGGGGAGCCGGGAGAGGGAGGGACGTGCGGCGGAACTGTCTCCGGCACTTCCCCATCCCGGGGGGGGCCAAAGCTCCTGTGGGTTGTGCTCTGGGAAGGGCCAGGGGATACCTCTCGGACATATTCCTCCTGCTCCTCCTTCAGCGTCATCAGGATGAAGATCTGCTGCAGCTTCTCGTTGCAGTAGTTGATGATGAACTGCTCGAAGCCGTTGTCCTGCGACAGAAGGGTCCTGCATGGCAGGTGGTGCCCAAGCCCCTGGCGCTGTCCCATGTCCCACCTGCAGTCCCCATCCCCCCTAGATGGGGCCAGGTGGGTCCTGCACTCACCTGAAAGATCTCGAAGCCATAGATGTCCAGGACACCCATCACTTTCCTCTTCTCCTCTGACTTCACCTGGGGAGATAACGGGGTGTTGAGCTGCGCCCTGGCCCCATGTGGGGTGGGGTCCAGGGTCCTGTTGGGGGTCCATGGTCTGCCTGGTGCTCACCTGGATGCTCGTGTTGATGCGGTTCACCAGCCAGTCGAAGAGGCGGCTGTAGATGTTCTTGGCCAGCGCATCCCGGCCGTAGTAGCCCTGGGGAGAAGGGAGAGGGGCTGGTTCCAGCTCATGGGGGGTTGTGGGGCACCAGCCCCGTGGCTGGGGGTGGTCACACTCACCTGGGGGACAGTGAGGGTGGTGACCACTGCCTCATTCCGTGCCTTCACCGTGCGGGAGCACAGTGCCTGCTCCAGCGTCCCGGGGTCCAGCCTGATCAGCTCACAGATCTCCTGTAGCTCTGTGGGGTGACACAGCATTGCCAGAGCCAAGGGAGGGATTGAGAGGGGTCCCAACTCCCCACTCCCATCCCTATCCTCATCCCCATCCCCATCCCTACCCTGGGGCTCGGCGATGCTGCAGGCCTCCATCCCACTGGCCTGGAAGCTGCTGCTCAGCTGGACATTGCCCAGTTTGAGCACCACGGCCGTCACCTCCAGCAGCGCCGTCACCTCGGCGGGCGAGAAGCCAATGACCTTCATGGCATCCTGGGGACAGACAGAGGCAGCTCAGGGGGTGATGGAGTGGGCCCCTGGGTGCTCGGGAAGGGGGGCATGGCTTTCTGGGGGTACCTGCATGGCACGGAAGTTGGCAGCATCATCCATGCCAGGCAGGCTGGAGCTCTCCCGGTTCAGGTATCCGTAGTGCCCACAGTCCTGGCGGAGCTTCAGCTGCTCTGGTTGAGGGGAGAGGAGATGTTGGCTCAGCCATGGTCCCCCTCCAGCCCTTGTTCTCCCCCCAAAAGCCCCATACTGTGGGGTCTGGACCTACGGAGCAGCTGTGCTGAGCCCCCAGCCAGGAGCTGGTAGAAGATGTGGAAGTTCCTCTCGCCCTTCACGTGCCGGACAATGCGGGATTTCTCCAGCAGGTCTGCGGGGAGGGGTCTGTGTCACCAGGGAGTGTGGGGTAGGACCCCCCCGGGGTGGGCAGTGGGTACTCACAGTTGCTGATGACCCCTCCCAGGGGGTCTCCTTTGAAGTCAAACTCCACGTCCATGTACTTGCCCTGAGGGAAGGGGCTGGGGTCAGGGCAGGAGTCCCGGTGGGGGTGGCAGCTCTGCTCCCCACATCCACATCCCTGTCCCCTCTGTTCCCCCGGCCCCAGCAGGGTCCTCCTGGCCCCAGCAGGGTCCAATCCCCCTCCTCAGGTCACTCACAAATCGGGAGGAGTTGTCATTACGGACGGTCTTGGCGTTTCCAAAAGCTGCGGGGGGAGGACAGGGGGGTTATGGTGTAGTTCAGGGGGGCTCTGCTGAGCCCTGGCAGGTTCAGGATGTGGGATGTGGGGCTCTGGATATGGGGAACTTACCCTCCAGCACGGGGTTGGACTGCAGGAGCTGCTCTTTCACCTTGTTCACCTCCTCCCCTTTGCTGCTCACGGCGGCCACGTAGGACATCACCAGCTTGCTGGCCTCTGCGAGAGAGGGGCCGGGGGTGCAGGGCCAGTGGTGCCAGGGCTGTGTCCACCATCCCCTCATAGCCCATGTGGCCCTTGGGGGCAGCCCTGGCTCTACCTGTCTTGCCAGCACCACTCTCTCCAGTGATGAGGATGCACTGGTCCCTGTCCCGGTCCCGCAGCGAGCGATAGGCATCGTCAGCAATGGCATAGCTGGGGGTGAGAGGTGTTGGAAGAGGCTGGAGCCATCTGGGGGCTTCAAGAAATGCCAAGATCCCCCCGTTGTGGCTGTGAGGGTGCCCTGAGTGGATTTCCCTGGACCCCGATGCCTTGGGATCACCCAGGGACTGAGGGCACTGTTGGCTTCCCCGTGCTCACATGTGGGGCTTCACAGCGAAGAAGTTGCATTCGTGGTACTCCTGCACCTTCTCGGGGGTGTAGATGGGCAGGGACTGGTACGGGTTCACCGAGATCACCACATTCCCAATGTACGTCTGTGGGAGAGCAGGATGGCAAGGGGTGAGGGGCTGGGAGGACCCAGCCCAGGTCCAGGTGCTCCCCACCCCAGACCCTGCAGCCCTCCTGCTCCCCATCCCAGACCCCATATCCTATTGCCCACTCAAGACCCTGCAGCCTTCCTCTTCCCCATCCCAGACCCCATATCCCACTCCACATCCCAGACCCTCCACCCTCCTCTTCCCCATCCCAGATCCCATATCCCACTCCACATCCCAGACCCTCCACCCTCCTCTTCCCCATCCCAGACTCCATATCCTATTCCCCCACCCCAGACCCTCTATCCTGTTCCCCACCCCGGAACCCACATGCCACTGCCCATCCCAGACCCCATATCCCACATCCACCCCGGCAGTCCCTCTCCCCATGTCCCCTTCCCTCCCCTTCCCTCCCCTTCTCTTCCCTTCCATCTCATCCCATCCCCTTCCATCCCATCCTATCCCATCCCATCCCACCCCATCCCATCCCCTGCCCACATAGATGTCTCCACGGCGGAATCTCTCCTGCAGCGTTTGGAGCAGCGACTCCTCGGTCAGCGGGTCCAGCAGCACCAAATCTGCCACAGCCTCGGCATCCAGCAGTGGGGTGGTGTCCTCCATGGCCAGGCAGCTCCGGGGCAGCTGGGGCACAGCAGAGGAGGGGGCTGCAGCCATGGACATGCAGCCCCTTCCCCAAAACACCACTCAGGTCTTCAGCAGCCCCTGGGATTTTGGCTGCTCTCCCCGACACTGGGGTGGGCAGTCTCTGGGAAGAGGGGACAGAGGGGACAAGGTGGCACAGAGGGCAACGTCGTGGGGCACCCTGAGTGCCCAAGACCCTGTGGTGGGGCTGGGGACAGCCGGATGCTGGTGGGGAAGCGGGGCCCGGCCAGGAAATGTGGACACCTGGATCCTATTCTTGGGGCAGGGATGAATTGAGTCTCCACTTCCTCCCTCCTTCCTGGTGGGGGGAAACCGGGGTAGGGAGGGGATCCCAGGCCCCCCCTTAAAGGTTACCCCAACAGCCTGTGCTGCTTCTCCCTGCCTCTCACCTGTCTTTGACAGCACAGTCACGTTCCCTGGGATGACCTTCACCCCCAGTTTACAGCTGGGGCGCAGGGCTGTAAACCCAGCCCCGCTTATCGGTGCTGGGGAAAGTTCATGAGTGAGGAGGTGGGGAAGGATGGGGCAAAAGGGGCAATGGAAGTGGCTCCAGCAGCCTCTAGAGATGACGAAGTGTCCCTTGGGTCCCTACAGCCTCACCCTGTGCAGGGCACCAGTGCTGAGCCCCCCATGCTGCTGGGTATGGGACCCTAGGGGGAGCACCCATGGGTGGGAACCAAAACAAGAGCCCCCCACAGGTCCAGGGCATTGCTGGGCTCACCCCAACGTTCCCCCCAGTGCCCCCGTGGGGTGCAGGTCCCTTGGGATGAGGATTATGGGGACAGGGTTCCCCCATCCAGCCCAGGGTGGGGGGATTTGGGTGCTTCGGGTGGTGTCTGGGAGCAGAGGGGGTCCCCAACTCACCTCCCGGTCGCAGAACAGCAGCTCCTGGAGTGGCTTCAGCTGGAGCTGCCCTGGAACCGGCGAGGCTCAGCCCAGCCCAGTGCCTGGTGCTGACCCTGTCCAGCCCACAGAGGGGCGGGGGGCTGGAGGGCCCTCCCTCAGGGCACCGTGCCCGCCTGCAGTGGGGAAACTGAGGCACAAAGCACAGCAGACAGCAGGGAGCAGCCCTGGGTGTCCCACTGGCTCCAGCCCGGCTGCCATGCCCCTTCCTCACCCAGCAGCTCCGAGCAGGAACAGGCAGGGAAAATCCTGGAGCCGAGCAAACAAAGGGAGCTTCCTCCCAGGGCTGTGGGAAACCGGGACAAGGTACGGGGCTGGAGAACTGGGAGCTGGCAGGGGAGGACACCTGTCCCCAGGGCTGCTCTGGGGAAGACACCTCTCTCCAGCACAGCAGGACAAGAGGCCTGAAGCCATGGTAGGTCCTGCCCCAGGGAACCCACGTAGCAACGGTGGGGTCAGCGTGAGATGGAGAAATGAGGCTCGTGACCTACAAAATACATCTTTATTAAAAATATACTCAGTCATTCATCACGCTGAGGGTGGGGGGGACGCAGTAACAGCGACTGCTCAGACCTGAGCAGGGAGGAAAGCGCAGGGAGGGCCAGGGAACGCACCTGGGACAGGGACAAACCAACGGCAGAAGCTCCGGCAGCCGTGCGGGCGAGGTAGGGGCCAGGCTGGGGGTCCCAAGGGCTGGGCTGGGGGTCCCCAGGGCAGCTGAGATGCTGCCGGGGGGGAGGGCAGCATTATTGCTTAGAAAGTTGCATAGTTTGGGGGCGTCCTCTCTAGCTTTGTGCTTTGGCAGAGCCCCCTGGGCAGCACTGGGAGCAGGAAACACCAGCAGGGTCACCTCCAGCCCCTGCCCACCGAGAGAAGAGTAACAGCAGGTGAAGGGCAGCGAGGCAGGGAGGAAGCACATCCACACTCATCTTCAGCTCTGTGCTGAGAGGGGGCTGAGCATGGCCTTCACCCCAACACTGCAGCCGGGAGCAGCCAATGGGCCTTGAGGCTGCCTTCTCTGAGCTCTGCAGCTCCGCCAGGGAGGCACCAGAGTTTTTGGTATCCACATGGGATCAAAGCCAAGGCAGAGGTGTGGCCCGACCAGCTGGAGCCCTCTGGCATCTTTGGTAACAGGTGGAGGAGGAGCACCAGCTCCCTCCCCACAGTGCCTGGCTCCAGGCAGGTGCTGAGCACGCAGGTACCAGCACGACAGGTACAAAGTTCTTCTCATTGTCTTCGCAGGCACCTGCATGGGAGCGGAGTGGAAGGTTTGTCCCCATGCCAGGCAGAGCCTGGGTGTCCTGTTGTGAGGAAGGGGCTCCCATCTGCTGCCCAGGGATAGGGGAAGAGAAGGGTGTCAGCCCCCCCGTCCCAGGGTCCACCCCAACCATTCTCCTCTCCCTCTCTGAGCTGCAGAGCTCAGGGTAACCCAGCAGCAGCTCTGCCCCTCAGCCCCAGGGCAGCTGACCTCAATGCACATCCAGATGGTTGTGGGGCACGGAATGACTCCCGTGATTCCCAGCACAGGAGTCACTGTTGCCAATCTCCTCCTCCTCCTCGTCCTCCTCGAAGAGCTGCTCGTCAATGAAGAGGCTGTCCAGGCCGAACTCCCGCTCGTGGACAGACATCTCAGTGGGGGTGACATGAGAGGCACCACCCACAAACTCAGCAAACCTGGGGGAAGCCATGGAGCAGCATGGTGGGCAGTGTGTCCAGTGCCCCCGGCGAGGCCCCAGCACTCGTGGAGCATTTTGGTGCCAGGACTGGATGTTTTTCATCCTTCCCCTCCCAGCACTGCCTGCTCCCACACACCACAGACCCCTGTGTCTCCGTGTCCCTGTCTCTGAGGACAGAGGTGACAGGACAGAGGGACACAGGGTGGCCACGCTGGCAGGGGATGGTACCTTTTGGGAGACTGGATGCGGGACACGGTGGTCCAGGCGGAGAAATCGGGGCTCCGGCAGAAGCTCCGCAGCTCCTCGAGGGCCTTGAGTGTCTCCACCTCGCCCTGGAGCCGATATTCCTCCTCTGTCAGCAGCCGAGGGGGGCTCGGGCCCAGCCTGGAGCTCTGCACTCTCCTGCCAGTGGGGCAGCACTTACTCCCTGCCTGGATGGGGTGGGACCCCCAGGATGGAACCAGGTCCTGGGGCAGGACCCCCAGGGCAGAATCCCAGGGCAAGAACCCCAGGGGCAGGATCAGCTCCCAAGGCAGGACCCCCTGGGGTAGAATCAGCTCCTGGGGCAAGACCCCTAGAGCAGGATCCTCAGAGGAAGATCAGCTCCCATGGCAGGATCCTGGGACAGGATCCCCAAAGCAGGACCAGAATCCCCAGAGCCAAGAACCCCAGGGCAGGACCAGTTTCCAAGGCAGGATCCCAGGACAGGACCAGCCCCTGGGGCAGCTGGGCCAGAGCTGGTGGTGGGAGGAGCAACCACATCCCTCTGGCCTCTGCCCCTTGGTCCCTTGAGCCCCCTTTCCTGCACCAATCCCAGGGAAAAAGGAGCACAACTCCCCCAACTCCACACCCCAGTGCAAACACCCCAGTGCCACCACACAGGCTCCATCCAGCAGCTCATCCCAACACAGCCGGGTGCCCGTGGGCCTCACCGATAGGCAGCGAAGGCCCATTGCAGGGGGTAGTCCAGGTTCTTGGTACAGACAGCAACCAGCACCAGGGCCAGGGCAATGGGGTGGATCTGGATGCCTGAGTACATCAGCAACAGCCCCAGGAGCTGCAGGGTCCAGGAGAGCAGGTTGATGCTGCGTTCATTCTCCAACGGGCCGTACCTGTAGCACACGCCGAAGCTCAGGAAGCCCACGAGGAACAGGTAACCTGTGGGGGAGCACAGGGATGGGGCAGGAGCCCAGGGCTCCACCAGGATGAGGGTCACCTGACTGGAGCCCACTCCTTTTGGAGCACCAGGGCAGGAGCACTAGGGACAGGGAGCCCCAGAGTCGTTCACCAGCAAGTTCCAGCTCCGTAAGGAGACGTGCAACTGGTGAACTGGTGAGTGCCAGGGCTCTGACCCACCTAGCAGGTACTGCCAGTAGGATTTGCAGATCTCCCGCAGGTTCTTGAAGATCAGCTGAAGCAGGTAGAGGGAAAAGGACCAGCCTCCCACCAGCAGGAAGTAGACAGGGCTTTTCTGGGAGAGGAGAAAGGAATTGGAGGCAGGCACTGGGGCAGCCCTGGGTACCTCCCACGTGCTGAGCTGCTCTGTGCCAAGCCAGCCCTGCAGCCCAGCACACCAATACTCACACCAACAGAGGTGTGGAAAGAGCTATGAGGCCTCTCCTCCCACCCCCCAGCAGGTGACACCCACCTTGGGCATGACCTTGGACATCACGTAGACGAGGATGAGCAGCGAGGCCAACAAGCCAAAGCTGATCCCAGCCGAGTAGTAGAAGAGTTGGCTCCTACAGGGATCACACAGGGAATCACACCAGGTGTTTTAGGGATACCTGTGCACAGACACACCCCCAGCAGCCCCTGGGCATTGCCCACCTTCCCCAGCCCCTGGAGAAAGCAGGGGACTCACCTGCTCAGCATGTCCCCACAGAAGAACAACAGCAGGCCCAGGAAGAAAACCAGGAACAGCTTAGGATCAAAGCCTGGAAAAAGAGTGAGTCCAAGTGGAGAGGAACCCTGGCACAGTCAAGCTCCCACCTCCCACAAGCACAGGGATGGGGCAGTGTCCAGGTAAACCTCCAAGGGCCCCAAATTCCACCATGGAGAGACCCACCCTTCCTACTACAGACCCAGTTCCCTTCCCAAGCACGGAACAGCTTTGCTGGTCCTTGGATCGTGCACTGCCACGCCCTGGTTGTCCCCCGGGGTTCTCCAAGCCCCCTCCCCCGGGCCCGGAGGGCACTTACGTCGGAAGAGGAGGACGGAGTAGGTGGTGCCGGGCTCCAGCAGCTCCACCTTGAGGCAGGTCTTGTTGCTGTAGAGATCCACGTCGATGCAGGTGTCGTTCAGCTTCCCCCGCAGGAAGGAGAACACCACGTTCCACACGCTGAACCTCTCCAGCTCCTCCTCGCTGTCCACCTGGGTCACCCGGATCATCCGGCTGCTGTTGATGCGGATCTGCCCAGGAGAAGGGAGGGAAGGAGGGAGACACAGGGGTCGGGGGCGTGGGCGGAGGGGTCGCTGGCAGGGAGGACCTTCCTCCTCCTCCTCCTCCTCCTGCCCCTCCCCTCACCTGTGTCCTCGTCCAGATGTCGTGCCATCGCGGGACGCGCGTGTTGGTGTAGCAGAAGCGCTGGGATTCCCTGTACTGGGACACGTGGCCCTCCTGGAGCTGGATCACCGAGTCCCTGGCGCCTGGGAAGGGCAAGGAGAAGGGCTCAGCCCCGCTCTGCTTCACCCACCAAACGCACGGGCCGCCCTTCCCCTCGCCGGGGGTGCCCCGGTTCAGCACATTCCCGGGATATCCCCGTTCCCCGGGATAACCCCGTTCGCCGGGATCAGCGCAGCCCCGTCCCCGCGTCCATTCCCGGCTCAGATCCGTGCCCTGGAGCTGCTGCCACCTCGGGGAAGAGGATACGAGGGCGCCTCCCGAATCCCGCAGAGGGCCCGGTCGCACCGGGCGATCGGGAATTCCCGCTCCCACTGACCCCAAGGCTGGAGGGCCCGGGGAGCGCTCAGCGGACTCCCGGGGGGCACGGGAGGTCTCTCAGCGAGCACTGGGCAGCTCCCCATGGCCTGGGCCGCCGGTGCCACTCTATCGCCCCGCTGCCCCGGGGGCTGTCGCCGTCTGGCGCCCCGCCAGGACGCCGCCGCCGGCCGTTCCCCCGCGGTGAGGCCGCCGCCCCGCGCACCTGCAGCAGCAATGGGCAGGAAGGGCAGGACGAGCAGCGGCAGCAGCGGCAGCACCAGGAGCGCCCCGAGCCGCCACCGCGCCGGTTTCATCCCTGCCGCCGCACCGGCCACTTCCGCTTCCGCCCGCCTGGTAACGGCCGCCGGGGGTCAGCGGCAGCCAATGGGAGCGGCGCGTCGCCACTGAGTGACAGCTGAGCAGACCTATCGAAAAGCAGCTACGGGCTTGCGCCCGCCCCCACGCGAGTGGCCGCGATGATTGACAGGAGTTCAGCCTATCAACGTAGCGCGCGCAGGAAGCAGCCTTGTTCCCGCCTCCCCGGTTGCCACGGTAACCGAGAAGGAGCGCCATTCAACTCAGAGCCCCGCCCCGCCTTGGTAACGGCTGTGACTGACACGCCCCTCAGCCTATCAGCGCCCAAATCCCTCCTGATTGACAGCCGCCTCCGCCTATCGGGGCGCGGCCTCGCCGTGTTTGTGTGAAGGGGTCACGCGTGGGGGGCGCGCAGGTCCCGCCCCCTCAACCTTCCCCAGTCCCGCCCATGGCCGGGTTTTGGGGGGGGACGCGGGCCACGGGGGGACACGTGGGGTGGGGGGGGACACTTGTCGGGTGGGGGGACAGCCATGGGGTGCGGGGACACCCGTGGGGTGAGGGGGGACACCCGTGGGGTGGGGATGGGGTGGTCGGTGGTCGCACATCCCCACGGCCCGCGGGGGGGGGGGGACGCTCCGGTCCGCCCTTCCCGTGCCCGCGGTGGGTTAGGGTGGGTCCCTAACCCGCGTGGGTCCCTCCCCGTGGGGCGGTGGCCACCCGTGGGCGGGCAGCGGGATCGGGCGGCCCCCCCCCCCCACTCCGCTCTCCCCCCTCCTGGGCCCGTGGGCGGCGGAGCCGGGAAGCGGCGGGGCCGTGGGCGGAGGATGTGCGTCAGCCGGGGGCAGCGCCGGGGCTGGGAACGGCCCCGCCGCGCCGGACGCCGGCCCGTGGAGTGGGAGGGGGCGAGTGGGGTGGGATGGAGGCGTGGGAGGGGGACACGGGTGGGGGGGGTAGGGGCAGGGGCAGAACCCCCTGCGGTGGGCAAGGAGTGGGGAGGGGGAGCCATGGGTGAGCCCCCCCGGCACCCCCCGGGGGTGCTGCCCGGCCCCGCACCCCGCCGGGCAGGATCGCGCGTGGGCGGCTCTGGCCCCTCGCCAGGCGCCGGCCGCGGTATAAATAGCGCCGAGCCACGCGGGGCCGGGGCCGGGGTGCGGGCCGTGACCTCCCCCCGTGTGCCCTTGTATCCTCCACCGGCTCCCGGGGCTGCGGGCGGGGGGCTCCGGCATCCCCCGGCACCCCCCAGCCCACCCGAGCAGCCCCCCGTGGCAGCCCCGGCGTGTCCACCGCCCGTGTCACCCCCGTGCCTGCCGGTGTCACCGAGTGCCAGCCCTCCGCAGGGGCTCCGGCACCCGGGGATGGGGCGGCACAGCGGTGCCGGTACCCGGAGCATCCTCGCCGTGATACCCGGGAGACCCCCGTGGGGCGGCGGGGCTGCACCCACCGGTGACCACGACCTTCCCGCGGCCACCACCGGGGGCTGGAGGTGCCGAGGACAGTGTCCCCTCCTCTGTCCTGCCCTCCCACGGAACCCCCCACCCCTGCCGGGTCCGCGGGACCCTCCGTCGCTGCCGTGCGGGGCGCAGCTCCCGGTGCCGGCGGGATGGGGTGAGGTCGGGGATTTTGGGGAGGGGGGTACCCGGTGCCGCCGCCCCCACCGCTGCCCGCCCCCCTCCTCCCCGCGCTCGGCGGGGGCGGCAGCCGCGGGATCCGCCCCCGGAGCCTCCCACGCGCGGCGCAGCCGGGGCCGCTGCTATTTCACGGTCCCGCCCGTGTGGGCGGCTCGCAGAGCGGCGCGGCGCGGCGGAGGGAGCGCGCCCGGTCCGGCCGCGGGACCCCCCGAGCACCGGCACCCCCTCCCCACACACACGCACCCCGGGCCCCACGCACGAACCGGTCCCGGAGGTCTCTTCCCCCCCTCTCCCCATCCCAGCGCATCCCACCCCGCCCCTCCCCGGGTACCCGTCGGGGCGGGCGGAGCGGCCGGAGGCGGTTCCAGGCGGCGGGTGAGCGAACGGGGGGCGGCGGGAGGGGTCGGGAGGGTCCCCCCGGGGAGCACCGGGGGGCACCGGGCAAGGAGGGGGGAGCTGGGGAAAGGATGGCCCCCGGTGGGACTGGGAGGTGGGGAGGGAACGGCGGGGGTCCGGGGCACCAGAGGGCATCGGGCAGGGCGGGGGGCACTCTGGGGGGAGGATGGCGCCGGTGGGATGTGGGGGGGTACGGGTGGGCTACGGCGGGACGGGGCACTGGGCAGGGTGGGGGGCTTGGGGGAAGGGTGACCCGGGTGGGACATGGGAGGGGATGGGGGGACTGTGGAGGGTCGGGGCACCGGGGAAGGATGGCCCCGATGGGACCGCGGGGGAACGGGGCACCGGGCAGGGCAGGGGGCACCGGTGGAACCACGGGCACATCACTCCCGGGATGGGGGGGCTGGGGAAGCCCCATGTGCGTGTCCAATCCTACACGGGGACCCCGAGTAAGGGGGGGGATACTGGCTGGGAGAGGGGGGGGCTGGGCACAGCCCAGGATAAGGGGTGGGAATGAGGGGGACCCCACTCGTGTCTGTGTCGATTGTCACAGTCTGGAGCACATGGGTGAGTGCCCTGTGGGGTTTAGGGACACTGGCACGCCCCGTGTCACCCCGTGCCCCTGAGGTGCCCCCCCCCTTGGTGCTCCCCCCACCCCGTACCCCTGGGGCGCTCCCACTGATCCCTTTATCCCGGGGCCAAAGGGTGGGGAGGGGGTTTCTCCCCCACGTCCGTCCATCCCTGTGGTGAGTCCGTCTGTCTGTCCATGGACCGCAGGCTCGCCATGGCCCTGCCCCGCACGCTGGGGGAGCTGCAGCTGTACCGGGTGCTGCAGCGTGCCAACCTGCTGGGCTACTACGAGACCTTCATCCAGCAAGGGGGGGACGACGTGCAGCAGCTCTGCGAGGCGGGCGAGGAGGAGTTCCTGGAGATCATGGCGCTGGTGGGCATGGCCACCAAGCCCCTCCACGTCCGCCGCCTCCAGAAGGCCCTGCGAGAGTGGGCCTCCAACCCAGGGCTCTTCAGCCAGCCCGTCTCGGCCGTCCCCGTGAGCAGCATCCCGCTCTTCAAGCTCTCCGAGGCCGGTGGGCGCAAGGCCCTCAGCAATGGCCATGCCAGCCCTGGCGAGGCCGCGGGCAAGGGTGGGAGCAGCGCCGGGACGCCCCCAGCCCGCAGCCCCACGGAGCCGGGGGAGAAGCTGTCGCCATCTTCGGCCCCGCAGTGGCCAGGGAGGAGCACCCCAGAGTCGGAGGGCGGTGGGGACGAGGAGCCAGGGGGTCCCCCCTTCTCTCCGGGTGGGAGCGGCGGGGAGCAGGCGGTGGGCGCCGAGCTGGAGCCGGAGCTGGTGCGGACGGTGGCGGAGAGCGTGGAGCGGCTGCTGCAGAGCTGCCCCCGGGGCGGCGAGGCCGAGCTGCGGGCGCTGATGAAGCTCAACAAGAAGCTGGCCAAGGCCGTGGGGCACATCTTCCAGCTGGAGGACGGTGACCGGCAGAAGGAGGAGGAGATCCGCCGGCACAGCGCGATCTACGGCCGCGGCGAGGCCCGGCGCCGAGAGGGCAAGCAGCTCACCCTGCACGAGGTGGGCACGTGGTGGGGCCCATTGTCAATGGTCCCAGGATGTCCTGGGTTGGCACAGAGCAGCTCTAGGGGTGTGAGCGGGTGGGATATGGGGTCTGCCCTCTCCCAGGTGGCACCTGCGCGCCTGGAGCGGGCGCCGCCTTCACCGAGGGGTCCCGTGGGTGCTGTTGTCCCGTGGGTGCTGTTGTCCCGTGGGCGCTGCCATCCCCGCTCACGCCTCGTCTCTGCCCCCAGCTCATCATCAACGAGGCGGCCGCCCAGTTCTGCCTGCGGGACAACTCGCTGCTGCTGCGGCGCGTCGAGCTCTTCTCCCTCTCGCGACAGGTTGCGAGGGAGAGCACCTACCTGTCCTCGCTCAAGGTTGCCAGGTGAGCACAGACCTGCTAAAACCCCCCCTCGCAGCCCTGGGGTTGGGGGACCCTGGTTGTCACCCCCTTGCGCCCTGGGAGCTTCACCAGAACCCAGCGCTTTGGGGCAGGGCCGGGACCCCACGGCCCCCAGTTCCCCTTTCCCAGCGTGGGTGGTTTCTGCCTGACCTCAGAGCGTGGGAGGTGGGGAGGATGGGAATGACAGAGATGCCAGGAGTGTGTGGGGCGGGGGATGCCAGGCACCAAGGGGTTGCCAAGCGTGGGGAGGGATGCTTGCTGGGGATGCCCCATCCCTTGTGCCCATCCCCAAAGCCCCCCTTGCCCACAGCGCCAGGGTTGCCTTTTCCCTTTCCTCCCCAGCTGCTCCCCGCTTTCTCCACCCCCGTTTCCATCTGTGCCGAAGCCCCGACCCGCCTCATCGCCCTGCCCGGGGGCCGCCCCCGCAGCGTGGCAGGAGGGTGGGTGGCAGTGCCCGTGGGGGCCTCGCCACAGCCACCCCCCCTTTGCCTGACACAGCCCCTTCTCCCCCTTCAGGGCACTTCCCGAGGAGAGCGGAGCCATCGCAGCCAAGCGGCTCAAGCAGGAGGTGGGTGCAAGGAGGGGGTGCATGTGCAGGGGAGGGGGTGTGTGCAGGTGTGCCCACCTGGGAGCATGGGTGGGATGCCACAGCGTGCCCAGGGCTGCCACGCTGGCTCGGGCAGGGGGCGAGGGGCACCTGGGTGGTGGCAGCGGGGCTGGGGCCGTGGGTGTCCTGGGGTGGGTGGCACAGGGGAGCTGTCACCTGCTCACCTGCACGCTCCTGGCAGGCGGGAGAGCAGAGCCGCCCCGAGCTGCTGGCGCTGCCCGTGGGGCTGGAGCCCCCCGGGGCCGTGTACCGAGCCAGCCTGGAGGAGGACACGGGCAGCCTCTCCGGGGAGAGCCTCGATGGCCACTTGCAAGGTGAGTGGCGGGGGGGTCCCTGCCCTTCCCGGGGGGACTGGTGGTGGCCGGACCCCTGGCCCCTGGCGCTGACTCGCCCTTCTCTCGGCAGCGGCGGGGGGCTGTCCCCGGCTGACCCCACCGCCCGGCACGGCCCCCGACGTGCCCCTCGGCCTCGCGACCCACGGGCTCTGGAGCCGCCACATCCTCCAGCAGACGCTGATGGACGAGGGGCTGCGCCTGGCCCGGCTGGTGTCGCACGAGCGAGTGGGGCGGCTGAGCCCCTGCCTGCCGGGGAAGCCCCCGGGACCAGGTGAGGGGCTTTGCTATGGGCGGGGGTCCGGGCGGCACCTTCTCCCTATGGAATCGCGCCCCTGACACCGATCTCGCCCTTCTCCCTGCAGAGTTCGAGGATGGGCTGGCGGAACGGGGTCCTCCGGCCCCCCCAGATCCCCCTCGGGGCACCATCAAAGTGGAGCAGGAGGCCAGCCGGCAGTGAGGCCCCCGTAGCCCCCCGCCACCATTAACGAAGCAATAACGTGCTGGGGGACGGGTGCTGGCGGTGCTCTGGGCGCGGGGAGCCTTGGCCTGGGGGGGTTTCAGCCGCAGCCCCCCGAGCCCCCTCCCCTCGCACATCCACGCTCTGGTTACCTCAGCCGCGGCGGGATGCGCCTCCCCGCAGCAGCAATACCCTCATCCCGCCTGGCTCCGGGAGTCCCGCTGTCCCCCCCCGGGGCCCTCGACGGACTGGAGCCCACTGTACAGCCCCTCACCTCGTGCTGACCGTACCCCACGCCGGCCCCGTCACCGCGCGGGGACGGACGCGTCTCTCCCCCCGCCCCGGCACCCGCACCGTGCGCTCCCCACGTCAGCGCTGCCGCCCACGCCGGGCACACGGTTCCCCCCCCCGCCCCGCACACCCCGCCCCGCAGCGCCCACGCACCAGCCGCCAGCCCCCTCCCCGCAGCACGTGCCAGCGCACTGTGCACCCCCACCGCGACCACCCCCCACGCCCCCCCACCCCACCCCAGGCTGTAAATACCCGCCCCCACCTCCCCTAGCCCCCCACCACCCCACCCCCCCA